>JANPWX010019821.1:105319-264323 GCA_024734555.1 Trochalopteron elliotii
GCTCCGGACCTGACCTGGGAATATCTGGGGGTCCTCGACGCCTGAAGACAGAAGCTCTGCGCCCTCCCCTCACAGCAACTGCTTGAGTATTTTTCTTTTCCCTTGTGTTGGGGAGTGTCTTTGTTTATCTGTTAATAAATAGGTTTTTTCCACTTCTCCTCTGAGGAATTCCTTCTCAAACCCAGAGCTGGGGGGGAAGGGGTGGTGGAGGTTTGTTTTCTGGGGGGCTCCTTCTGGAGACCTTCCCCTAATTTGTCCTAAACCAGGACACAGCCTCTCTTCCCACACTCCCAGAAATAAATGTATAGTCTCACGGTTTACAGAGTGCTTGCAAGGGACATTTTTCAAGCACCATTTCAGTGTGAGAACTGATTTGTGTTGAGTAGACACTGTCTTAAGGCAGTACAATCTGGCAAAAATGCACTAAATGTTTCTGTTGCTCATAGCTTGTGCAATGCTTTTCTTCATTTTTTTAATCATGCAAACTGGAATACTTTGTACATACATATTTTAGATTTTTCAAAGAGTGAAAACTGGAAGGCCAAGCTGACACTTGGTAAAGGCTATATAGGTATCTATTTGTTGCCCTATTCTAATAGATATCAAATGGAGATTTTACACAGCATATTTAAAATGTGTACAACCACCCAAACCTGCACATAAAAACATTAAATATTCCTGAAAGAAAATCAATCATCCCATCAGGATTATAAAGAGTATAAACATACTGATCCTGTGAATACTCCATCTCACATGGTTCTTGTAATACTGGCTTCATTGTCACTCTTAATTAAGACTACAGAAGAGGATTCAGGGGGATAAGCACCATATTGATTTTTTACTAATATTTTGATAAAGTTTTGGCCATTGTGTGATCTTTGACTAAGTCAGAGATGGAAAATTACAGCTTGTGTTTAAAAACCACTGCTGATTATTGAGAACAAAGCATTTCAGAAAGATACCAATTAGCAATGAGTCAGGAGACCTGAGGTATTCAAGTTTTTTCTGATTTATCTATAAGACTGTTACCTGTGTGACTGTTAACATTCATTCATAAGGGCTCCTTGATTTAACTCAGTGTAACATTGTCCAGAGAAGCAGTAGTAGATGCCATATAAACTGTAGTGCCCATACGTTGCTTGAACCCCCCACTGTGCACCAGACCACAGCATGAGCATAACCATAAAACCACACTGTAGTTACAGCAACTGCTGTGATAATCTTTTGAGAGGTGGAATGATTGTGCTGCTATTCTGCTATTCACTCCAAAGTCTCCCTCAATGATAATGGTTTCATTTTGCTTGGTTTGGCTGGTGTGACTGTTAGACTCATGCTGGTAAAGTCAATTTGACTCTGTGAGACATCCAATTCCTAAGTCTCTGATCTCCCCTGGTCCTAGTAACACTACCATCATTCAGTATTCATTTACACTACATATTTACAGATAACAGGCAACAAACATACAGAAACACCTTGATAGTTTTTAACCCATCATCTAATTAATCTGTTCTCCTAGAGAAAGAGCAAAATAACTAAAATATTTTTAGCTAAATTTCCTCTAGAAAAAAATCCAAATCATAGAACGTTAAATGTCTTAAATCTATCTAACAAGGCATTTATATTAAGCAGGATATAGAGTGATAATTAAGTTACTTATTCAAACAGATTTATGGAGCATTATCACATATATACATATATAACGTCTCTCAAAAACATATTTCTACTTAAAAAACACACTAAGAATGTATCACTTAGAGATATCTTCAAAAATTTCTACAGTCCTCTCTCCCATCCAGAAGGTAGAAGCAGACAAAAATATCTTATTTTTGTAGGTCATTATTTAATGTGGCCTAACATGGAAAGAAGTGGACTCTGTGTCCTCCCCTACTGGGCTTCCATGGTATACTTTCCTTTACTTGTTCTTCACCTGCCTCTTCATTTACTCATCTGGAAATAGAGAACATAATTTTTTTCTGTAACATTCTAAGATCTAAAGATAACAAAATGCTGAATAATACTTACAAATTATTATTTGTACAATGCATGCAGGACAAAGTGCCTACAATACCAGCTGCCATCAACACTATTGTGTTCAGTCTCCCGTTTATATGTTGAAGTACAGACCATATTGTAAGTAAAGAGACTAAGGATGAGAGAAATTCTCATCTTACACCTAGGACTACAGTTTAAAGACAATATTCAGGGCAAGATCTACCTCATACCTTGCAAAAAAACCCCCACAACAGCAACCACCATTTTCTCCTGACAGACAGAGAAGGCACCCTTCGGTCATGGCCTGCCAGGTCTCATGATTAGACCAGCTGTTCCAGAGGCTGACAGTCTCTGCTTTGAGTCTCAGGGGACACATCTGTCTTTTACACTCTAGAAAGCTGCAATCTGACTCAATAGTGGTGACGACCGTTCCACATTAAACTATCTCATTTATGGAAACTCCAAAGATACTGAAGCTGAGTTCTCATCTAAGTCAGCTGAAAGAGGATGTGGCACACAGGGTAGAAAGGGGAAGGCTTGTGTTATGGCTAGTTCCCTCTGGGCTCTAGAAAATGCATTCTGTTTTCATCACTGTAGAGTGGAAAATGTTTCTATGTAATTCATCAGATGGTGACATTATTAATCAATGGAATTTGAAACCAGAACAAATGAAGATAGTTTGAATGTCATTACTAATCTCTGAAGCCAGGCTATGTCTAATCTTTCTAAAAGTAGACATAACTCTCTAAAACTGTTCATAAGAATTTAGTACTTAATTGCTGTAAAATAGCTGTCCTTTCTCTTTTCACCTTCTTTTCCTTTCAGAATTGTCTTACACCTACAGAATCTAAACAAAACTATTAATTTCAAGTCTTTTCGTTTTCTCATAATGGAACAAACTGAAGCAAGCATCTCCTAGACCACCAACTAGACCTGTAAGTGGTATAAGTAAATCAAAAAAGCTTCCATTTGAAATGAATAAAACCCTTCTTGTTAAGTCCTCTCATTATCCCTCCTGTCATCAGAAAAGAGTACTGCATATTTGATGACTGTTTCCTGCACAGAGGCAGGGGAAAGGCAAATTTGAATTAAAACATATCAAATCTTTTGTTGTCATTCTGTTAGTTGCTCTCTATGTTTGACATCCTCTTGAGACTACATCTGTAGGCCCTATACAAATGTAATTTTAAAAAATGAATTACTTTCCAGTATCATCTGTTATTTCAGCTGTTTTCACAATGATCAATTTAGTTTCTTATGTAGTATTTCCTGTCAACTCTCCATCTCCAGAGAGAAGTCAGCGGTAAGATTTCTCCTGCCTTTTCTTAGGTTTTAATCTCTTTAGTTGAAGCAGATTAATATCCATTGTCACAAATAAAATAAGTAAAATGAACTGACAGAAGCTGTGGGTTGAGTCTACTGTGAGAACACTCAAAACTAAAACAAGCCATTTTCTTCAGATTAATATTAATGAAAGAACTGAGAGAAATAAAGCTATTTTGGTTTTATTTTCCCCAAATCCTGTGGAGAAGGCACTGTCAACTCCTCTGAGCAGCCCCATTACCACACATCCCCTGAGTTTTACCTGGGGAGACAGGAAGCGGCATTTATGAGGGCACAAGAGATCCCTGTTTTCTCTACACAATTCTTCCCCTTTCCTCATGGAAAAGGCATCTTGCCAACTGGATGTGGATAAGGTAATCTACACCACTGTCATGACAGTTCTGCAAGGCTCAGGGCTTTTTGGTAATTGAGTCCTGAGGCCTGAATAGCTTGGGTTATCCTAGGTCTGTGACAAAATAAAATGGGTGAGCAATTGGGTGAACATTCAGGCTCAAAGAATTGTAGTAAATGGGGTAATATCTGGTGAAACATGAGTGCGAACCCAGGGCTCAGTTTTAGGGCCAGTTCTCTTTGGCATTTTTATCCGTGACCTAGGCACAGGTGTTGAGTGCACACAAAGTTTATGGGTGATAACATATTGAGGGGAATCACTGATTCCAAACAGGGTTTACAGAGACATATTGATTAGAACATTGGGAAATTACCAACTGTGTGGAATTTAACAAAGACAAATGCTGGATTCTGCACCTGGGGAGAGGTATGTATAGATTGGAGACAAGAGGTTGGAGAGCAGAAATGCAGTAAAGGATCTAAAGGCTTTGGACATTAAGCAAAGTATAAATAACTCATCAAAAGAAGCACTGGTGCAACCACCACCCCCCACCCCACCCCCCCCATTATGTGCAGTTTTGGGTTCAACAGTATAAGTGTAACAGAAACTAGTTGGAATGTGTTCAAAGGAGGGCAGCAAAGATAATGAAAGGACTAGTGGGCAAGACTTATGAGCAGTGGTGAGGTTACTGGGTACGTTCAGCTGAGAGAAGATGAGAGTGAGGGGTGACCTCACTGCTGTCGACAGCTTTCTTATGGGAGGAGTGGAGTGGGATGTAGTGTTGCTCTCCCTGTTGCCTGGTGATAAGATGCAAGGGAAGAGGGACATAGGCTGTGCACCTGTCTGACAATGGGGAATGGTGAATGAATGCCTTGTTTTGCTTTGATACCAACTAGAGAAATTGTAGACAGGGTATGAACTGAGGTTCTAGAAGAATCTTGCCCTGTTAGTGCAATTAAATTGGAGACACATTCACTTAAAATATTTCATGCTGATATAAACCGCAAACTTGTTAGTACTGAAATCCATTGGACTTTACTCAGCAACATGACAAGCTACATCTACTTTCAGTCTTTCACTTCAGTGCCTCCAGGTATAAGCAATTTTTTGTACAAGCATCCTCACAGGAATATAGATATACATATAAACATGTGTGTGTGTCTTAATTATATTAAACTGGATTTATTATCTCTAGAGCAATATCAGCTTATTCATATCCTCATGTGGGAAAAATGCATGCAGGAATAAAAAAAACTGTGTAGTAGTAGGTAGAAGTAGTTAGAGGTGAGGGGTTAGCATGGCTTTGTGCTTTGCTCTGAGAAGAAGAGATCTTAGATGCTAACCTTTCTTTCCACTTCTGGTATAGCTGCTCTGTTTATCTGCTCAATATGGAATTTTTTCTTAAAATATTATTTTTCAGTCTTGTTTGTAGCCCTCATAATTGAACCCCTTTATTGACACAGGTTTCAAGTTGTGTCTCTGAGGTGTATGAGTCCCAACTGTAAATAAAAACAGAGTTCATTTGTTTTCTGTGAGGTTCACTGAAACTGATGGGACTCTTTACAGTGAGTTCAGTGGGATCTGAAAAAGCCCTCACTTGTACTGAGTTAGTTTTCCCTGTAGTCCAGTTTCTAAGTAATATTTGCAAAAAAATACTTCATGGAAAGTGATGGCATAATAATGCAATTTGCTGCACATTTATTATATCCAGTAGAACTACCATGTAGTCGCAGCATTATTACTGTGAAATGCTTTTATTTCACAGTAACTGTAAAGTGACACCATGTCCCCTGTACAACCCCTTTCTCATAGACAGGAGATAGCATAACTGAAATCTTATTTTCAGGCTTGTGCTTTCCCTTCTTTATAGACAGGAACTCCAGAATGCCTAATAAAGGATCTCCTTGTCTTGTTCCCTTTTCTTTTTTTTCCCCCCTTTTTTTTCTTTTTCTTGAAAGTGAAAGAGGTCGTATTTTACAGACAGGATCTCTGTCTGACCAAATTACCCAACAAATTGTCAGGATTCCATTCAAACTTTTTTCTTCCTGTAGATACATTAGGGTCCCCTATTTCCTTTTACATGTCCTTTTTACAATTGCAAAAGGATTATAATTCTTAAGGAAAATGATGTTGCTCATCTCATAACTTTCTATAGAATATAATAACAATAGAGTCAAATGGACAGAAAATGCAGTATTAGTATTGCTCTATACATCTTGAACAGTGCACAATTTCAGAAAGAATATCTTCCCTTTGGAACTATAGCTTAGGTAGAAGCTGCTTTATCACTACTTATATCCATATATCTTTCCTATACTGTCCATGGATCACAAGCAATTCAAATTGCATATAACATTTTGTATTGTAATAATGCTAAGTCTCCTAGCTTATGTTTTATATATTATAAACATATTTCTCATGTGTTTTAATACCTATGTTGAAATTTACTTCCTTTGTATTATTTCACCCTTGTACCTTATTTTTTAAAATTCTGTCTTAAGTAATCATAATTCTTCTGTTCCATTCTCAGGAGCATAGTTTTTAATTAAATTTTGCTGAAATTGAAACTCACTGCACTAGGTAGTTATTGATACTGTTCATTTTTAAGACCATGGATTTTTATTTTTAAAACTTTTATATTATTACTGGTTCATAGCATCAGCAGCTTATGAAGAAAATTTAAAAATAAGACATAAATTTAATGTTTTGCAATAATCCAGTTCTTTGGTTTTTTTATTCCTCTAGAGGAGGGGATAGAGGGTTAGAATTTACCTCCAGTTCCAACCTGGGCTTTAGTCTACTGGTTTGCCTACTACTACTATATTCCTCGGAATGCAAAGGCTGACCTGGAAAAACAGAAGTGGACAGAGGCTTTGGGTCAGAGTTATAATCAGTCATTAATTTAACAAATGTGTACACCTGTCTTGTAATAACTTATTTTCCTTCAACAGATCCTTTTTAAATTAGCCATAACTACACACAGTGAAAATGCAGGAGGACTGGGGCTCTGCTACTGAGACTTTTGTTGGAGTGTAAGACAAGACTGTTGTGGAAGTGAAACTTCTCACTCAGAGAGATCAAAGGCATTGTGCTGTATTTAGGCTGTTCCAAAGTTAGGCCGCCCTAGCAGCACAATTTTTCACATGGCAACTTTGAGCCTGGGTTACAGAATTTAGATTAAACAGGCATTCAGATTTACACATCTAGATAACCTTTTCCATGAGCTAGGCCAAAATCAGTTACCAAAAAGTCTTTAAAAATAATTTCTCAGATTATAAGTAAAATGTAAGAAAGGATATAAATTCCTAAATCCCCTCTACAGCTCGAACTTCTTATTATACACATACAAACTTCTTTAGAAATTCCTTTGCCAAGGCACAATGTATTAAAATTTCCAAGACCTCATTCAAACCCTTTCATTTCTGTGCCTTGATCTAAACTGGCAATAACTGGTTACTCTCAAAAGCTGAAGTTTTGATGTTTCATTCTCCTCTGTGGTGATTTTTTTCAGGCACTCTGTGAAGATGAAAGAGGTATGTCAACACCTATCTGCATTAGCAGAACCCATATAGAGACATGAACTGGAAGGGAAAGAGAAAGGTATCATCTCATTACTATTCCAAAGATAATAGGACAATAATGGAGCTAGAGATGCATGAGCATTTTGACAACTTTTTTCATAAAGCCATTGACCCCAAGGACCAGCTAAGGCCACAAAATGGTGCTCAAGACAAAAAAACAAATTAACCGAAACAAAACAAAAAAATAGAAAAACTAAAGAAAACCCTTCACATAGCAACACATGATGATTTGGAGCATATTTATCTATTTTAGCACTGAAAATTTTATGCTTGCGACTTGATGTTGGGAGGTGATAGTGGAGTTGAGTGAATTGTTCTAATATTTACCTTAAATGTACATTTCAAAGTCTGTATGTATCTGTTGGCATTTACCACTGAGTAAATGATCCTTTATTCACAAAAAGTAACCTCACTGAAGGCTTGACTTGTAAAAACCATCCAGGAAACAAAATGCTCTGACATTTTTAAAGATGCAGAGAGAAGGTAATAAAAAATTAAGGTTTTGAAAAAACATGCTGAAAGCCAAATTATTTAGATTGCAGATTGGTAGAATAAGGTCTGCAAGACATATTGGCACAGGTCCCAAAACCAAAGAAGATGCTAATGGCAGGTACTAGGGGCAGGTTGGAAGCTGGGATACAGACAGGTATTTTACAGGCAGATTATATTGTCTGTCTCGTTTGTCACATTTACTGTTGGATGATAAGTTTTTCTGATTTTGTTTTTTCAAAGACTCTTCCGAACGATGCATGCAGTAGATAGTAAAATAGCACTTCCAGATATTACACCAGTGTAAAATCAAATGAAAGAAAGACGAAATATGGAGTTTAATGAAATATTTCAAATTATGTTTTAATAAATATTTTAAACTAAGATGAAGCATAGATCTTTACTCCTATTTCCATGAAATGTCTTTGTCTTCCTGAAATGTGTGATTCCTAAACCAAAGGATTAAAAGAAATGTATCCTAGTTTTGGTATTTACTTACAACCGAATAAACTAAATAAGTAACGTTTGTTAGGTCTGCCAACAAAATTAATTAAATGAAACAAGGTAGGCTGAATGGACATGCTGACGTCTCTGTTCAAAAGAGCCTCATTGTGGAAATAGTAGCATATTACAATAAACGACAAAAGTTTCTCGTTATGTGTAGTTTTTTACTTGCTGAGCAACAATTTGTGATCCAAGAACTCTCATAACAAATGATGCCCAAGCAGCTGCACTCTGATTAACAAACCTTCTGCATCACACACACACACACACACACACACACACACACACACCATTTCAACCAATGCCCTAGAGAAGAAAATGAAATTAAATTTATTATGCAACAGAGAAAAATTTAAACTAGTTACGTATTTGTATATGCTCTCTAGACATTGTTCATTCTTCTTGTCTAAGTAAGCTTTTGCAATTGCATACCTTTTAAAAGGATGTTTTCAACAACCATTATCACTACTCATAATTAAACTAGGACCATATTGCTGCCTTTTTCAACCTGAAAAGCTGCTCATAGAAATGCACTCAGATAGTTCAGTCATCCACAATCACACCACAATTATTTGTTTGTTGAGAAGGAAAAGATGGCTAGACTTACAAAAGTGGGTATGTATTATTAACATCACCTTGGAAAGTGTTGTGGTCAAGCTATGGTGAATATGACTGGTAGTAGAGCATGGAAGAGATTTGGAAGTCATCAACCAGTGTTTTCAATGTGAGACACATGACATAACCACAAGCTGCACTTTATGAAATTTGAAACTGGAGCATGAAGAGTGATTTAATTTTAATTCATTTGTTTGAAGTTAATAGACCCTTTTTTACTGGGGGACAATAAGGCCTTTAACAGACTAACAGCCCTACAATGCCAAGTTGTTTGTCTTTGGGGATTCATTCTTTTCATATTATGATTGATAATTCATGGATTCCACAGGGGTTTCCTGTGCCTTTTACACATTCTGTTTGAAGGGGTAATTACCTTCAAGTTTGAACAGTTTCCTGTCTGCAGGTGTAATGGGGGGGTGGAGTCAGACTGCTCACATATGGTGTACCAGCTCTTCAGCCAGCTGCACAATGAGGATTCTGGAGATGGAGGCATAGCATCACTTTCAAAGGGCTATGGATAAAATTCAACCAACATTGCTCAAAGCCTTGATTTTATAGAATTATTTTATAATTTTTAAAATTTATTTGCATCTCATGTTTTTTTCCTGTTCTGTATTTCCTGTCCAGAGAATTAAATGCCTCAAAAATACTACCAGATGATTACATTACCACCTTCAATATTTGAAATAGTTCTTCAGGTTTCCCGGCCTGATATTATGGCATTTTAATGCATCCAACAAGAAAAATTAATACCAACCGTGCCTCCTACTTCCTTCACAGTGGTTGTTTTCTATCCATCAGTCCTTCTCTGATGTCATGTGATTTCTCTTGCTCTGAAGAAAAATACTTTGTCTTGAATCATAACAACATTCAAATTACCCACATTTCATTTCAGCATTTGTGATCAAGACAGAATATTTTGGCATTCTAAATTCAAAATATTTTACTGTAATCTGCTTAGGGACATCACAGGACTTTTATTTTCATTTGGATTCAGCTTCCCTGCAGACTAAGCAGATCATGTTACATGTTGTACATTTTGGGGAAAAAATCACAATGATTTCCCACAAAAAAAAGTTTTACTGTTAAAATGGAAAGCTTCCCATAGAGAATTTTGAATTTAAGAACAATTCTTTTCCATTCAAAAAGCACTTTCATAGGAAATGTTTTATTTGCTGCTGAGCAGTGCTTCCATTGCATCAAGGCCTTTTCTGCTTCTCAGAGTGTTATCACAATGAGCAGGCTGGGAGTGCACCATCAGTGGGAAGGAGGCACAGCTGTCACAGCTGACTTCCACTGACCAAAGGAATATATCACAACGTATGGCATCACCATTAGCCATAAGAACTGTGTGAACCAAGAGGAAGAGGTAAGTTTGGAGTTATGGCATTTTTCTTCCCCAGTCAACACTATGTGTGATGGAATCCTGCTTTCCTGTGGATGGCTGAATACCTGTCTGCCTGTGGGAAATGGTGAATTAATTCCTTGTTCAGTGTTGCTTGCATTCACAGCTTTTGTTTACCTACCTAAATCATCCTTATCTCAACACCCAAATATGATCCCTTTTACCTTTCCAATGGACTTCCCCACCCCAGTAGGGAGGAGCGAGGGAGTGGCTGTGGTGCTTAGTTTTTGTCTGGGCTTAAACCAAAATCTTGTTTCAAAATACTCTAATTACTCTTTAGATTTAAAAAACTATTATTTTTCATTAAAAGAATATGAATTTTAATCAAACTTTTCCAGATCCTGACAAAATATGGCTTCCTAGAGCCATGAAACTGTCAAAGTGTTAACCAGATATCTGACCAAAAGTGTTTACACTTTATGCCCCATTTAGGTCACTAGAAGATATTTGAGTGCAAATTAATTTTATTCCTGAAACATCTGAAAGATTTCACAGTGAAAACACAACTAGAATGAGAAAAGAAACAGAAAATGTAAAAGAGAGGAGGCAAAGTAATCACGTGTATGTTAAGATTGTCTTCTAGAACCTAGTTAAGGATCTTGTGCAGGTAGAAAAGGAGATTATATTCTCCAGCAGTTCAAACACAGTCTCTCTGTAGGAGCTGTTATTACAGGCTGCGCTGGCTCTGGAACTGATGAGAAATCAAATCCTGATTGTGGCAGGAAGTGAGTCACACTTTGCAGGGATGACATGAAAGCATTGTCCAGGGATATGGAGGCTCCAGCTCCTGCCGACAGGACACTTTGAGAACTCTTATCATGTTGTACTTCTCTTATCTACACTTGCCACATCTATTTTTTTTGGTCTATATCTATATCTGTATAAAGTTACCAAACTATTTTTCCTTCCTTCCTCCCCAGTTATCAGCCATTCAATGAAAATATTTTAATTTTACATAATGATGTAATGCCTAACTGAATAAGAAAGAAGAACTTTTAAAAGCTAACCTGTTAGAGTGAGAAAAGGGAACATAACCTACAAGAGGTTTATTCCTGAAAAGGGCTTTTAATGTAGGAAAAAAGCATATGGAAATTTATCCCACATTGAATCAAAATAACATTGCAATTTCTGAGAAAGTTAGGATCTTAAAACACCACAAATCTTCACAACATTTCAATACAGGTTAGCCTGAGGAATACCTCATCACAGAGCTATCAGTAGCTCTCAGTGAGGTTTCTCATTATGCGTAAAGAGAAGTTTTACAGGTTACAGGTTCCATATATCACTCTTTGAAATGAAGTACATTTGAATTAGTTTCAATAATTTAAGATGTGATCAGTTCTTTTGGTAAGGAGATAATACTCTTGATAGTCCTGGTTAACTATTTCCAACAAATGACTGATATGTTACCTACTGTAAACATAACTTCTGTCATATTTCCCTTACTTCCCAGCATAAAAAGATATTTTTAGGGCCTCCTTCTTTCTCTTCAGCACTAAAAATTCAGGTCCTCACCCTAGGTCTTGGTAATTTTTAATGCGGTTTCAATACCGTACATAATCCTCTTATTCAAAGAAACCTACAACAATTTATCAGTATTTCCTGATAATTTACTGCTCACACCTCATAATTCAAAGTGCACAGTGGAAACCTGATATTCCTGGTGTGTGTATATATATTTATATATGCCAAGCAGATGTAGATCCAGTATCATTGTGGGGCAGAAGAGCCTCTCTCAGAACAGCTGAGGAGAAAACAGAGCCTTCTTCACTGTGTTCTGGATCTGGGAGCATGTACTTTCTGGATGCCTAAATCCCCTAACAGAGTGTGTTTTCTTCCCACATCCCAAATCAGAGAACACAGAAAAAGATTAATTAAAAGATTAATACTCCTCAGAAGTAATAATAGAAAATAATTTCCCTTGAGCAACAGATGGGTTCTTTGATTAGTATAATTCTCAAACAATTAAGAATTTTCAGACCTTTCCAAAATTTAGATTCATTCAACAGTTTCTCCCAAGCCTGCTTTCTCTCAGCTGTATAGATTTTTCCTTTTTGCACTTTGCAAGGGTAGCTGATACTAGCAGGAGATGACAAATCAGCAGCCTCTGAAAGACAGAAGACTTCAGTCTGGGCACATAGAGGGTCACATTGTGGTATCTGCAGTCTTGAATTCATCTGTATGAAGACCAGTCTGCAAGGGGTTGTCACTAGCCTGAGAGACACATTATTTTCCAGCCTGTCTTCAGGGGCTATCAACAAGGTTTTTGAAAGCATTTCAAGTCATGACTTTATATTTTCTCTCCTGAAAGTAACAACCAGTCAAAACACCTTTGATGGAACTGTTCTACATCAGAAGATGAAGTTTCATCAATTTTATTTATTTTTTCCCCAAGTGAAACATGTCAATTTCAATTAAGCTTTAATTGTGGATATGTCAAAATGAATAATTTAAGTTTTGCATTTGTTTTCAATGGAATAAAATGTTTTGGTTTGTCTTTAATATTTTGGGGGTACAATAAAAGACAGGACTGGAAAGATCTAATCTCTTAAACATGATCAGTTTCATCAATGCCTCTTTCTAAAATGCCACACTCAGAAAACTCTGTCCTTTCAATGGTGAACAATGGTAAATTCTCTTGAATAAGAGTTATCTCCCATATTTGCACTATTTTACTGATATATTATCAAAATATTACTTCCCAATTTAGCTAATCATTTGATCACACATTTCCATATCAAATTATTGTTGCCTTTATTATTGATTACCTTAGTATTTTATTACTACTTTTCCCATACCATAGTCCTGTTACTGTCTTGCAAGGGTTTGAATAACTTTGTTCCTGATGAGCGTATCAAATATCTGAGCCTTTTATTAATCTCCAAGTTATTTTTCAGATGCTTATGAACAGTTTGATTTGCTTCAAGTGACACTGATCTGGCTCTTGCCTGGGTCTTCATTTTAAGGACAATCTTTCTTTATTTAATATTTTTTGGTCTTCTAGGGAGGGGAGGGAGGGGAAATAATTTCTATTTTAAAATGAAGTTTTACTCTTTGTCATTCAAATTTTTTTTTTATTCTTTTAACAGCTCAGGATAGAGAGTTCTCTTGAAAATGAGTAAGAATCAGCCAACTCACCTTGAATTCTTTTGTTTTTTATGTCAGATTATGGTCAATTAATAATGAAAACAGAGAGAAGGAATAGAGAATAGTAAAAAGAATTTATATGTTTTTTTCATGTTTAAGAAAATATCTGAAAATAGAAATCAGAGCATCATTTATAATTTTGTCCTTCTATTTGGCTATTGTATTGTTTCCATACCATTAAATACATTTGGGATTTCTGCACAGGTTCCAGCCTTTTGTTCCAGATCAGGTTGCTGTCATATGAAATGGGGAGCATTTTCTATTATCTTGTACATAAAAGAACTCTTTTTGGCTTAAATATATACACAGACCTAGCCATAGAAATAAATTATAGAAGAACTAAATATGTTAAGTTAGATGTGAAGGACCCTACTATTAGTGTATTTTTTACTCACCCAGATATTGTCCTTGGAAATGTGCCCCAGACATAAAAGGCCATTCTTCCCAACCAAGACTTTGGAAAGCATCTCTGATAAAGTTCAAATTACAGAATAAAGAGTGCAAGATTGACTCTATATAACATATACTAGTTTTGACAGTGCCATTAGAAAAAGAAAATAACAAGAGACACCCATTAACGACAAGCTCAGAGGGTCTCATTTTCAAAGCATTGAAGCAAAAGGCCACTTGCAAAAAGATATGCCCAATTACATGCTTAATCTGCATGCACAATTACTGTGACTTCATATGATTCTCAGGTATTGAAACTCGACTGACCATTTCCATGCACACAACCTGATCTGCATTTGGAATCACAGTAAATGTGCATTCAGATTAAATGTGTAATTATGCAGGCGATTTTGCACATGGCTGTGAGCTTTTAATATTTGAAAAAATCAAACCCTTGAGGCTGCACTCCTCTCTTGAATATACAGACCTCCCACTGTCCCATTAAAAGGGTAACTAAGAACAGAATATGTTTTCACAGCACCCATCTTTTATATATAATTTTTTCTTGTAGTGAAAATCTAGCTCAAATGCAGAAGCCACTTAAAAATTAAATCCTTTGACTACATAATTTATACAGCCTGGATTGAAATAGCAATGAATTTATAAATTCCTTGTAGTGGTTACAGGTTTGTCTCTATTTCTGTTTGCCAAATTTAATACACTAGTTTGAATGCTTTTTCTGCTGAGAGGTAAAATCAGGAGAAAAAGGCAAAACAGGCCTAACTTAAAAGTAAACAGATAGTTTTTATTAACACACACAGTTTTTATTAAAAAAAAAAAGGAAGAAAAAGAATGAAACTTTCAAAGCATCCCCTTCTACTGCAAAATGTTAAATGTTTCTCACAAAACAAAGTAAAGAGGCAAAACTCAGAACTCTGTATCAGTACCACTTATAAAACAGTCTTTCATTCAGTCTTTGAGAGAGAGAAGTCTCTCTTGTTCTGTTCTGATCACTTTCCACAAGAGAAAGAGTATGCTTGTGGCCTCCAACGCTCACAAAACCAACCTGCCTGGGAGCTTCTGCAGTTGTGGACCTTCCATATTACACAGCTTTTCCTGTGACTACATATGGGCTGTGACTCACATATGTTGGGGTGTCACTTTTTAAATATGAGCAACTTTAAAGACAAAGAATTCTTCATCTCAGGGAACAGAGATGTCTTCTCACTTGTTCACTGAGTGCAGAGGGCTTCTTATCTCTCTCTGTTCAAACCTCTCATGGGATCACCTAATCACAACTTCTGATTCAATATTCACTCAGTAAATCACAGATACCTTTGCTTAAAGATCCACAAATCATCTCCCTAAATTATATTGTCCTTGATTTAAAGGAGTATTCTGGCATAGCCGTATTACAGTCAGTTTTGTGTTACCACAACTCATAGGAGATTTTTCAGCCTAAAACCAAGGTAATTTGCCATATCTCAAACTTCAGAAGTCACTTTTCTTTTACTGAATTAGATATCTCTATATTGTTCCTTTATATATCTCCAATATGGCCTTTTCTCTCTCTCTGAGAAGGGTTAGAGTTTGAAAAAGTCTCAATCCGTGTCAGGAAAGAGTTAACATTCTTGCTGGGCCTGCAGATGGTTACATGATCGCTGCAGGGCAGCAGCTTCTAGGATTTTCAAAAGCCACAGGGATCTCAAAGCAGCCTGGCTGGTGTATGACTTCTTTTCCACCTCTCGATCTTATGGCACAGACCTCCTAAGAGCTGGGCCCTGGGGCCCGGAGGGGGAAGATGTCATCCTCCCCTGAGCCAGCAGCGCCGGCAGCCAGGGCCAGGGCGCAGCCCAGCCATGGCCCGGCCCCCTCTGCCACAGCCCTGGGCACGCCACCAACACTGCTAAGCTGCAACTTCTCCTCTCCCCCACGAGCACCAGGCGGGAAGAGCGGCTCAGGGGACCCCGGGCCTCTTTTGCGGACAGCAGCTCCCGGAGGCTCGGCTGGGCCTGGCTGCCCAGGGAGCAGTGCGGGCTGGACCAGGCCCCCTCCTGCCCACGGTGTTACCTGGTGGCCTGCCGGGAAGGAAGAGAGAGACTCGAACCCAGTCTCAGCTTTATATGGGTATTGCCAAAAGTCACAATCTGTTTTCTCAGTGGTCAAACCACATGCCAATGGCCAAGAACTGTTAGGACCCTGATAGGTCCCGGTGCTTTCTAAAACAAAGTGCAAGGTCCTGACCGGGCAATATTCCATATTCCTCTTCAACCAAGAAAACCAAACTGTGCTAACCCGTGACACTCCTTTACACATAGGAATGCAAAGATGAACACAACTAATGCTGACAACTCTGCACCCCAATATGGTGAACAATGAAACACTCTTGTACTCAATAGATGCTTTCTTGGTCTGTGTTTCGTAGCTGTAGTAGGAACAAAAGGTGGAGTATAACAAGAACCTGAGCAAGGAAACTAGGAGGTAAAGATAGACACCTAAATGAGAAGAAATGAGAAGAAAATGTTTCCAGAGTAGGTCTGCAATCTTGTATTCAGGACTCAGCTGAACAGATTAAAAACATCTAAACCACAAAAGATTGCTAAACTCAGGGTGGCTTAGCTATGTCTGATAATAGTATTAACACAGGAGACACTTACAAAGCACTTTTCAGCTGAAGACCCCAGAATACATTACATGAATTATTATTATTACCACCACTCTACAGAAAGGAGACCCAAGCCACTGAAAGGTTCTGCCACGTGCTAACAAACACTCAGAAGCCAAGAAGCAGAACTGAAACTATTACCTTAGCTATTTTTTTTCTACAGTTTTGCCAATAATCCTGAAAGAAGGAATTAAAATTGGAGCATAGTCCTTTCTGCACAAGCATTAGACTACAGCAAAATAGTGAGTTTTTCTGCAAGGGAAATTTGTGTGGTCACAGGACAGATGAAAGAAAATTTTAAAGGAATTCAGAGATTGTGCTATTCTACAATTGTTCAGCTTTTCTGTAAAGAAGTAGCTTCAAATTGTCATTCCGCTAAATAATTTTTTTTTGGTGTGTGTACAAGTATATATCTATTATCAGTATTAGCATATATACAGCCAGTATAGAATTTGCTTGTACAATTTACGTGGTCAGCTTTAAAAACAGACATATAAATAGAATTACTCCTTCATTTGAAAGAAATTATTCATAAATCCTAGTATTCTATAATAAATAACTCTTCCATTAAACTACTATTTATCTAAATTAGTTATAAATATCAATAGATACTGGTGCAGAGTATCTATTAATGGAAGTGCATTTTGCTTAGTTCAAGTTGTAAGGGATCACTTCCCACCTAGTTTTCCTAATGTGAATTTTGAATGACTAATGGCTGTTCATTTAAGTTGCTAGGCATACTTACGACATCCTGTGCATTGGGAAGGGAACAAAGTCCAGGCGAACACTTCAAACAAAGAGACATAATGGCCCCTTTTGCATCTGCTCTATCTATTTTCTAGAAGCAGTCCTTACCTATTATGTAAAAAGGCCTTGCAATGAAAAATATGGCTATGCCACGTGTAGAGAAGTGGTATTTGGGCATTCATGTTTCTTCATGCACTATAATCTTTATAAGAGTAACATCCTCTCTTCCCTAACACCTTTGTCTGCAGGAACCCTTGCCAAGAAAGAAATTCTTAAGATAACAAAAGAAACCAGTGTTTTTTCTGAGCCTCATTATGACAGAAGATGAGAAACTGGAGAGAATTCCAGAGCAGGATGCCTATAGGATACAGCTGCTGCTTCTTTCAGAATCCAGAGAGCAACTAGCTAAATCCATTCTGTGTCTTTAGTAACATCTCCAGCTCACTCTTTGGTCAGTGATGCGAGGGATGTTCTTGAACCCTCCCTCTGTCTTCTCCTGTAGAATAAGTGTCTTAAAACACATGACTCCTTCTAACCAGTAACAACAGCAGAACTTGCAACCAGGAATGGTTCTGCACCAGTAGGGGCAGATAGAAACTTTTTAAACCTCTTGCTTCAGTGAGGGGAGGTCCATGGACATAGGCTTTCCATATCCTGTGCCTTAAGAATCCAGATCCTAAGTCCCAAAACCCTTTGACAAGCCATTACAGGGACAGGGGAAATGTGTACAGTATCAAATCAATACATAAAAACATTTCTGAAGACAAAGGGTCAGCTGTTAATTGCACACTTAAACTGCATTTAATACCAACAGGAGTTCCTACAATATAGATTCCATGCTGACTGTAACTGTCAGCTTTTCAGTATTCTTCACAGGTGTTTTTAGCAATCTAAAAAGGTGTTTTCTGGGGAAAAACTGAAGAACTTGTATTATTTCTTTAGTTTCGACCCTCCAGCAGAAAGTGAAAATTGTCACAGCTCTTAGATTAAAATGCTGGTGCAGTCCAAATGTCAAGTCCTTATTCACCAAAATTTTAATGTGCTTCTTTTTGTGGCCTCATTTGGAGGTATGACAGCAAACACCTGCAGCTAGTTATGTCCACAGAAATTTCAGAATCAGCTCTCTGTGTTGCTAATGTATTTTATTTTAATAGAAATTGCCTCAATGGTGCAAGCATGAGGTCGTATAACTAATTACACCTTTCCCTGATCCTGCTTCTATGGGACGTGTTACTTCCAGAAGATGCCATGAGAAAAAAACCACTGGTGTTCAACACTGGAGAAAAAATCACTCCTGTTAACAGTCCTGCTGTTCTGCGCTGTGGCAGATGAACATATTTCAGAATGGCAACTGGTGAATTAAAATCTGTAGCAGTGCTGAGATACTGTGAGATCTACTTAATGAAAGAGTTCCTTCCCATGTTTTGTTACGTTGAGCACCACACGAAAAAAAGTATAAAATAACTATAAAATACACATGAAAATGTACTCACTTTATGTGAGGCTCATATTTTGTAGCGTGATGAACAAGCTTATCCATTGCATGGAAAAAAATGTACCTAGGAACAAGAATGGTTTTCACAGTGAAATGAGAAAGATCTACGGCATTTTCATGAACCTTTGTTAAAAGGCTCTTTTTGTTCCCAGTGTGAATTTTCTTAACCCTTGCTTTTGGGGGAGCAAATCAGGCTGTGAATAGCATTTAAATATAAATTTTCAAATAATATCTAGCCTACTTTCAAAAATCAAGTAGCAATTTAGTTACCTGGATTTTATAATATATTTCTACTTCAAATCTCAGCTGTGGTTTGAACATATTTTGTCTTTCATTTCAATCCAGTTGCTATGATTCAAAAGCCCATGCTAGAATTGAATATGGTAATAGACGCAATTATATCATTGAGTATGCAGCACTACTCTCAGGTTAAGGTTTCACACCTGGGTGTCATTATTCTCTCCCATATCAATTTATTATTTAAGGACTTACTATTTGAAAGCTCTTAGTGTGCTCTGGCAATTAGAGTTGCAGCGTTTCTGTCTGCAGTAGCTGTATATATTTTGCTCTCCTAGCTTTTTGTGATAGAATAATTAAATCTGCTTATAATTCAGTAATGGCAGACTCCCCTGAAACTGCCAATATTGCCCCTCTTTAATCATCTACATGAAAAAAAAGATAGGTGATGTCTGTATGACACATATATACATACATACACATACACATGCAGAATTAGTAAATAGAATTGCAGTAAAAATACATCCAAATATTTCAATTTTATTAATATTGGTAGACTAGATTGATTTTTGCACTGGAACTACAATATATGAAAACATTACATAGTAGCCTACCAAGGAGGTAAAATTCCCCAATTTAAAAACATGAGCAAAATCCATTTTACTATGGTAATATTAAATATGTGTTATTTATGTTATGACATTTAAATAACATTGTTGTTCAATCTAGGCCTGTGCATCACAACTCATTGGAAAGTTTTGGAGACAATCAGCTCTGGAGGTTTACTCATTCAATTCAATGTGCACTAATAACATTATTTGCCTTCTTAAAGCCACAAAAAGCAGAGTAAGTTTCCTGTTTTACCAATATTGCTTTTATACTTTTTAGAATAAACCAAGCCTCTCTTCTCTGGTTGAAGGAATGGACCCTTAATAAAGACAGCAAGCAAAAGAGAAAAAACCCACAGAGTTGTACAAACTCACATGAAGATACATGCGTGTTTATACATGCACATGTGCAGTGGAATTCCTTTATGAGTACTAGCGTCTTCATGTTCAAAAATGTTGCTAGATAGTTGATTTTTAGGAGAACACAGGACACCTTCAGACAAATCTGTCCAAGCTTGCATTATAAGTAATCTAAATCAGTATCTGAAAAGGAGTTTACATTTTCCTAGTCTATACACCAAATTGAAAAACTCAGTGATTTGTAACAAGTAAAGAATCACAGTTATTTTCTGTATCCCAACATTCACTGTCAGATGTATCACTAGTTCCTTTCACCTCACCATAACATAAACCCACTTATTCATGTGTGATTTTCATTACCTTACATATCAAGCTTCAGAAACAAAATCTCAGTAAATTTATTTTTACCCCTGTAAAGTTGCTTCGCTAGGTTCATGTCTATTTAACTGCAAACATGCTTGTCTTTTTCTTTTACTGTGTTGGATTTTATGTACTTGTATTAAAAAAGTCAGTGTAAATAGCATGTAAGTATTAAAAGAAAAGAAGGATAAAGTCAAAGGCAGAGCAGGTGTGCAATACCCTGTCAGACTCTCTTCACCCAGAAGAGTAAAAACAGAAACTTGAAAATCTTTGATATTTACCCTTGCAGATGTTCTCTTACCCTTGAATATTCCCAAATCCCCTTTTCATCTGATCTTGAATTCCAAAAGTAGGAGAGATGGAAAGAAAGAAGACGAAGCCAAATGCATAATTTCTACAACCAATAGGTTTTCTTAGACAGCAATGCAAACTACAAATATAAAAATAAGTCCTTGCAGGAAATTCACAAAAGGTAGGCAACCATTAGAGTGTTTAATTCAAACTCATTTAAATAATGAGCTGAATAATTAACACTTAGATTGGAACTTAAAAATTATATTGTTATGTATTTTGTGCATCTATAAATTATAAAATATAACCTGAGTAATACATCTACATAGCAAAAAATCATGCAATGCTAGGAAAGGTCAAAATGGTTTTGTGAAGTGTCTAAACTTGGTGCAATGTTTAAAATTGGAAACGGCAAGCGTAGCAAACTTCACATAAAATCAGAAGACCTTAAAACCTGTAAGTTTTAGTACACCAAGTCCTTCTGTTACAGTTCAGACCCACCACACATTTAATTGCACCATTCACCTTAAGAGTAATACCTCTTCACTGGTGCTGCTGGCCAAGGCCATGATGATTTACTACACATGTATTCTGTCATGGCTGAATGACATCTATCTATTTCCATTTCAGAGCACCTGCCACTGTGGTATCTGAGCAAAAGCATGACATGCAGTAATGTGCACAGATCAGTTACATGATAATTTGCTTTGAGCATTACAGCCATTTTGAGTCTTTTTATACACTCTTCAGAAAGGGCAGCATTGAAACTAATAGTCTTAAATTTTGTTCTGGGTGTTATGTGACTAACTGACATTTAGAAACAGAGTCTCAACAGTTTTATTTGAACAACCAACAGGGCCATAACAGCATAAAGTGATTAACACCACTGAAAGTGGGTGCTGGAATTAAGCAACAAGTGACTCAACCCTTCAAAGAAAATTAGAGGAAAATCTTATTGAAGGTCAAGATTTGGAACTTCTGTTTGCCAGTTTCTCATGTATTGATTTTTGCCAAAATAAATGTTAAATTAAAAATGTCTCCAGCACAAACAAAGTCTTCTATCTGGGAGACTTTTGATGGTAAACAAATAGCAGTTTTTCACCAGACTTTTACAGGACAAGAAGAACTGGATTTTTATTTCTGCTTGGCTCCTCTTTCATGAATAGTTGCATAATTGTGAGTGTCACATTAAAATATCTATGCAGAAAACACAAGGGCAGATTGAATATTTCCTCAAGTCATTGGTATTCAGAAGACTTTGAATTTCCTGATTTTATCAATTTATTAAAGTGGTTTTGTAATAATTAGGGATATAAAGGCACATCAATGAGTAATCTATTCACCAAAGCAAAAATTTAAATAGGAAGGTGAAAGAACCCAGTATTTATCTACACATTCCTCAAGTAATGCTGGGAGTTAGAAAGCAAAGGGATGCATTTCAAGACCGAAACAGTACCTATCCTTATGTAGCACTTTCTCAAATCACTTGTATATCATATTAAGATGGGCACACATGATGACCCTTCATATGTTTCAAATTTTGCTTTGCTTTGTTTACGGTACATTCAAAAATTTCTATCTTCCCACAGTGGTGATGACCAGACTTATACTGAGTACAAACAACAACTAAGAGATGAGTAAAATATTACTGAACTTCCTTCTGAAGTTAGAGAAGCAGAGATTTATAGAATTGACAGCATAAGAGAAATGTCTTGTCCCTAAGGAAATCCAGTCTGTGAAGCAGGGTCAGAGCAAGAGTTTTACCATGGTAAGTCAAGATTTCCAAGAACAAAAACTGTAAAAATACTATCCCAAAATTCAAAGGGGAAACAGTATTACTAATCTGCATTAATGCTTTGTAGATTTTCTGCTTTATAAAATGACAGTTTGAAAGATTATCGCTTGTCAAGCAGGCTATTCCATGTAATCATTCCTTACACTGTCAGCGATAATTGAACAGAATATTGGAAAGAAGATTCGTAATTTCTAAATAGAAGTTGGTAAATATTGTTCTGTAGTTATATACCTACTGAAAACATAGTACAAATAGGATATGCCCAAAAATCTGTAAAACTGTTTCTCTGTATGTGGTTACAACAAAGCAGTTACCATTAAAGGTATTTTTAAGCCTGCATTCCTGGAATTAATGCAGAATTGGAGTTCTTCTTGTGTGGGGATATTTCTAAGGTTGTACACCAGGAAGTAGTCAGCTTATAAAACAAAGACTAAAGTCACATCAAACATTCAAAAAACCTTTTCTTTCTGAAAAAAAAAGTTCTTTGGGAAGATTAAAATCAAGTGGTTGAATGGTCTGTGGCAAGAACATATCTTTTCATGAGAACCCAGGAAATTATCTTTAGTCCTTGATAAATGTAATAAGGATTTAGTATCCTTGTTAAGAATCCCTTGCATTTAATTATTTTTGAAGTGTTTATGTTATGGCAATTGCTCTTGAACACCTGGTTCATTTTTGCTATGTGTAAATACTTAGCCCAAAATTTCTTAAACTTTGAATTAATTAATTTCCAAGAGAACTACTGATTTTATATCCAAAGCAATCAGTAGAGCAGTATAACTTGACAGCCACTCAAATCTACAAAATATAAAGGTGTTGAGTCTTTCCCCACTGCTGGCCCTGGAAGTGACTTCTTCGGCTCCTGGATCTCCTACAGCACTGATTTGCCCTACAGTACACAGGTCCCATCAAGGTGGCAAGATGCAAGAAAGGAAGTTTGGAAGCACCAAGTTTTAGAATACTACTAACCTTCAGATACAGTATTCCTCTTCAATTTGGTGATGAAGGGATCAGCTTTGGAGGAGCTACAAATAGTTTTAACTATTGAATATCCAGATGCTTATAGAAGAGACAAATGTTGACAGATTTTCAAGCGCCAAGCACACTAATTTAGGGAGTCAGCCATTTGCATTTACACCACTCTTTTTAACACAAAAGGCCCTGGAACATCCATATTGATTGGATATAATGGCAATGATTTGGGTATAATAGGTTCAACTATGTCAGGAGGAGAAAATGGATCCGTAATTACTCAAACCATCTTATTCAAATTCTTTTCAGCAGAATCACAGAATTGAAAAGCTCTTGTTTCCTCATACTTAAACCAGTTCAATTTCTCCTTTAAATCAAACAGTGTCATATGCACTTTACAGTTCCATGTATGCTCCCTCATGGTATAAATATCGTACTAAGAGATTTAAGTAAGTAATGAAAATAAAAAGGACTTTAATAAAACTGGAAAAAATATTTCCTGTGTACAGCAAAATCCACAGATTATACAAAGAATCTCAATTTTCATTTTAGACTAAATGCTTATGAATAGCAAAGAGAAAGAATTATGTGGGTTGGTATTCTCTAGGTATCTTCAACACTTTGAGTTCCTCTCTTATGCAGATGGAGATTGAATTAGACACTGCTGTGTCATTCAGCTAAACAAGTTTCATGACCTTAAGTTTCCTGTCAGTTCTCATACATCTTCAACCTCAAAGTCAATCTTAATATGCTTTTAATATATTTTCCCCAGAATTATGTCTTTCAAAATCCTTCTCTGACATTTAAAAAACAGTATTGCCTATAGAAGGTACTAACATCTAAAGAGATTAGATTAATATTTATGTAGAATTTACACATTTTTCCAAACATTATAAACATGTTTCTCTGTGTTAATGGGGTTTTTTTGGTTGGTCGGTTTTTTAGTTTATTGGTTTGGGGTTTATTCTTGCGTGCATGTGTTTTTGGTTTTATTTTGGCTTTTTCTGTTTAAATCACCAGTGCCAGACTGTGTACTTGAATTATGTAATTTACTGGATGTATAATTGCTAAGTAATTTCTGTGTCTAAACTGTCTGGACCTTCATCCTAAATGCCAAATAGAGGAAACAGTTCCACAAAGCTGAGCACATTTTAATTAATTACCACATTTATTTCTATTTATCCACAAGTTCATTCTTGTACTATACTATTGGTAATCTAAAAGTCCTGATTTATGATTCATTAAGTCTTTCCTCTTCCCAAAGCACTTCTGATGTTTCTTTCCTCTTTACAATCTAAGTATTTTTATCACACTAATTATTTAACACTGATAGAGGTTATTTCAAATATCTTTGTTTCAAATGGAAAACTACTACAGTGACTGAAATTTATTTATGCAAAACAAGAAAAAGTTCAGAGTTGATGACAAAATCAGAACTTTCAAGAAGGAATAATTATTACTCCTTGTTAGAACACAGCAGCAAAAGTATCCACAGTCCAGCATTAAAACATCTTCTAAGCTCATCACATTCATCCTCATGAAATATTTCAGGAAAAATAATAATGTCATAAAATAATATTTTTCCACCTGGAGGTAGGGACAGTGTAAGAGTTAAGCAGATAGACAGAGAAAATACACTTTATTTAACCATCTCTTTTCCTCTCTTTGGTCCAGCTTATATGTACCTTTTTAGTTCATTTATAACCCAAGTCGAGTACTGGACAAAGAACTTAAGGAGACAAACAATAGGGATAAAAACTAGTGAATTTTTCATATTTTCATGCCAACAACATCATTATGGGATTGTTCTTGAAAGGTTCAAATTTTCCATTAAAAAAGAACTAAGACCAAATCTTTTAATGCTGCAGGTATGGAAAAATATTCTATATGGGTTGCTTGAAACAAAAGTGATTGTAGATGGAATTAAGTTCTCAGATGTCTCTCCACAGGGAAGTCCTGATCAGTACAAGGCAGAAATAAGGCCTTTTCATAACTAATTCCTCTGTGTGACTGGGTTACTCTTTCTTAAATTGCCTGTGCCATAGAAAAAGAGTGTCATTGGCCATTTGCTCCATTTTCCTGAGTAGAGGTTACTACTGATATTCAGTGAGGGTCATTTCCAAATCTATACTTATTCCTCTAGGATTATATAGTAGTGGTATTTTCATAGGAATAGACATTCCAGTAACCATTCTCTTGCTATTGTAAGGGAGAAGAGTAAGCATCACAAAGTCTTGCAATAGGCTGTGATGGTCTTTTTTCAGTGTGCTGATATAACATTTAGAACATGCCCACAGCAAAGGCAAAAGCAGCACCAGGAGGGGCTGGGGCTCACCTGCTGGAAAGCAGCCCTGTGGAGAAGGAGCTAGGGGTTCTGGTGGACAGCAAGGTGTCCACAAGCCAGCAGTGTGTCCTGGTGGCCAAGAAGGCCAATGGTGTCCTGGGATGCACTAGGAAAGCGCTGCCAGCAGGCTGGTAGGTGTGATCTTGTCCTTCTAATCAGCCATGGTGAGGTACATCTGCGATGCTGTGTCAATTTCTGGGCTCCTCGGGACAAGAGAGAGATGGAGCCCCTGAAGTGGCTCAAGCAAAGGGCTACAAAGATGATGACGGGACTGGAGCACATCACTTATGAGGAGGGACTGCAGGAACTTAACCTGTTTAGTCTGAAGAAGGGACTTCATCAATGACTGAGCAACTGAAGGACGAGTGTCAAGAGGATGGATCCAGGCAGTGCCAAGCAGTAGGACAAGAGACAACAGAGAGAAACTGATGCACAGGAAGTTCCACCTGAACATGACAAAGAATTTCTTTACTGTGTGGGTGACTGCACCAGAAAATCTTGCCTGGAAAGATCATGGATCTCCCTCACTGTAGATATTTAGGAGTTGTCTGGGCACAATTCTATGCAATGAGCTCTAGGATGACCTTGCTGGAGCAGGGAGGCTGGACCAGATGTCGCCTTGTTGTTACATCCAACTTTACCCATCATGAGATTCTCTCAAAATATCAGACCCCGTACCAGCATGCTTGTCCTGAGCTTCTCCCACTGGAACAAGATCAGCATAACATCTCCTGCTTGTTGATACTTTTTATTGGCCCACAGCAGCTTTGTAAGGCTATAAAAATTATAGAAAAATTTCCTGTGACATTGAGAACATCTCACTAATAAAAGGCTTTTTCATAGCCCTAGTCCCAAATGTAAATTACTTTATTCAGAATTTTCCAACCTTTATACTGAGTCTATGGGAAGAAGGCTACTGATATTTTAAAGTTAAGTATCTATTGAAAGGCCAGAGCCTAACTGCCAAGTATGTAAGAGACAGATTCTGTTAACTTCAGTTACCAGCAGAAAATACAATGTGCTTTCAAGTAGAATACCAATACCTTTTCAATCGCATTTTCATAGTATTGTGTACTGAGTTTTCCCTGAAATCTACAAGAAAAAGCCCAAGGAACTTCACCTGGGAGAAGCTTCTACAGGTTTTTTGTTGCTTTTGTTTTTTCAGAAATAGTCCCAAGTACAATGAAGTATATTTAAATCGTATGTAATTCAATAAATATTTGCACTCAGTCTGGCCTAATATTTTGATATTTTGATTTTTAAAATATTTTTAATATTCTGCTTTTTAAAAACATATTTTATTAAAATATCAGTGTTTATTGCAGTTTTTAAAAGGAAGAGTAAGGAAAGCATTGAAGGAAGTCCATCTTAATGTAATATAAATAATCTCTCTGCCTTGAGATAAACAAACAAGCAGGGCAGCAGCATATATTGGCACTCACAGGAAGCTAGGCCATTTTGGTATTTAAACATGAAGTTTAAGACCACATACAGCTTCTTGATGATTTCTATTAACTCATTTCTGAAAAGGTCTTACATAATGAGAATAAGTAAATATTCCTCTATGGAAAAAATTCTGTTGAAGAGAAAATTGAGTCTACAATGAAAATCGAATAATTAATTCAAACTATTGGACATTGTGTAATTTAATTTTTTCTTCTTAAAAACTTAGTGACACAAACAACCAGTTTCTAGCCAGTGATATTATCCATGGTCACAATATGATCAAAAAGAAATGCTTCAAGAAAGTTCTTTTTGAGAAAGAACTCATCTTCTCTTGATTTTAGTAAAACCTTGCAACAGAGATGGAAACTCTCAGCTTGACATCAGGCTTCATGAAAAAAATGCTTTACCTTACTGAAGCAGTGCTCACATTCTATAAATCTTCCTGTCCTTTCTCTCTCCATGCATAATCCTAAACCTCCTTCTTGAATGTTCTTCATTCCTCTTTGCCATCTCATATAATTCCATGTCCTGCCTCATCCGTTTCTACACTAGTCTAGTTTTGCTCACTTGGGTTTGTTTCTTACACACTTCTCTCTCTTGTTCCCTCTTCCTCTCTCTCCTTCTCTCCCTGACTCTCTCTCTCTCTCTCTCGCTTTCTCCCTATTAATCACTTCTTTCCCTTCAACTAGCTCTCTCATCCAAACACTCTTTTCATGTCATGGAAGAGACATTCCTTTCTTTCACGGTACCTGAAAGTAGAGGAGCAATGAAGTTTAAGAAAAATAACTCCTCTGATCAGCTTTTGTGCCTGGCAAAGGAACAGCCGAGAGCAGTAACTGCAGAGAAAATCTCATTTTGCATCTCAAGCTCCAAGAAGAGGCCATCACTGGTCCATTGCGGAAGAGCTCTGAGGAGCAAGAGCAAGGTGTTTTGGTATCCAGAGTCTCTAAAAATTTAGCTGGAAAATACTAACATAAATCTATAAAGCACATGCAACTATGTGTCTTTTATCTCAATGTAGGCAATTTTCCATAAGAACAGCTAAAGGACATATCTGAAACAAAACACCTCCACATGTGCAGACTGCTGCAAGTACAGTCAGAGTGTTCTCACATTAAAGTAGTTGATGAAAATATTGTAATGATATGTTTTAATTTAACTTTGGCTGGTTCTCAGAAATAACTGGAAGATGTTACCTGAAGGAGTGTTTATTCTTTTATTTAAATCTGCTTTAGGAAGCCATTTGGAATCAAGCATTTTAGTTGGACCTAGCAAAACTCTCAAATTGGCAAGCAATTGAAAGAAGACCGTACAATGAAAAATCAGTGTGGAATCTCAGCTGCTGCCATCTCTGCTTACTTTGCCTGTAACCTTAATTACTACTTAGAATTAGCATGTTGTTTTCACTTTCTCTGAGATGACCTCCCACCATTCAACTTCAATTCCTTAGTTTATGTGACCTATTTGTCAGCAGTACGAATGTCTCATCTAACAAGTCATTCAAATTGTACCAAATAAAGTTACTGTGAAACTTTGGGAGGGATATTTGGCTTCATCTTATTCAAATGCTGGACTGTCTTGCAACACACCTTATTAAGAAGTCACCATATGTAAAATCCCATTGTTATCATGAATTTTAAAAGACTGATCATGTTTAAAATTATTTGCCTCAACAGGGCTTCAGTCCCTGGCATAATTAAAATCTAACTAACAGCTTTCCAGACTAGCATGACAAACACCAGTGGACAGCAACAGATTACTGCTTTAAAGGCAGGCTTTTAACCTGTCTCCAGCATGCATGGGAAAAAATATGTGACCTTAGAGAAGAAATCATATTTGGAGAGTCAGAAGTGGGAGAATGCAAGTGTAGTGATAGCAAGTAAATAATACTAAGAAAAGCCAAGAGAGAGTTTGTGCATTAGTTAAGGAAGAAAACCCAAGCAAAGACAATTCTGTCCCATATGCCTATTACTAAACATGATAAGTTTAATGAAGCTTTAAATGGAAATAAGACCAGTCAACACTTTAAACATCAGCACCAGAATAGAGGATCACCAGCAAGAGAGTCAAGAAAATAACAGGATGTCTTTTATTGTCTATTTAGTGTGTA
Organism: Trochalopteron elliotii; assembly: GCA_024734555.1. NCBI lineage: Eukaryota > Metazoa > Chordata > Aves > Passeriformes > Leiothrichidae > Trochalopteron > Trochalopteron elliotii. Next base: position 134,548 of record JANPWX010019821.1, read on the forward strand.
AACCCCCCAGAAATTTTTATGAGAGAAAGGATTATGGGAAAAAAAAAAAAGAAAAACCTTATCCTAACAGATCATATGGTTGGTTGTGCTAGATGGACTCATTTATCTCCATTGAAGGAGGACGAGACCTTTATAATTCACTTGTGGCTTCATTGCTTGTGAATTATGAGCCTTGCCCCCTTACTAGTGGGCACCAATCTGTTATTCCAGCAAGACTGCTGTTGTTGTTATGCACTTTTTTTTCTGCTTTATTGATAAGTGCCAGAAGATCTTGTTTTTCTCTTATCTGTACCTCACATATACAATGAAATGTACTTTCCTCTGACATAAAACAAGGCTAGATGGTTATATAAGGTATATCCACCTGAAGCCCTTTGAGCACCCTCTGTATCTCTTTATATCCTTTAGAATTCAAGTACTAAATAATTTCTTAGAGCTGCAAAATCTCTCAATCCTAAAAAGTAATAGTTTAATCTATGAAAAAGGACAAACACATGTATTAGTGAATATGAAATCAAAGACGTACTATACCTGCTAATCAAGAGTTTGTATAGGCTTAGAAATAATCCCACAAGGATGAATATACAGATATTTATTGACAAAAAAGGACTAATAAGTGTGCTAGATGACTGTGAGTCATGCAGAAGCAGACAGCTCCTTTACTGCCTTCACGCCATAGCTATTAGTGTCACCTAGTGCTTGAAATTATCATTCCCAACAGGAAATATATGCTTAGATGCTGGCTCTGTTGAAAGTCTGAAAGTCATTCAAAGTTGATTATGAAGTACACGTGGTATATCCTGATGCATAAAAATTGTTACTAAAAGTAGTAACTAGGCTGATACATTTAAACTTAAACAGCTGTGGTTTTGAGTTTCATGTCTATTGGTGAGTTTTAATCTGCTAGTGGAACTGCTGTAGAAATTTTAAGAGCCTCCACAATCATAATCCATTTTTTGTAAGGAGCATATGAAAAACAAGGTTTTTCCTTTGCATATTATTTAAGGAAGAGATGAGTTTGTGACAGATACTTTCATGCAACTGCAGTTTCAGACACATCATATTTTCTTTTAATTCTATCACTTATTTAAGAACATGGAATTTCTGTTGTCAGAAATAAGTAAAAACTCCCAAACATACAATTTAATTTGCTTTCCATGTCAGTGTTGTTTCCTACTGCATTGTTTAGTATAAGAAAAGAAAAAGCATCTAAAGTAGGTGTGATATGTTAAAAACTAAGATAAAGTGAAATGACTTTGAAACTGATTATTCTTTCTGGTAAATGATGTCCTCTAGCATGTCAGTGTATAAAGTTCAGCATGGCTTTTTTGCTAATCACTTAGTAATAGCTCGGGGCAAAATGCCTTGGAAAGATTCTTAGTTTGGTAAAACTGAGAAATTGAACACTAATTTAGTAAAAGAGAGAGAGAAACAAAGGAAAAGTGCAGGCTCCTATTATTATTACATTGGACAGGGACAGTAAATAATTGAGAGTTGTCACCTAGAAGTTTCTTCGTTATTCATGGGCTTATATTTAGGCCTTTATATCAATGCCATCTAATCTTGTTACATCACTTGCACTCCTCAACTCAAACATTAATATGTCTGCTACTGATATGTGATATACACTGGCTTTTCAGAGATATCAGAGATCTGCACCAGCCAAGAGCAATGTAATTGGCACTGACAGACAGAAATATTACTGCCAGATTGAAGAGTATAAATAATAAATAAAAAAATTCTTCCAATACTGCACAAAGAAATGTCCATAATAAGAAAACCATCTCTTTAACCACACCCACTGAGAATGATCCCCAAATTAAAATAGCAATAGACTAAATCCAAGGGTTCCATTCAATTACACTGTTTTTTTTTTTTTTAAATACATTGTATTGCTACAGACCAGCTGTGTACATTACTGTGAAGAGAAAGGGAAGACAGTAAGTAGTTCAGATTATGCTTCTGTTTCTAGGTTTAAACACCTGCAGAGGAGTCTCAGCAATTTAGCTGAAGATACAGATATTTAGAAATAAGGCAAGATTAAATGTACTTACATTGCTGCTTCATATTATCATGGCAATAATATGAAGATACGGTGACTATCCTGGGAAACTTGTGAAGACGGAAATAAAAGTGGGGTTAAAAAAATTAATGCATTGTGTGTCTTAGAAGTTTTCAGGAAGTTCAATTTTAATTAATGTGAAATAATTAAAAACCAAAGTCAATTTAGTGTCATACCAACTGTAGTTCTACACCACCAGTTGGGTATGTATCAGTGTGTGGAGAGCTTAAACATAAACTCTGACCAAGGAAGTGTGTCAGGTTTCTTCTAACTTGAGACAGTGCTGGTGCACATTACTATGAAGAATGGACAAGATGGGAAAAAGAAGAGGCACTCATTTGTTCATCATTGATGGGGAAAACTAGAGTATTAAACAACTCATCATCAGCCCAGTGGGACACTCATCTCACCTCTCAGGTGAACTAAAAGCGTAACTGGGTAGAGTGAGATGAAGATGAGCAAGTCCAATGGATTGTGAGGATAGGGGAAAAAAAATTGGAGAAAAGAAAATGGAAGATGGGAGAAAAATGAAGCAACTTCTTAGGAAAGGAAGTAACATATTACATCTTTCCTGCATTGCTCCAAACTGAAGGAGTGTTTCTGTTGCAATAATTTCTACCTCTACTACAGAAACCAAACCATGACTTTTCTTTGATTTTAGGAAGTAAAATTTCTTCTCCCTCTCAGCTAACATTGACTAAATAATACCCAAATAATCCCTAACTCAGAAAACAGTTGCATCTAAAATTGTCCATATTTACTCTGAGTTGAATACAATTGTTTGTTACCATATTCTGTGTGACTAAAACCCAAGGTCAGTGAACAGATAGACAGACACAGTTCAGTGGGAGATGAAGCAGGTACAGTTGTGTTACATGGTAGGGGAGCTCTGTGCTTCTGATGCAGTAAGAAAATGAGGGAAAGAAATCTGGTATTATGCCCTAGGTTTGTCTTACTATAAATAAACTTGACATACTGTCAAAAGTAATACACAAACAATTACGTTCAAAGATTGATTATATAGTTTTATAATAATTGGTAGCTCTTATGTATCTGTTATGGAGTCAAGATTCGAATATTTAACAAAGACAATACCATAGACTGAATCCCTAATCATTTTAGGAAAGTAAGTATTTAATATTCTTTTGTGTTTACTTGGCCCTTCCCCTATTTCTTTGTTCTTTGATTAAATAACAGTTTATATTTCCAGAGGTTTGTTGTGGCTATTTTGCTTTTCTTTATTTTAAGTTATAGAAACTACTCAACACCCAAACCTAATTTTAGGACTCTAGGGTTTTTTTGTGATGTTATGTTGCACTGGAGGAGTCCATGATAATACCACATCTTGCTACCTGTATTCAATGATCTTTAAAGATAACTGGAATGTAAAGTAATTATCATAAAGGCAATTACCATATTAGAATAAAAGGTGGAATTCATGTTTAATAATTAAAAAACAGGAGACTCTGAACTTACATTCCCCTATTAGTTGTAATCATTGCCCATATTACTAAAAGCTTCTCTTTTCACAGGAGGAGACAATACTGTTTTGAGTTCTACTGTCACCACATTGGTATTGGATATGAAAATCAGGAAAACTTTACAAGATCCATCTATAGACAAGGTCACACAATAAACAAAGTATGATAGCCTTCAGTTTCCAATGACATCCTGAGGTAAATACAAATTTAGATATGCATAATTTTATGAAGATTGGAAGTAAATAAATATGAAGTGGTTTCATTTTGTTCCACAATCAGCAAAAACTGAATACAAGGATGCACAAAAGCAAATCCTTCATATACAACCAAATTCTAATTCCTGTCTATCACAGTTTTTTCATATTTTAGGGCACACAGTAGCGCATTGTGGGATGTCTCTTTGCTCATTTTCTATAACAATGTTAGCAAATTGCGATTAATCTCAGGAAGCAGAGATTGTCCTGGCATAAAATATTTTTTCCCTAAATCATATGATAATTCTGTTTCTTCCTCCAGAACTCAGCTATTCTGAAGGGCAGAAAGTGTTTCCCAACCAGAGGTTTCTTCAAAAGAAACAAACCAAAAAGAAACAATGAAAGCATGGCTTGCAACAGATAATATTAAATAACTTGTGTCCTCCATGTTTCTCTTTCTGGATTCATTCTACAGGTCTTAAAAAAAATCATTATCTTTATAGATAATAGAATCTATCTATCTATCTATCTATCTATCTATCTATCTATCTATCTATCTATCTATCTGTATAAATAGATAGATATAATTTTAATAACTTATAGTCCTATTGTTTATACTGCTAATGGTGATAGGTGAATGCAACAGCTTTAAAAAAATCCTATGAAAACAAAACTCAAGCATAAAAATCTGGTGGCTTTTTTTAAATTATAAAGTTATTTAGAATAATTGTCAAACGAGTCAACTGCAGTCATCATATCTTATCTAGTTGAACTTACACAACATTTGATACTAGCAGGCACCTCTGCTATGATATTAATTTTCCAGATTTGACAGAAGTTTTGCATATTTGTATATAATCCTTACATTTCATGAACGTATTTTAAAAAATAACTAAACACAAAACCACAAAGCCCAAAAGCTAAAACACAGATGTGACAATTCCAGACATATCCAATCAGAAGCTGATTTGGATTTGGATTTATAAAGCCAGAGGGGGGATAAGAAAAGCAATAGCTCTTTCCTATCTGCACACCTGTGCAGTGTCAGATGAGCTGTCTATAGGCAACAGAGGCCCTCAAGTCTACCCAGTGGGAATCACATTTGGCAGACATTTTAAATTGTTCACTGTAATTCAGGGAGATGCTGCTGTTTCCCAGATGTATCTTTCAGAATGCTTCAGGAACTGGAAAGTAGCCTATATGCTATTAAAGTGAATCCCTTATATGATTTACCATCATCTGCTTAAGGATATCACCACAAAGCCGAGACTTCCTTTGCAATAAAGATGGATGTCACTCTTTAGTGCACGTTTCAAAATAAATGGATTATATTAACTGATGTACCACTCCCCTCTCTCTCTGATTACTTTTAATTTGTACATTCATAAAGCCATGGATTACTAATAACAGCTATCACTCATTTTCCTGAAACAATTTGACACTAAGTACTAGAGATCACAGTGAGTTATAATGAAAACTGTGCTTGTAGATAACATACAGACACAATTGCACTTCCTCCTCAAGGATTTAATAAAGAATACTTCTAGCTTATACAGTATCTCATTTCCCCAAAATGGAGTGAGACACCCTTTGAGCACAGGCAGGAATGTGCATTGGTGTCCCCTAATGAATTCCTAAAAGCTGCATTCACAACTGCCTTCCATCAGTCTGTTTCTGTCCATATGCTTGCCTGACATCCCATGTCACATGCAGGCAAAGGAAATAAGTCTAAGGGCCAATATACATGTAATTTCAACTCCAGCAGAAAGCTCACTGATGTTTGGTGTTCTTAATTGCAATACATTTCAAAGAAAGACTGTCAGATGCTATGGCTATGCACACAAACTTAATCCAACGGGACAAGTTTCTGTGAGATCTTCAGTGCCAGGACATACTAGGCTACAGGTATGCAGCTCTGTGTGAGCTCCCAGCAACATTTTTTGAATGGCAAATTCCTAAGGCAACATGACAATTGTCACAAAAGAAAACTGCACAGGGAAATGTAAGAAGCTCTGAGCATCTGCCAGAGAAGAATCATGAAAATGCAAACACCTGGAACTGCAAGAATCACACTCATGCTGTATTTTTAAGGGCTCAATTGTGCTAAAATTTCTTGTTTCCTTTCTTCTACTGTTTTTTCCTTCCTTTAGTGAATACTTCCCTTTTGCAAAGATCACAGGTATCATTATGTAAACAAGTGTGTAGATTCCATGAAAAAGCAAAACCTACATAAAGTATGATATGACCCTGAAGTTTAATTCATAACCTGGATTTCAGAGGATGCATCCATTTCAGTTCTCTTTCTCCAGGCACAAGTCTGGGCAATTTTTATTTTCACAGTTATATTTTCCTTCAAAAGCTGAAAGACACACAGAAAGGACAGATTCTGCCACTTCTCCCTATACGTTCCCTGCAGCACCCTAGCCTAGATGAAATGAGGATACCCTTCCTTAAGGAAAACAATGTAAAAGCAGCAGTAAAGTAGAGAATGCCTCAGTTCCTTATCTCACTCAAAAAACCCAACAAAACAAACCCAATATTCATTAGTTAGCAATTATGTGTTCTCAGTGGTGGAGTAACAATGTGAGCGAGCTAACAGGCTACAGCACAGTTTAAAACTAATAACAGCTGGAATATTTATTGGGTTACTCAGGTCAAAGCAGTCTGCCACCCAGAACTTCATTAAATGTCGTCTTTGCCATTAGAAACAAATCCTAACTTGACTGCAGGGAGTGAAGGGATGTCTCCAGCGCAGGCAGAAACACCAAACTACTTTGTGTGTTGACTTTCTATGTGTGAGATATATAGTCAGCATTTCTAATGAATCTGCTTGGAGCGGCTGGAATATTATGATTTATAGCACCTTCCCACTTTCCATCATAGCATTTTATTAGATGGATGGGAAGCCAGTAGTAATGAGGTTAGGAATGAGAAAACATCCATCAAGCTTGGCTACATCTTCTCAGTAAAGACAACACACTATCTTTTACGTCACAGGCAGTGATCTGGGTCATGATGGTATAAAATGTGTGATTAAAACCAAGCACTTGACACTAGATAATAGGCATCTAGTTAAAAAATAGCTCTAGTGTTCCTGACTTTTAATTAAACCCAACTCATAAATATGCACTGTGGTAAATATACTGCAGAATTGGTCTTTTTTATATTCCACCACATAACAATTACCTCCAGAACGAACACTTTATTTCACTACATGCTGTTATTAGGCCAGAGAGAGTCTAAGAGTCAGTGCAAAATACAAATATAGCCTGTGATGTCAGGCAGGTACACAATGATCACATCCACTTCAATTGCTTGCTCTCCTTCTCACACTTGCTACTGCAGTTATCAATCTAAAATAAAGCATCCTTGATCATTTCTAGCAATCTTTCAAGGCACCTTTGATTGCTTCAGTAATAACAGAGAGAAAGAGGGGGGTGTCTTAGCATGTAGAATGCTAGTGCACTGTAAATCTGTCTCTTTAACAGGTTTATTCTGTTGTGTGTGACTCGTTTACAGAAGATATTTTAGGTGATTTTGAATAATGTAAAGTTGACAAATTTGTGTACAGAAGCCACAGACAGTATGCAGGCACTTGTTCAGCAAGCTATTTAACTGCGCCTGACTTAAGTGCTTGAGTCATCTCGTGGAGGTTAACAGTCAATTACCCATTGATTGCTAACTCAACAATTGATCAATAAAGGAGTAATCCAGTTCCCTCATGGCTTCAAGAGACAATATCCTTGTGCTGAAACCAGAGGCATTGGGGTCAAATTCTGTATGTTGGGGAATTCTTGCAGCCATGAAGGCAATGGGAGGCTTTCAGTGCCGCAGATCACAGGACAGGAGGAGATGAAGTCAGCTCTAGTATATGTGCTCAAGATTTCATTAAGTGGGACACAAGGTAACTGAAGGGCCTCCGTTCTAATAGCAAAAAGTAAACATTTCTGGTCTTAAGGAAATGGTTTTTATCTACTAAATGAAGAACATTGGTATCTGCTTAGTAGTGAGCAGGAACAACCATGGGCCTAATGGATGTGCTACAATTGGTATGTACTCTGACTAAATCTCTTCACTATTTTCTATTGTCAATGAAATAATATTTATCATATCTGATAGAGTTATTAAAAAAATATGGAGACAAAAATGTGTAAAACACATGAAACATAATGTCTTTCTTTTCCTTCTGTAGTTTTTCAGAAATACAGTGAATGTGCCATTCTTACATCATTACAGGCAGAACACTGACATTTTGTAATGGTGACACATCTTGGTAAGAATGACGAGTTTTCCAGTGAAGCTGAATCACTGAACTTTATAATTTACCTAGAAGATTTGCAATTTTGTGATTTCTGCTGTAAACCACTATTTCTCCCATTTTGGAAGACCTTTGAAGCATTTGCTAGTGGCCTCCAGGGAGGTAAATATTCATATGATGCTTCTTCTGTTTCCACCTGCTACACCAAAATATACTTATAAATACACAAATATGTTTCAAAGTTAACTTTTGCATATAATCAAAGTCTGCATTGCTGGGCTTTTTTATAGGCAGAGGAAGAGGAAACGGCATTTCTTATTTTCAGAGTAAAGACAGCTGAAGCTGCAAAAAAAGTATCTTTCAAAAATGAACCTGTGAAGTTGCTTCAGAATGCTAAGGATTTTTTTTTTAAGCTGTTGTGTCAATAAAAAGTATTATTTTTACCTGTGATCACAGAATGGGCCAGGTTGGAAGGGACAACAAGAGGGTCAGCTGGTCCAACATCCCTGCTCCATCAGGTTCATTCTAGTGCACAGGATTACATCCAGAGAGTTCCTAAATATCTCCAAAGAAGGACATTCCACAACCTGTCTGGGCAATCTGCCCCTGTGTGTTGCCACAGGCACATTAAGGAAGTTCTTCCTCACATTCAGGTGTAACTTCCTCACATTCAGTTTCTGTCCATTATCTCTTGTCCTACTGCTCAGCACAACCAAGCAGAGCCTGGCTCCATTCCTGACATCCTCCCTTCAGATACTCACAGACACTGATGAGCTCCCTCGTCTCTCAGCTGACTCTTCTCAAAGCTAAACAGCTCGCTCAGCGTTTCCTCATAAGAGATGCTCCAGTCCCACAGCCATCTTTATCACTCTCTGCTGCACCCACTCCAGCATCTCCGTGTCTCTCTGGTCCTGAGAAGCCCAGTACTGGACACAGAACTCCAGATGTGCCTCACCAGGGCTGAGTAGAGGGGCAGGATCACCTCCCCCAACCTGCTGGCAGTGCTCATCCTAATGCAGCCCAGGACACCATCGGCCTTCTTGGCCTCCAGAGCACACTGCTGGGTCATGGGCAGCTTGCTGTCCACCAGGACCCAAGGTCCTTTTCTACAGAGCTGCTTCCCAGCAGGTCAGCCTCAGCCCATGCTCATGTCTGGGCTTATTCCTCCGCAGTGCAGGGTCTTGCTTTTGCCTTGGTTGAATTTCAGACATTTCTTCTCTTCTCATCTCTCCAACCTGTAAAGGAAAGGGCTGCACAGCACTATAGGCATTGATGCTTGGTAAGAGGAGTACATGAGGGGTTTCATCATAAATAATAATCCTAAAAATACACAAAAATTCACTAACCTACTTCCCTACATTATTAGTGTTCTGCCAGTCCATCATCCTAATATAGTCCTTTCAAGTATCATGCATTTAAGTGATTTGTCTTTTCTTTCATGTCATCATACTTATTTTAAAAGTTTTTAACAGTTTCAGAAAATTATTGACATTTTATTGGATAGAAATGGCGGCATCAGCAATCAAGCTTACTCTGTGATATAGTGAGGTGAAATATATCTTGGTGCTATATTAACAGCTTACTATTTACAATGAATTTTAATAATAGGATTAATTTGCCTCAACAAAAAACATAAATTTGAATGTTAATGAAAGGTGGGCTATGATGCCATCTAAATGCAACACTAAGACTTTCATACAAAACCAAAATTGTTTATTGGATGAAGAAACTACTGTTCAAATAGATCATGATCTGTCTACTTGCAGTCATCATAATCCTTGCAGAAAGAGATTTATTATGCTGGCTTTTATTACGCATTCATTTTTCAGAGGAATAAATTACATGCTCTTTTTGCTGTGTTAATATTGCAGGCGACCATGGATGCTGTTGTACATTCCCTTGGAAACACATTTTATACAGTGCCAATTAAGCAGGAGGTGGGAATATTGGCAAGAGGATTCCAGTATCTCAGCTAAAGGTCAATATGGCTACCAACCAGCCAGAAATTATTTAGTAATGGCTTATATAGTCAGCACTGGGTTCAAGCTGAGCTTCTGCTAAGGGGGTGAATATACAGGCTTCTGAATGAGAGCAGGTGCTACCAAAAGAACCATCTTAACATTTAGAAGGCAGCTTAAAAATATAAATCATGTTCATGACCTCCCCTGACCAAGCTAGTTTTGCCTTTTTTTCATCTTAATAGCCTTAATGTTTCAACATAGAACCTAATACAATTTCTATATTGACACTTAACCACTAAATACCCACGTAGACTCAATAATGCTGACTACTCCCTCCCCTTTTCACAGACTGCAAGAAATTCTACCCCGATCAAGAACTACATGAGGTCAGGTATCTTGGTCACTTTCTAGCATCCAAGAAAAAAAGGGTATTTTCTTTTAAGGGTTAATCAGAAAATAACTGCCAATCTATTTTTTTTTTCTGCTATATTTAAGGCTTCTTACTGCTCAAGCAAGATTTTCTCTTAGCTTTCTTCACATACTTCCACGAAAGAATTATTTGGACTTTATTGGTGTCTTCATAAACGCCCAGAGAGGTCTGAATTAGCAAGGTGAGGTCTGGTATGGTCTTTAAGACTGAAAACTGACCTTGAATTGAATTGAATTGCATTGAATTTAATTGAATGACAATTTAGCTTTAGCACAGAACAGGTAAGGAGATATTACTTTGTTTTCTTGTATTCCAATAGAAATGCCCATAATCTGTGTTCTCTGTGAATATGGTGGCTACTGGTAAAAACAATACCAAGACTTTACTACAAATGAATTTCAATATAAAAGGTCTCACCAATATTGTGCCCAACGACAGCAAAGAAACACCTGTACCTTTGAACGATGAGATGCAAGCTGGGCTATTTCCTCTTTCATCACTCTCACTTTTTCTTTGACTCTGTACTTTCTGAACTCTTCACATTAGACAGTCTTTGCTCTTCAGACAGATTCCATTGCCATGGACTTGCGCAAACAATAGTAGTCTCATCTTACAAGATCATTCTCAAATTCACAGCCTGCAAGAAGAAATTTGAAGACTGTAATTTTGTCCCCACAAGCCAATGAAGCTTAGATGAGGAGAATTCATTCTTTGAATTCTTCTGTTCTGAAAGTCACCATCCCTCATAAATGTATTTTAATCCACAAAAATTCAGTCAGGTTTTCAAAGGAAAAATTTATTTTTTCTTTAATTTTATTATTAAATGGGCTGAAAGAAAAAGTTGCAATTTTTCTCACAAGCCAGGAAGAATCATTTCACATTCACTTATTTCCTTGTATTTGTTCTATGCCAATAATATTTCTTCTCATTTTTTCATTGCTAGTAGAAGAGCCTCATTTTTACTCAGCAACAACTGACACTTTGAGGGCAGGTTTCCCATGTGACATGGGCAGAAGCTGCAGGTTACCCTGTTTCATTAGACCACATGGCTCCCCAGGACACCAAAAGTTCTGCTTTATTAAAGAAATTTCCAAATGGCTCTGATGATTTCCCTTTTGTTATCTATTTTATAAGATGTGGCTTTTAGCCTAGATTTCTGGAAATCAATGCTTTAAAGAAAAAGGTAGTTTCTGCGAAGGTCATGTATGGCTTAAACTTAACTCTTATCCAAGTAAATAACTTAAAGGCTGTCTGTGACGACCCACATAGTCTTTACTAATCCCTTCAAATTTTGAAGCACAAAGCAAAGAAATTTTCTATTTAAAGTCTGTAAACTTTGTGCCTCTCTGGAATGAGACCGTGAGGCAGGTGTAAAAGGCCATTTGAAATTCTTAGTCTGTGCTTGGTCTGGTCACAAGCCATCAGCCAACCCAAGCCATAAGTAGAGGGTATTTTGATTTTCTAAATTTTCAGAAGCCAAATTTTTTTTAGATCAGTGAGTTAGGATGAAGGAGTTAGCTGACAGCTTTTCTACCCTGGAGAGTACAACAAACTCTTCTGAAGATCTTGTATGAGTGCACTAATACTGCAAGTACATTGTTGAGATGTATAAACTTTGAGAGTCCTAAAAACTAAATTAAACATCCTTGATTTCTTCCTGACTCCAAAGGGCTGCTATCTTGATGGTGCTATGACATCAATGTGAAGAGGAATCTATTTGTGCAGATGAGAGTATTAAATGAAAAGAAGCTGAGCTGAGGTACATTTCTATTTGCAAGCTCTGAATATCTAAAGGATAACACCTCTATTACAACACCACCAGCAAACTATATTATGATTTTTTTTTCATTACAATCTTTTGGGAAAAGACAAGAAGTGCAAGAAGGCAGAGCAACATCTTCCTTGAAAGAAAACTAGGCTTTTGTATGTGTCACTTCTCTAACAAGAGTCCCACAGTGCCATTGTGTTTACTTTCCTTGCATAGAAAAGCTAAACAGTGAGAACACTGGTGCATAAGCTCTTCAACTATTGAGATATTGAATTCTGATCTTTAATAAACCAACACTGATTTACTTCACTGCTTCTGTTTGCTTAGTTAAGCTCTACTGGCATAGGAAAAGGCACACATAATTTAATCAGATTGCTTTTTTCATTTGATTTTTATTAATGCAGCAAGCAGGCATTGAGCTCAGTGAATTCTCTCACTTCTCACCAGTATAATATACCACTTCCTTCTTGACTGAAAGTTTCAAACAACAGCAAAAAATCCCAAAAAAGCACCAGAGCTTATGTGTAGTTGACATGAGGTCCATTTCAATGGTACAGGCTCTCCTCTTTCAGTCTTGTATTAAAAGTATACTTCGTGAAATAGAGAACAGGGTCATTAAAAAGAGTGCTAAATTCTCTAATTTCTGTGGGGTTGTGATAGACATGCCATTCTATTTTCTCCTAGAAAAATCCCACCATCTTGGGGCTCCAGGATATCTGTGCAGCTGCTTTATGCCATCCAGCATCCATCACAACCTGCTGCTCTTAGCATTAGATATTCTAGATAAATATAGTACTGTTGAGTTGTCACAACTGGAGACACGCAGATTTTCATGTTTTGCACTTCACAGCAGCTTCAGACAAATCTTTCCTACTTATTTCAGGGTCATACCTTAAAATAGGTGCTTGCATTCATCTCTCCGTGCAGAATTGTCATGGTGATTTTCAAAACAAGTTTAAAATAAAGCTGAGCACGTGTAAGGGTGATTCCATGCTGTGCTTTTCATAATCTCTGAAGACACTTGCTGTTTGTATAGAGGAGAACTGACGAAGGTCTTGGAGTTTTCATTGTTCACTTGCCATTTACCTGTTTTCCCATCAGCCAACTTTGTTTATTCTGTTGGGTTATTCTACCTCTACCATATTTCATTATGTTCCATCTTTTAATGTGAAATACACATAATATTATGAATATCTGTATCTATATATTCTTACACATATGTATTTAAAAAATAATGATTTTAAAAGTTGCAACCTCTCAGGAGCATCTGTATGATTCTATTTTCAATTACAATGTTATGATGTCTGCCTTCATTGAGAAGTAAGCAGCCCAAATGCTTTCTTTTCTCCTTGAAAGAGTGTACAAAACAATGATGTTAATTCCCAAAATAACAGTTCCTCTGTGACAGCAGAACATCACATTAATGAAAAAATCTCACAGGATAAAGTAGGAAAAAAAGAGGAAATTATACTTCTGTTTTGGTGAGGATAGTCCTTTACAAAAAGAATTTTTGGAAAGTGGCATTATTACTATTATCATTATCATTATTGTTATCGTTATTATTACAACAGAGTTTACTTTTCAAGTGAGACATGAACCATCCCTGAACCATCTATGAATCGTCCTTTCATCTTCCCAGGGTAGTTTCCATTCCAAAGCTGCTAACTGTGCTCAGAAACAAATACATCTTCTGTATGTTCTTTATCATATTTATATCAATCAGAGTGAAAAGTAATTTATTTTCTGCTAGGATTGCAGGATGACACATCTCCATGTCTCTCAAAACTTTTTAACACTGAACATATTTTGTTCTTAAGTCGATAGAAATAGTTGTGTTGTTGGCCTCTATTTATGACAGACTCTGCTTATTTTTCAACCTACAATCTATATTCTACTTCAAAGTCCATGTGTGCATGGCATACAGATTGCTGGGGTTTGTAGTATGTCTCCTTCACTGAGGCCAGCAAGAGTTTTATTACCTATTTCCCTGAGTAAGAGTATTTAAATTCTTTACTTTATTCTATCTCCATGTTCATATTCACAGGTACTGAATGACAAGTAGATAAGATAAATAAAGGAAAATTAATAAAAGTGTGAAGCAGCAAACTTTTGTTACCACTTTCAAACTTAGGGGAAAAATAAAACTATAGGTAATTAATAATATCTGACTAAGAAATTTTAAGCATCTAGAAGCTTACAAGATCCTTTACATTATTCTGGGTGTTTTGAAAAGCTTTTATGAGTTTCAAATCAAAATATTTTTATTCATGAAGCATGAAAACACATTTCAGTTTTTCTAAGTTACCACATAGCTAAGGAAAGCAATATTTTTTTAAATTCACAATGTTATTAATTCCTTACTACTATATATCCATTATCAAAACCAAAATTTCAGACTTTCAACACATTAGAGATAATGCCTGGAGTTTGTCCCATATATTTTTACCATAAAATTACCTTGAAAATGCCTTTGTGCTTTAAACCAATAGTTTCAGAGACAAAACTACCAACCTCTCCATTATTTCAAATGAACAGTAAAAAATCCCTCTAGTTACTTTCAGGAATATAAGAACATTGACCAACATTAAATTCATAATCCTCAGTTCATTGATATGTATCACTTATCAAATGCCTTCTGCCACAAAGCTTCTGAAATACTTAGTTGTGTGGAGACATCTGCATTGATAATACTATATTAGGCTAACTTTTGTGTCTAGGCATAAATTTCTTGAGTTTTTACACATGAATGTAGTAACTCTGTTCTGTTAAATCTCTAAGTTTTACAATTTAATTTCATATTAAGCTTAAAACAAAAGATAGAGTTTCAAAAGCAACTTTTCTTGAAGGTGGTAAAATGAAGAGCTCTCCAGAAATATTCAACTAATGTTATAATTTTTAATCAAATGAAAAAAAAAGCCAATTTAAAGCACCTTAAATTAATTTTTTACTCAATTTTTTTTGTTTGTCTTGCCACCAAACCATACACAAAATAGAAAATAGCTATATTGAAACGTATGCAGGAATTTGCTGCTGTCATTAAACTAAAATGTCATCTGTCATAGCAAACAAGCTGTCACTCCCTATTGGCAAATGTCTCAGTTTTTGGTCTGCTCATCTGCCCACCTAATGGGAGAGCAGAATATTGCTACAATGATAGACCATTTGTTCAAAATCTTGCCTCCAAGGATACTCCTCCAATTTACACTCAAAACATTCACTTTTGTTTTCTGGATGGTGTTCTGAGCAGCGTAATGTGAAATCTTTTGGCATTCTCCTTTTAAGTGCTTACAGACAGACTTTTAAGCATATATATTTGCCTAAATGTATAATATTCAAAGATAGTTAAACATGATGTGTTAAGTGTTTTTAGGAAGGTCTGGACTATAGCAATTGCTTTAATACAGTGCCCACAATATTTTCAAACAACCAGTAGTTCCCACTAAATCTTCTCAAGCAGACATGCCAATACCCTCATAAAGGATTCCACCTTTGGGACGAAATTGGGTGTTGGAGGAAATAAATGTAATCTCTGTTTCTTATGACTATGTTCAAAGAAATCATAATAAAATTATTTCTAATTCTTTGTGGCTTGGGGTAGTTTTATATTTTTTTATTACATACAGACCTAAATTATTGCATGCAGACTATTTTAATCATAAGAATCACACACTTGGACTCTCAGCCTTTAATTTGCCATTCACTGTGAAGCATCCATGTGCAGTCCCTCAATCTCCAATTCAGAGGCATAATCCCATACAAGTACAGTATTAAGTTCCATAGTAAACCTGCCGGAGGAGGGCAAAAAGGATTAGACTGCTGCAATTTAACAAAGATTCAGTGAATGTGTCACTTTAAAGCATGCCGGGTTTTGATATGAATACTTACTTGCAATCTAAATGCACTAGTTATCTAAGTATTAATTACCTACTGAGAAAAAAAAAATACAGTTTTCCCACAGGAGTAGCCTGAATTTTACAGTATGGCCATTTGTAAGTAAATTTGCAAAGCTGTGCACAGGGAGCTAAGGATAAACCCTATTAGTAGATAAATGGATTTGCACATTTCGTAATTGTATGCAGCTTGGAAAATGTACCTTTTCATGTCTTAGCCTGAGGACCCAATAGCTTCTTTAGAGCTGCTGCCTGCTAGTACCTGGAAAAGATGCCAAATAACTACATTGCCTCTGAAACATTGCATAATTTTAAAAAGTCCAAAACTAAGAATATGTCAAGTTGTTTTTTTGCTAAAAAGTGTAGAAGATACCTCTGAGGTACAAAATAACACTAAAGGAAAATGAACATAAGGGTGGCCTCAAATCCTAGTGGAAAAAAATTACTAGAGGGCAAAAAACAGGTTCTCCATTTTTCAGTAATTTCCATATTTTTGAAAGACTTTTTATCACCAAAAACTGACAAAAAGTAATTTCCATTCCTCCAATTTCATTCAGTTTTTGCATTTATAATTTGAAAGGTGTTCCATTGTCTCATATAATTTCCATTTCTCTCCTCCATGAATGTATATTTCGATCTCCTATAGCTTCTGTATAAAATATCCAGACTATGTTTAAAGTCTCACTGAAGTTTTTTCACAGTCAGTTGTTTATCTTCTCACAACTTTTCCCTCTATTTTTATTTTCCAAAAATTTGCTCGGCCAGATATCTTCATTCCTTCTTCATCTGCAGGCCACCTATGAGTAGTTTTAAACTCTATCAACATTTTTTAAGATCTATTCTTCTACATATTCCATCTATAAGAGTGCTATTCATTCAGTGCTATTTGCCCAGCTCTTTCTTGCTCAGATCACTTTCATGATTTTTCTTCTTAGCAAGTCTACCTTCTGCCTCCATCAATATCATCCACTCATTGGGTATATTGTAATGGCCTTTTCCATCAGTGCTCCTATTTTCAAACTAGCACAAATCCTTTATTTTTACTCTCTAATGTCACTACAAGTTCCTTCTTAAGTCCTCAGCCTCTCTTCAGCGCTATTGTCCATACTCAAGTTCTTTCTCCCAGCAGTCTCTCCTCCGTCTCAAGCTTCTGCAGTCTATTCCCTTCCAATAGTGATATATCTTTAGCCTCACTGCTTTTTTTTTCTATCACACTCCTTCAATCCTCTGCAAGCTAGTTTTTAGTTCTCATCACCAGTGAAATGACTCTCACTAATGACATTTTACGAGCTACAGTAAATAATTTAGGGGCAACGTTAATAATGCACAGGAAAGAAGGAGAGGAATTAAGAGATACAGGAAAAGAGAAGTTTCAGCAGAGAACCACAACATGATTGAGAGATACAAAATACATTTTTCCCTATTATCTCTTCTCCTGAGAAAATTGCCTCATATTCCAAAACTGATATATAAAGGGAGGCAAAATGAAGCCTGATGCTCAATAAATGAAGGACTGAGAAGTGGGAAGAGGTTCACGGATCAGGATAAAGTTAGAGAGGAAAATCTTGCACAAAGCCAAATGGGCTTTTCTTTACTAGAGCTTGAACAGAATTAAGTATGACTAGCAGCCTTGAGAAGGGTTCATGGTTTCATAGTATTTAGAATAAGACAGGCAGCCAGACATCATTATGCTCTTTGAGTGCTTCCTATTTTTTAAGTCAATATATTTCTCATATACCACACACACTTTAACTGACAGCAGAAGTACTTTGTTGTTTCACCAATACAAATTGAAGCAGCTTGATTTAAAATGCAGTGCTTCCAGTAGTAGCTCAAGTATTCACAATCTGTGTATGATTTAGCCTAGGTACTGCTTCTGAGATGGGCTAAGGGGAATAGAGACTGTTTTCTTCTGAAGCATATGGATCAAAAAGTAGCACTGACCAAGTAATCCCTAGAAAATGTGAGCAATAAATATCTTCTTTGGGAAAACTTGCTTTCCTGGAACAATAACGCCTTTTTCCATGAGACAAAACTTTTAACTTTTAATTCACATGAAATTTCTAAGATCCTCTCACACAAACTGCTGAACCAAGTTGTCTGCTCTTGAAAAGAAGAAGGGAAGAAGATTTAGTGAACTGATCCAGTCTTTCACCATAAACAAGGCTGGAACATTCCTGCCAGTAGCCATCTACCTACTGATTAAATTTTCCCAGATGACCAACCAAATAATCAAGCAAGTCCTTTCTCACAGAATAATAATTGTCATTAAAACCCCTTTCCATTAAATCTTTTCTTTATTGTCAAGGTCTGGTATCAATTCCTTCCACGCTTCTTTCAAAAAAAAACCCAAACCCCAACTTTCCACATTTCAGCATGTGACAGACAGTAGACGATGTCTTCCATTATAACAAGTGGGTCGAAAAAGGGCAGGATGCTTATCCAACTTTTCCAATTTTTTAAATTTTGTCCTAGTAAAACAGGAACAACCCTTCCCAGCCTCACAAAATGAAAACCAGTGAATGAAAGTCTATATTTTTGTGGTTAACTGCAAATTAAACATGTCATGATTTGCCCTACTTCTGGACTCATGTCCTTTTTTGCCCCATACACACATGAGGTACACTAAAAATACTAAAAAGTCTTTTTAACAAGAGATTTTCTGTAAACTTTTTTTGGCTTAAGCCTTTTGCCCCTCTCCTTCATTTCCCGAGGTATACTGCATCCCATGTGAACTCACAACACATGACATGAAACTATGTAGTCACAGAATTATAGAATCATGGAATGTGCTGAGCAGGAAGGGACCCATCAGGACCTCTAATACCCAGCCCTGCACAGAACATCCCAGAAGTCACACCATGTGCCTGAGAGCATTGTCTCACACGCTTCTTGAGCTCTGTCAGGCTGGTCCTGTGACCACTTCCCTGGGGAGTCTGTTTCAAAACTCAATCACCATGCAAGTAAAAAACTTTTTTCTGGTATTCAACATAAACCTTCCCAATTCAGCCTCATGCCATTTCCTCAAGTCCCTTTGCTGGTCACAAGAGTGAAGAGATGCCTTTCAGCATCCGTCCTGCAAGCGCACGCTGCACTCCACTTTAGTTCCCTTTAGCATCTCCACAAACCCACCAAAAGAATTCTAAAAGAATTGGTTTTAATCCCCTGAGAAATATTTTATTTTAATCCTTTCCCAGGTGCTGTTCTCAGCTGCCACTGAGGAATAAATCTTAACTGGCTTCAGGTTTTATTTTTCTTTTTCCACACCATATTCTTAATATGTATATTAATGGATTTAGTATATACTCCTTTTCAACAGGATGTTTTGTGGAAGATTTTTTAAAAACAGCTACAAAATAATCTTGATTATTTCAAAAGCTTCTATGCATTAAATTTTAAACACTCTTAATTTTAGGGAGTCAGTTAAGAGAACTGCAAATAATAAACAAGATTTTCTCAAGTCTGCAAACATTTTCAACTTTTGTCGTTGCTTCACAAGATGTTTGAAATCATCTGCTGCTTCTTTGCTGGTGTATGCATCACTCCCTGTGATAGTGACTGAGATGGGATATCTTACAGCTGGTTTGTCTGACACATCTCCACTAGGCAGCTCTTTGAGCTGAGAAGTTTATACTTCCAACACTATTAAAAAATTACCTTATCCTTGTTTTGAGGTGAGGGTTGCTAGCATCTCCTAGCCTCTGAGAATGTTTCATGAAAAGCAGGTCTGAAATTTGAAATGCCTGAATTTGTCTTAACTTCCATATAAAAGCACATGTTAGAGAAAGCATTTCTGAAGTTTACTCGAATTTCCCCCAGCACAGCAACCCAGTTAAATCTTGCCTGCAACCATGCTAACCTTCAATGAAGTGTCTCTCTCACAAAAATGTTCGGCAAACCCAGGTTGACAGATACATGTTTTGTAGAAGTACAAATTTGCCATCACGTCAGTTTATTACCCAAATTCTCATAAGAGAAACCACTGCTTCTTTCTAAACTTCATCCATTTTCCAAGACACCACAAGTCCTTAGCTACTGTGCGAACTTGCACAGCACAATTAGGGACAACTTCCCTTGGAGCTAAGTATTTTGGTCAAAATTTCCCTAGTGCTTTCCTAGATCAGCCAGAGTGCAATAAACTGAACTGCCATGGCATGTCGTATGTTTTGTATGGAGAAGTAATAAGCAGAACTAGAGGGTCACAAAGGTCAGGACCTTTGCTGGTTTAATAACAATATAGATATAGGTCACTGCTCTAGATCTCATGGGGCACCTGAACATCTGCTATGGCCAGTTCCACCATTCCCCTAAGCTGCAGACTTGAACACACTGATGAGAGAAAAAACACTTATGAAAAAAGTCAAAGACCCATGCCCTGAAGAAGAACACAAAGTCAGACCATGTTGCAGTCACCGGGTGAGAAGAACTACTTCAACACTTGGTTGATTTGTGATGCAAGTGTTGTTTTGCCAACTCTTTCCCTTCCTTTAGTTCAACCAGGTGACATTTCAGTAATAACAGCATCCTTAACCCAAGTCAGCATGGAAAATGATTTCACACGGGTAGTGAAGGTTAAATATTTTTAAAATGCAAACAAAATGAATTTTTAAAAACTTCAAAATAGCTTCGGATTCAGAAAGCCCTTTACCATTCCATGGGCAGTTATCTTTAAGAAAAATGCTCTTAAGTTATGTGTACTTCTCATTTGTCTGTTCAGAGATTTCTGTCTCTTCTACTACACAGTCTGTATAATTTAAGGTGACTCACTGTACAGGAAAGTTCACCTTCCATTAAAATGTTTTCTTTAGTAAGCACTCTCCTGGAAGTGCTGTAGTGTAAACATGAGTGGCTACGAATACGAACATTTATTAAATAGTGCTGATGAATTTTTCAATACCTAAGGGAAAGCAATTCACAGCTCAATCATTCGGGCCATTTTAAGTGCTGCACAGGACAATTCCACTACATCTTCCATTAATATTTAATTGCCCATTTTATTCTGTTTACCTTTTTGGTTAATATATAATTTAAAGCCCTTCTACTAAAAAGGAGTAGGGAGGGAGGGAAGAGAACAACTGTTAGCCTGCTTTTAACAAATCTCTGGTGAGAACTTTTCTTCATTTAAAATTCATTGCAAAGAATTTTTATTTAATATCAATAACACAAGCCCCAGGTATTAAAACAAAACTTGGAAGCAACTGTTGCATAACAGTCTTGAAATTGACTTAAATTTGACTGACACATTTCTGACTGGCAGCCTTTCACAAAGCACCCTAGAAGACTGGGAGGATGACACAGCCTGAGCACTATAACCAGGTACAAAAAGTCTGTGATAGTGTTACGACAATCCCTGTTGCACAATGGGTATTCCACAGGAAATAATATTCTTCAAGGTTTTGGTGGAGAGGGAAAAGGATTCGGAAAACATAACAAAAAACATTTGGCTCACCATTACAAAACCAGGGAATGTTTACAAAGGGATATATTACATTGTGGTGATTAGGAAATAAACTGCCAGATTAATGGACCTGAAAGTACTTAGGTACTGTGAAGTGGATAAAAAAAGCAACAATCAAGTAAGATTGCTCTCGCTCTTCCTTGCCAGTCATCGGGACATCACAGCTCATCATAGTCACAAATCTGATAGAAAATTATTTATTTATTAAAACCACTGAAGAGCTGATTTTTGAATTCAGGCAAAATTACTAGCAGTGGTACTTAGGCTTTGGTCAGTATTTCAAGAATCACAAGAAAACTCACATGGCCTTAAATATTGACATAAATGTAGTTATTTTGAGCTTGTCAGAGTCTGTGTGTTTGGTCTTTCACTTTCTGTAGTTCTTTATACATATAAAACACATTAGAAGTTTACAGTCTAGAGTAGTCTATCACTTTTATCACCTTCTGCCTTAAGATAAGGTTGGTGGATTGCTGAGAATTTTTTGAAAAATAAGTAATAAACAATAAAAATTAATAGATTCCTTAGCTTTTCTGGCTCACTCTCTTCATTTTGTTTAACAATCATTCAAAGTATTATGCTATTATACATAATATAATATCATGCCATGGAAGTAAATCTAGATGTGGTATTAAAAACCTGGTGCATTAACTAACCATTTTCTCTGGGTCAAATATGTCTTCTTTTTCATAATTATGTACAATATTAAAGACTAGCATATACATATTCATAAGATCAGTGCCTAACCTTCCTAATGAAAGTGAGAAAATCCGAACATACTATTCAAAGTTAGCGTGACTTCAGGAACTATATATATAAATAAATAAATATATATATATATATTCAAGAAGAAACAAAAAGCATGAATAAAATTAAACAGCTTATCTACTGTGTTTAAGACATATCTAGCACAATGCATAAAACTGAAAAATGGCAAAAATTATTCTGGGAGGTACTTAAGAACATCTGAAAGACAACGCAGTCATTGGTCACAGTCAGCATGTCTTCAAGAGAGGAAAATCCTGCTTATCAAACCTGATTTCCTTTTATGACAAGGTAACCCACGCAGCTGATCAAGGGAAGTCAGTTGATCTTTTTGGATTTTAATAAAGTCATCAACACTATTTCTCACAGGTTTCTTCTGGACCTAATGTACAGCTCACGGCTGGATAAACAGATCATGGGATGGGTGAGCAACTGGGTCACAGGTTGGGCACAAAGGGCTATAGAGAATGGAGTGACATCAGACTGGGAATCCGTCACTGGAGGGGTTCCCCGGGCCCCATCCTCAGCCCTCTGCTCTTCAACATCTTCATAAATGATTTGGCCACAAAACTGGAAGGGATAATGAGCAAGTTCACAGGTGATACAAAACTGGGAGGAGCTGTTGACTCCCCCGAGGGGAGGGAGGCCCTGCAGAGAGTCCTTGACAAATCAGGGGTCTGGGCAATCACCAACCATATGAATTTCGACAGGGGAAAGTGCTGGATTCTGCATCTGAGGTGGGGCAACCCTGGATGTATGGACAGACCAGGGAATGAGACACTGGAAAGCAGTGCCATGGAAAGGAATCTGGGAGTCCTGGCAAGTTGAACATGAGCCAACAGTGCCCTGGCAGCCAGGAGGGCCAACCCTGTCCTGGGGTGCACCTTGAGTGCGGGGGGCAGTTTTGGGTCCCACAATGTAAGAAAGATATTAAACTGGGGAGAGTTTCCAAAGGAGGGCAACAAAGATGGTGAAGGGCCTTGAAGGGAAACTGTATGAGGAGTGGCTGAGGTCACTTGTTCTGTTCAATCTGAAGAAGAAGAGACAGAGGAGAGATCTCATCAGAGTCTACAGCTTCACTGTGAGGGGAAGAAGAGGGGCAGGCACTGATCTCTTTGCTGTGGTGACCAGTGACAGCACCTGAGGAAAAGGCCTGAAGTTGTGGCAGGGGAGGCTCAAGTATCATTTGGACGATGCTCTCAGGCACATGGTATGATTGTTTGTGATGGTCCTATGCAGTGGCAGGAGCTGGACTTGATGATCTTTGTGGGTCCCTCCCAACTGAGCATATTCTATGATTCTCTGAAAATGTTTATATATGCTTATAGTACATGTTTATCAACTTTGGGAACAGAGTAGGCCTATACCATGGAATTATCTGTGACTTTGCTTCTTAGTGCTAAAATCTCAAGATAACAGGGCACGCCTCTTCACCAATGAACTAGCTAAGAGCAATTAGCATTTGTGTCTCCAGTAAGAGTAGGCAAGGCCAACATGAGCAGGAAGTCTCCATGTCTAATCACCAGATCACGAACAACAGTCAATATGATCATGTGAAAGGTCAGTCCATATTGGAGTCCTCAGACTTCATCATTGTCTAAGAAATTAACCCAAGTCTGGCTGAAGTTTAAGGGAAAACGGTATCTACTAACAGCAAAACAAGACAGCAAGCAACACAGTCCTACCCAGCCCCACCCACCCCTTTCTCTGATCTTAACAGAGAATATTTTAAATCTTCAGGACTTCCAAACAGCAAGGCTTCAAGAAAGCCAAGGTCAGGAAACAGTAATTTCCTCATTAACAATGCCAGGCATGAGGACCCTTTTCCTCCTCTGTATGATCAGTGTGCTGTGACTTGCTTGCTAAAGGCCTCTCTCCACTGCTGCTATTTCCTACAACCTCAGGGAAACACTATGTGGTGCCTACTTCAACAGCTCTTTGGTCTCTTTTGCACTTGCACACAAAGTGCCAGCCACTCATGGACCCCTTTACCCTGTCAGCTAACCTAAAATGCTAGTATTCCACAATATGAAGGGCATGCATTTTGAGATGTAAGCCTATCCTGTCTGAACTCATGAAAATGGTGCTTAGGCTACATACTTAAATGTTTAAATAAAATATTTTATTATCGACTTTGATACAGCCTGAAAATATGCAAGAATTTTTGCTCTGTTGAATTGTGGGTTTTATGCCATATATAGTTTCCTGCTCTACACAACAAATAACTAGATCCTATTACTTTATTTACATTTAGCCAGATGGTAAAATGGATTTACCAGTACAAACTACTTCCAGAAATCAGAGTAATTTATATTATTTGAGAAAGGCTAGTAATATTTATCCAATAATCAGAGATGGTGTTTGCTTGTTAAAATCCATTTTAGTTCCTGAGCCATTGAATTCACAGACGCTTTTTCACCTCAGAAACACAGTCTTTCTAGTTTGGTTTATGTATATTTTTCTAAGTTTGTCTGAATAACACACAGGCACTGCATGCTATTAGTCTTCCTACTATCTAAGGCTGTTTGCAAACTGAAGCAAGGAGAAACAGGGGAAAATTAATTCTTCTCGTTTGGTGCTCATTCTCATTCTATTAAATTATCTAAATTTGTAGTTATTAAATTATCAGTTTATTATTATCAAAATTATATTGGCTATTTTTTTCTGATTTTTGTTTGTTTTCTTTATTGTACTGTAAATTGCTAAGCATCTATCTAAATTACATTTCCTATCTAAATTACACTCACACTCCCTTCCTATACTTAACATGTCACTAGTTAAATATAGCCTGTTCATTGTATCCTCCTATTAAATGCTTTCACATTCTACTCTCTTGCTCCTAAAAAGATAATCCCAAATGTAGTTAAAAGCATCATTGTTTTTAAAAATACATTTTAAATAAGATGAAAATATTTTTTAGTGTTCCTGTTATTTTCAGTCTGTTGTCATTTGATTATCAAACTTCATATTTTTACTGGTGAATATTCTCAACCAGTAAAATATTTTGCTTTTGGAATTGATAGTATATTTCATTTAGTACTGATTACATAGCAGAAATTCTTAATTCTCATCACATGCTTGGAATTTTTTATATTTTCTCTAGTCCTTTCCATGGATTAGAGGAATATTTCAACCACACAAAAAGATAATTTGGATCACTTCTGCCTCAGCTAAAAGTAAATTGTTAAAATAATCTTTGAAAATTGTGTCTGTGTTCCCAAGCATAGCATCTGCAGACTTCTTTTTTGTTTTCCTCTCCCAAAAGAGTGAGTACTTTGGCTGCATTCCACCCTTCAGAAAATCAACTCACTTTGAGATGTTTAGTCTCCCTTGTTCTGTGCTGCCCTAAGATGACAAAAAAATATAGTGAATATAGAGAAGTTGGGTTTCTCTCAGGAAAGTGGTACCTTTTTTTATTTCTTTTTTGTATTTCCTTTTTGGGGTATACAGTATACACAAAGTGCAGACAACAGTGTAAGTTAGAAAGTAACCACATCACACTCAAGAGGAGTCCTTCCAATGCTCTTAGAAATGAATACGTGGATCCTACTGCAGTCAAATCTGTTTCCTCTTTGTTAGACCCAGACAGCAATCCTGACACTGCCAGGCTGGGTGTTCAGAGAGTTCTGTCTGCCGATGCTGCACCTTCTGTTCCATTTCACCCTAAGGGTAAGTAAGATATTATGTTCAGTCCACACACATAATAATAACAACAGTATGATTAAGAATACATTCAAACATTTGAAATGGATCAGTCACAAATGTCAGCAGAAACCTGGATCTGCAAACTTGCTGTAGCACACATTTGTGACAACATTGTTTGAATATAAATGAAGAATGTTACTGACAAATGTCACTAGAAATGTTCTGTTCTTCAACTGTTGACTCATCTTATGTAAATACGTTACCTCCTTGAACCACATATGCCTGCATCTATCCTTCTGCCTTTGTGATAGGATCACACTGTAGGTTGACTGTAAGCAGCAATTAACAGTGAAGGTTTCAAAATCCCTTCATATGCATAGAAAGCTCTGCAACAGTCTGCAATAAAGATTCACATTCTTTGTTCCTATATATGTGCTAGTGCACATCTCTATAGCAATTCCTACACATAAGCATCATAGTATGAACAAGAATAGTTTTGAACAAATTTGTGGAAGAGGATTGATTAAGATCATCTTTCCAGTAGATCTTTCTGGAGAGTTGACAATGCTTAAGTAAAAATTCATTTCCAAGCCAAATCTAGAAGGAAATAAAGGAGAAAGTTAAAGGGAAACTAAAGGGAAAAGCATTTTCTTTAGTGAGTTAGAGGTAGCAAATTAAAAAAAAAATAATCTGTTCATTGTGTAAACAAAAATAAAGTGTAGTTGATGCCATCAATAAAGTTCATGATTGGTCTGGCTTCATTTGAGGGTATTTTTGTTATTTAAATTTGGATTTTTCTATTGTGAAAAGTGTTTTCTCTCAAGGAGGATTCTTCTACGTTTCTTTGCCACAGCAATTGTTCAACATTTGTAGGCAAAATTGGAGGGGGATGAGCTTTAGTTTTAAATTATTTTAATCTAAAATACTGGATTGTCCAGACTGATACTCATCAGAACAGTTTCTTCCTGACTGCAGTTACAATTAGTGTTGAGAGGATGAAGAGATAAATTTATCCTTAGAGCAGGACTAATAAGAAGTATAACTATAAAATATATCCATATCTTCTTATGAAGATTGCACACACCTGTTATTTATCACTTTCTATGCAAATAATGCAATGACTCTCTTTTTTTATATGAATTTATATGTAGCCTTCTAAAAGTACTAGAACACAAAGTGTACGAATTTAGGATTGTGGTTTAATTTCGTAAGCAATTTTTTTTAATGTATGTATCCCTCATGCTCTACTGTGTTTATTACCAGGGGCATAAAGACATTACAGTGATCTCACATACACTTCCAAGAAGAGGAAAAGTGTTTAAAATTCAGAGATTTTAACTTAATGATTTTTCTCATCTAACTTAGATTTATGCAATTATATTAAGCCATTCATTCAACACATAGATTCATACACCCATGCCACAATATTCACTTATGACATTCTTTTTTTCCAACAGACAAAAAAACTGTTTCTTTGCATAATCTTGAAATTATCATAGGAAAGAAAATCTGTCTCTGTATTAAATAATTTTTTGAACTGAATTAGAAATTCCTTGATACATGTTATCTCACCAATTAGGAACAAAGATGCATTTTTGCAGATAATTCCAAAGAGTCCACTTGGCTCAGATGTAAGCATTGAGCCACAAAAAGCACTACACCATGCTTGTGATATTTGACATAAAATGTTCAGTACTGGGATAAAATACAATTAGCAGCATAGGTACTCTTCTTCATCTGAGAGGAGCATGGAGCAGTGAAATATACCATGCATGTCTCATCCAAATTAAGTTGTGGAGAAAATGGGATACAATTAAAACATATAATTTCCAATTGAGTTTATAAGAAAAAAATAACCTTTCTTACTTTTAAATAGATGTGTTCTTTCTAATATAAAGCTTCATTTTCGGCAATACACATGCTTTCCTACTCTAAGACTCACATTTCACAGCTTCTCTGTGAGAGAACAGAAGCCAAAGTATATTTTTCTATACTTAAACAGCATGCACAATAGGCATGTCAGCAAAACTTACAGGATAATGAAACAATGCATTCTTTTAACCATCTGTCTCTTCACATCACTTTCTTTAATTGGTACAGTCTGGTTTCAGTGATTCATAAGAAACAATATTAGGTAACATTAATAACAGTATTTAATTAGATTGTTTAAGATACAGTTTGGAGTTAGACTGCAATTAGTTTAAAGCAATTGGAGGTGTGCATGTGTCAGAGGAGGTTATTTGTTTCGCTTTGCTTGACTGGCTGCTAAAGGGGAGGATGATGCACCTCCCCAGCCCTGTTATTTACAACATTTGCTTTTTGTTCCAACTTCTCCTTTTCCAGCCCCCCTCCCTGACTGTTACAGCCAATGGTAATTTAGATAACATCTAAAGCCTTGCCTGACAAGGCAAACTCAAATTATGAAGCAATCCTTCCACACAGAAAGACCTTGTTTGTTAGATTAGTTTGTGGATTGGCTCTGTGTGACAGCTTGTTTGCAAAAGGTGAGCTATCTGCATTTCCAATGCAGGCAAGCATCATTTAAGGAAAAAATAGAGATGTCATTTCTCTTATTTGTCACAGAGTTCATGTAATATTCCATCTCAGTTTCTTCATTGTTTACTTCTTAGGAAAATAGTAGCAACTGCATACTTTCGAATGAGACACCTAATTTTGTTATGGATGAACACAGTGTTGTGACAAAACAGTGGCACAGCTGTCATAACAGCTGTCACACATTAATCATGACAGTGACAAATAGCATAATTACTTTATCTGGAATGTCTAGCATGCAACTCAGTATGCACCACTACAGCATAAGCATATCAAGAATGGTTTAATTAAAAGACATCAATATAGGTTAGTCAGACACGGTCATGGAGACACTGATACAAAATGAAAATAAAATTATTTATCAGTCTCTTTTTAGGAACACTCAAAGACCAATTACTTAGTCAACAAGGTAATTTGAATCTCTTTTCCTAATCAGTCCCTTTGATGCCAATTCCGCATGGTGAATTGAGCTATTGGCATGCATGTGTTTCTGACCCAAAACCTCAGCTATATACCATGTTCAACGGTTATCCGTTCTTCCAAGATGGTTTAAATGTTCTTAAATGTTCACATCTGCCCCACATCCTTTGATTGAACAAAATGTAACAAAATAACAAGCTTCATTGTATGCTGCTGTGTAAAACTTCTTTCCCACAGACTTCCCAATGGAGATAGAAAAGTGAACCTTTTGTCACAATGTGTGCATTAGGTTCTGCAGTTACATCTGCCAAGGCTGAAGTATTATGTAGCAAGAGTCCATTATAAAGACAGTTACCACTGAAAAACACAAATTCATCTCAGGCTTAAATTTCAAACAACCAAAAACATTAAGAGGTATATATATATATATATATATATATATATATATATATATATGTTGTTTTGTTGCTTTTTTTTTTTTTTTTCTATCAGAACCCTATCCGGTTCAACATTCCTTTGGTATTATTCTCAGTGTCCACATGTGTACACATATTTGTGTTTAGGCTTTTCTGAAGATAAAATACACACATAAAGTGATGTTGCCGAGGTTCTCTTCACACAGCAAATTCCACTGGTAATTACCAACTCACAGCATTTTTACTTTTTGCTCCAGATTTGTTAAGCTCTGCATCTCATGGAATTCACTTATTGAATTTCTAGGGGCAGTTCATGAATTGTAGTGAAGCTGACTCAATGAAATATTAATGAGTCAATTTCCATAGACATGGATTCATTATCTCACTGGATGGCATCAGAAAATACAGTACTGCAGGCAGTATCCTTCCACCTGCCTGCCAGAAGATTTCATTTTATTATTCAATTTTTAAAGCCCACACTCATTCTAGGTAAGTTTGGAAGCTTTTCAATCTCTTGCTCTAAGACAAAATTAAGGAGGAAACATTATTTAGATGAACCTCAGTAATCCATAAAATGTGATTTCCTATTAACCAGCAAAGCAAGATTTTCAGTGATTTGTTCTGGATCACAGGAACCAAAGTTCTTTTAAACACAATAAATTCCTTAAAAACATGAAAGCTTTATTTTTCCTTTGTTCAATAAGAGGTACAAAGGGAAAAATGGTAAAATATTTTAGTAATTGGTTTCTGAGCTGAAAAAATTTATATCCATGAATCCAAGTTTTAATGGGTGGATTTCAGATATCTACACTTCTGCAGGGAAGCTATATGTAGATTTAGCTTTCAGAAATGCATCTTGAAATTATTTCAGCCATATAAGTTTTTAATGCACCCCATGGGCAGTCTGCAATGGCTTCCATAATTACTTATCTGTTCATTAATAATTACATATCTACCAAAATGAAGTACTTGCATGTGAATCTTTCATATACTTCAGGTTTCTAACCAAAATCATTGTACTGACTTCCTCTAAGTTAACCATGGAGGAAAGACAAATGGCTTATCTCCTTTGGTAGCCTGAATTTGGTGGACTAGTACATGAGATTCTGTCAGGCTCATAAAGCAGAAATCATACTATCAAGATAAATAGCTTTCTATAAGTTTGTTTTCAGTGGAGTTAAACTTTGAACTTCTATCTGAATTCCCCGCACAGCCATGTTTTCAGGATATTCTTTGGCATAACCAGCTGCAAGAGAGAAGATAAAATTCCAAAATCCTTCCTCACTTACCTAAGACAGTTAAAAAGGGAGTCTTTCTTCTGCTATTTGTGTTCATCAGATACCTAGCAGTAGTCTCTTTCCTTAACAACAGGAATCAGCAGGCTTTTGGTGTGAAAATTAGCAGCTGCCAATTGTATTTGTCTCTTTGAATAAGAGGTTTATTATTTATCTTCCTTGTTGCAGTGCCCATGTGGCAGCACTTATATTGAGCAGCTGGACAGATTGCACCCTGGAGCCACATCTGTAGCTATATAGATCAACACTACTTTCATTGCCTCAATGCTGAAGAAGTTTATCTTCTGTCAGTTAGATTTACTGCCAACTTCATGAATGGTTAAGGGTTTTCCCTTCATCTCCTCCAATTTGATTTTGACAGCATGCTACTGTCATCTGGTACTGATCATTAACAGCTGATTAGTTGAGTATTTGCTTATTATTTTTTCCTAATTAATAGGGATTTCCAGTTGGGTTTAAGATGAATCTGGAATGGTGAAGAGTATGAACGGTGATTGCTCCATGGAACTGGGAAATGGTTGTGAAAGACTGCAAAATACAAACCAGCAATTATTGCACAAGTTGCACAATAATGTGATCCATCATGGGATCATGTCTGTTTCAGTCATTTCTTAGTGTTTGAACTGATTAATTAGTAATTACTCACATTAGGCTTTCTTCCTGAGAAAGCTGAGTACTAATTTGTTTGCTTTCCATAAAGAATAACAGAACATACATTGTGATAACCATAGCAATCTTATCCTAGTGATATTTTGTATGTTTTTCTAACAGTTTATTAAAGGAATGGCACCTTTATAATGCACCCATGAAAATACACAGTAATATTGCGTTTTTATCCCGATAGCTGTGACAGTAGCAAGACAGATCCAAGAAACAATTTAGGCTAGTCTTTGGGACTGGTAATGACTGAAAGATATTAGTTCTTTTTCTTCTCTAAGAATTGTAGAACCTGCCAACTCAGATTCAGCAATATTCAAGAGGACATTGAACTGTTTTACCCCAGCATGCAAGCACTCAACTTGTCATTGGAACTTGCTTTCTCCATTTTTCTCATTGCATCAACGGTCTGCGATTATACAAAACCAGAACTCTTCCTGTTTTTTTCCATTTCACTCCTTATAAGATGAAAAAGAATTGATACCACTTTCCCAATTCAGAGAACTATAAAATAAAATATTTGAAAAACAAACATTCTCAAGTTGTTTGAGTTTAAATCAAGAGGTAAAACTAGTGTTTCTATATATGCCAGTGAAGATCAGTATTCATGTCCGTTTATAGACCAGAGATGTTTTGTGTAGTTCCTATGTTTATGTTAATCTCCCAAATCAATTTCTGTCAAGTGGTTTCTCATCAATTGCTGATTTTGTTTGTATCAAATTAATAGCACACATATTGGATTCCTACAGTTTCCTTCTCCAGTTAATAGCTTTGTGTGGGAGTTGGACTGGCTGGGACCGACAGTGAGTTGGCCTTGGTTGACAATGAGGTCAGCATCAGTCTTGTGGCCATGCGAAACGCGATGTTAGGAGGGGAAACATCTAGTTAGGTTATGGCGAGGAGAACGGGATTATGGGAACAGTTATGTTAATACAGTTGCACCATATATGGTAATGTTTTGAGTTCTCATCTATGATTGGCTAACAATGTTAAACATATATGGTAATGTAATTTTTCATTGTTTCCCTGCCCTCAGATTACACTGTATATATTGTTATGTTTGCCCCACTGTTCTGTCATTTGAGGCTGCCCCATACTGCTTTCAGCTTATGTTCTTCTGCTGGCTTTGGCTTTTGGTTAAAGATTATTTTCTGGGCTATTCAATCATTCCCCTCCCTATTTTTCAGCTGCCACCCCAGCTGGTCTGGTCGAGTCGCATTGCCAGTGACAGCTTTGTGAACCTAAAATTAGAAGTCATGGGTCCAGTGTCCCACCATTTAAGATAGTTACATAATGACAGAGTTCATTGGTGCCCTTTGTATTTCTATGATATCAGATCTCCACTGCAGCACGACATGTGCTAGCCCAGAGGAGGACAGCAGGCAAAACCTGACTATCTGTACACAGTATTAAACAGTGCTACAAAGGATTCAGAAAACAGAAGCACTTTCAGAAGGAATGAAAAGGATAATTTAATGCACAGTGAACGTATCCAAAATTTTTTTCACTTGGTATAAGCTTATACGAAAGGCTCTGGGCAGAAGTCCACCAGTAATAGTGTTTCCAAAACAGAACTGAGAAGAGTGATGGGTAGAAGAAAGAAGTCAAACTCTGTATGAGTATGATAAACTAATGATAGAGAAAGTTTCTTCTTTCCTTCTCCATAATTTCTAAATATTAAAATAGCTAAGTTTCATCAGTTCTTTGAAAAAGATACTCATATTTTTAACACCCATTGGCAGCAGGTTAAGTCTTGAGGGCTTATTCTTCATGTTTGTAATTGCAGTTCTAACTGATTTTTTTTAATGGAAGTCTACAGCTGAGTTGCTAAACAAAATTCAGCAGTATTTTAAATAGTCAACCCTTGTTTAAACATTTTTATGTTCAGTGATGTCTTATTTTTCATCATGGATAGTTATGATTTCATTCTGGCTGTCTGGAATATATATTTCCAATGTTTAAGTTGAGCGCTGTGAATTCCCAAATTAAAGCAGCACTGTGTTTTTACACTAGAGCATCCAGTCAACACTTGTGTATAAAAGATATAGCATCAACTAACCGAGAATAGATTCATTCATCTAAATAAATTCAATGCAAGGAATGTTGCTAATGAAATAGATATCAGGTTACCTAGACACCATAGGAAAAGGTTAGCATTTTCTTTTCATTATCCCATCAATCGTTATGAATTACAGTTGTATACTGTGTAAAGTGACTGATTTTAATCCATATGATCTTCATGAATATGTCAAAAGTATACCCAGAGAGAGATCTGTATAAGGAGAAAACCTTACATAAGACCTATTCTCATTCCTTCCACGGAGATGATAGTTTTAATGCCATGGTGTACATGTATGCTTTTGTTACACTTCACACTGCACAGAAGGACTGGGCAACAACAGGCTGTTGAAACAGTCACCTTTTTAACAAGCTTTAGTTAGATTCACCAATCATTATATTTGGCAGATTTTGGCCATATGGATCTGCAGACATCATTTCCTGTTCAGCCTTCATATCATCATGTACATTGTAGGGTGACATGACAGATCTAAGCCATGTGCAGGACTCCATATTCCTCACTGAGATTTCTACCACCTGGTCTGGTCTGCAAGAGCTACAGCAAAATTCTTCAAAATTTTAGAGCAACAGTACACTTATGCTTTCTTTGGACATGAAATGTTCTGAGAAAGTGAGAAGCTACCTTTAAGCAGATATCCTCCCATAACCTGTCTTCATGTCTAGCCATGTTTCCTCTCTGATCATTTTGT
Organism: Trochalopteron elliotii; assembly: GCA_024734555.1. Taxonomy (NCBI): domain Eukaryota; kingdom Metazoa; phylum Chordata; class Aves; order Passeriformes; family Leiothrichidae; genus Trochalopteron; species Trochalopteron elliotii. The sequence continues at coordinate 168,569 of JANPWX010019821.1, forward strand.
AGTGGTCACTCTACAAAAACTTACAATCTTCTCTAAATGCATCAGTGAAGGTGAACATGAAAATACTGGTTTTTGCTGTGCATGCAGATCTACAATAAAAATATTAACAATTTCCATCTATGACAGGATATATTTTTTGTTAGTTAGTTAGTTTATCAGTTATCTTTTGGAAATGAGAGCGGAAGTAAAGAAAAGGACAACAGCACTGATGTTGTGATATGGTAACAAAGTTTTTCTAAAGAGAATATTCATGTGGGTAGGCCAAAATAGTCTCCATTTTCTGAGTAGCTAAATTATTACAGAGCAAACAGACTGAGGAGTATTTAAAAATGTGGGCCTGTTTATTCTTCCTCAGAGGAGTATGAATCATAATTTAAATATTTCAGGGAAAAGGAAGATAAATTCTTAAGAGATGTGATGTACTATGTTTTCACATCTTTACAAGAGAACTATCAAATACAAGCCTAATTAAATTATTAGGTTTTAGAAAACTTTTTCAAAACTGTGTTAAAGGTGCATCTATATTTTTTAGGTTAATTCTGAAAAAATTCCACCAAAAGCACAAACTGTTTTGGAAATGTTCACATATGTTTAATGAATAACTCACAGACTGTTAAATGAGGGTTAAGTACGTACAGACTAGAGACTTCTGGCATAGCTTGCTTTCGGGTGGGTCTTGTGTTTTCTGGCATTGTTTGTTTGTTTGTGGGTTTGGTTTTGTTTTATAAATTATTGTCCAGGCATAGGGCAACATAAATACACCCTTATGTTTCCAGACCTCAGGAAGTGTGAGTTCCCTTATGTTTCCAGACCTAAGGAAGTGTGAGTTCCTCAACAATGTGTATCACTGACTCCATCACTTTTAATTTTGCTAGCTCAGAGATTTTTGCTTTTTTTGGGTGCTGCAATCGTACTCTTGGAGTCATCATCAAAACCAGCAACAAGCACCCTGAGTATGGAATTGCATTCAAAATACAGGCCTGAGGCTTTTAGGTCTTTTGAGAAATTAGACTATTATGCTCTATTTTTTCATCTCAGCTTGATGCACACATGAATGCATCACTAATGCACCATAAACAAAAAGCAAAATTATGTTACGATTAGTCATTATTGCAGAGGAAGAAGAGACATTTTAGAATAATTTTTAAACTTTGGGCAGTTTTCAGACCACCACATTCTATTTATATTTCCATATGAAAATGGAGGTATCACAACTAGATTCTAAATATTTTATTTGTTCTGTAACAAGACATAAGCACACTTAATATCTGAGGATAACAACCCAACATTCTCTGGCTTAATGCTTAGGTACATGATTTGAATGGATACACTCCTTTCACATTATAACATATGTTCTTTCTCATATTGGTATATAATTGTTATTGTAAACCATATTTAATAGTAATGAATCATAATAATAATCCAATTATTCACTTACAGTAGTGTCCTTAGCGTGATAATCATTTTATGGTTCAATGCTGAGTCTCCTAGTAGAAGGACATAAAACTCCAGAAAAACGAGTAAGAACTTTTCAGCTGAACAGATCACTGACCTCCTTATTATCTCTCAACAGTAAAAAGAAATATTAACTAAAATTTACTTTGATTAAGTAAAACTTACTTTAGTTTAGAAAAGAAAAATATTGTTTGACTTTGTAGAGTAAGATCATGCCAAGAAGTTAAGCTGTTCGTGACTATCCTGGGAAGCAGTTTTGCTGAGCTCACACTTTATAAGATCTATCCCATAGAAAAGACATTATTTTTTTCCTAGATAATGATTTGGCCTCCAAACATCTGAATTAGTCAAAAAAATGTATCAGTAGAGAATCAGATCCCATCTGCACACATAATGTGTAGGTCCACACAAACCTGCAATATTATGTTGTTTTACAATTTATGCTGAAACTTTTCCTGCATTTTTTTTCCTCTTTAAAATTACAAGCATCCTTAGTACTCTTAAAGTAATTACTATAGTAAAAAAAGTTCTCTTAAGCTACCCTAATTAAAACTGTGTTAATGTTTACCTGATGCTTTCACTGTGCTGAGAAGGCACTATGCTACAGAATTGATTATTCATTCACCAGAAGTAGAAGATTTAAATTGTAGAAACTGGGTTAAAATTTCCAAGCACCACACATCCGTGAAACACATCCCTAAACTGAGGATGTAATGACAAAAGCTAATTAGATCAGTGTATCCACATCAGAGAACGAAAAAGAGGGTGAATGAAGAAAAATGGAGAACGTATGGAAGATCTGATAAATTGGAAGCACATAGTTTGGCATTCTTGGTATGTAAAGTAAAAAGTCAGCCAAGGTCCAGAGCCAACTGAGAAGCAAACACGCATTCTGCATGTGTTACAAGAGAGTTTTGGAAAGCCAAACACATAGAGAGGGAAGTTTGTTTATAGCTAAAATAACCATAACAGATGTCTATAAAAGAGCTGCTTGTATGGGCCATCACTGCTAGAATACAGCTTGCCTTGCTTGAAAAAATATTTAAGTGGCATTTTCCACAGGGTTAAGAAATTTAATACCTTCTCTGAAGATGGAGTGTAAGTTCTACATCTGAGCGAGCTCCAACTATTACCAACCATGGTGACATCATCCCATGGACTGATTTCTCTCCTCGATGTACAGAAGACAGTTCTCAGTCCGTGTCTGAGTGGCTTGCGAGGTTGACCACTGCCCCAGATGAAAACATAGTTAGAACATGCATTTTATGAACCCTTCATATTAACTACCTCAACTTCTTTTCCTTTATTTCTCTCCACAACCCTGAGGCTATTAAACAATACCTTATAAAAACAATTTATATCAACACTTACTCACTATGGATACAGTAAATTATGCTGAGAAGTTTAACTTGTATGAAAAGAAATTGAACCTTAGAAACAACCAGAGTTTTGATGGACCAACTTCTTCAAACTGGTTCTCCAGGGGTTTAAAAGTATCTTAGACAGAAAGTAACCATTACAGCAGTAAGAATGACTCAGGAGTTTTCAGAGAAATACCCCATACTAACTTTAGTCTGGCAAAGAAACTCTGAAGGATGAAACAGGTCAATTTCATCAGGGATCTGCTGTGATCCATGCGTTAATAAAAACTGTGCAGCTTCTTCCTCCACTACCTGAAAAGGATAAGGAATCCACACAGTTCTCTTTTGTATGCACTGCACAAGATAACTGGACAAGAAGAAACAACTAGAACATCTATTACATGTATCTTTAAAAGAATGAATGAAGAGTTTGTGCTGGGCAGCACTTAATATCCATTAGTAATTATGCATAATTTTTGAGAAGTAATATCTAGTAGATTAAAGAAAGAAATTGAAAACAATATGATGGAACCATGAATCCAAGAAAGGCCTGCCAATCCATTACAAACCCTTGGAACAAAAGAACATCTTATAAAAAAAAAAAAAAAGATTGAAAAGAAAAAATTACTGGGAAAAGAAATTGAAAAGGAAAGGAAATTACTACATGTTACTATAACTAGGACAGATTTTATCAGAGGATTATTAGAATTTGGAGGAAAACATTATTATTTTCTAAATTGAATTGGGTTATTTATTATAGTTCTAAGAAGTATTGAACACAAGGAAGTCTCCAAGCAAATATTAGATTAGACTGGGAAATAATATAAATGAAAGAAGTAGCTCTGAGATAAATCTCTATACAAACATTACAAATATTAGATTCTCCTTCATGTAGCTCTAATCTGATAAGGATAGCTTTACGTTTTCTAAATACCTAGTCCTGTAGTTCTAGTCACTACCTCTGTAGAAAAACTATTAGCCTCTTTCTGATTGCAGGAAATTCCAAGTTCAGTAGAGGTGCTACAGAGAAGGGATATTTTTAGTCCTAATCAGGTCCCATCTCATACTTCATTCATACTTCACAGACCTTCTGTGTGAATAGATTCTCTATATTCAGTAGATGAGAAAATGGCATGCAATGGTCCCTCCTTTCTAACATTATTCATTTTCCCAGTATAGACATCACTTTTACCAATATGGGAAATTGAAAATGTGGAATCACTGAGTTTATTGTCTGCTGTCAAAGCCAAATAGTATTTCTTTAGATTTTTTCCTTTGTTAATGATTTCTTAAGAATTCAGAGGAAATTTACAATAAAAGTTAAAACTTCACACTCATAGTTATCATTAAATGCATGTCTGCAGATGGAAGATCCATGTCATGTGTGAATGTGATTTCAAAGACATAAAATGTACATTTTGTGTCCAGCTTTTGTTACTAGTATTTGCCTCAGGAGCTTACCCTACTTACGCTTGCTGGACACTTGCCTTAAATATTAGGAATCAGGGAATTTGAAGTTTGAACAAATCCTCTGAATTGATGGTAATAATTAGTAGGTGAATGCTTTCCTCTTCTGGATATTGTATCACATATCAACTCATTATTCAAGTCATTTATAAGTATTAGGAGTTTGTAAATATTATCCTCCTCATCTGAGACCATTCTTTCTCATATGCGGTATTTGTGATTTTGTTATCACTCTTATACCACAAAAATGTTTTGCCATTCCACACAGGCTTTTGAAACAACCATTAGGTTAAAACTATCATAACCAGAGATGACATCTTGTCAAGAATGGCACCATGTGTCAGTTAAAAATAAAGTCCCTGCTACTTCTAGCTACGTTTTGGGACATGACCCCAAGAGTGTGAACTGATGCCACAGGTAAAGCAGCAAAGCCAGAATTGTACACAACAAAACCAGACAGAGCTGCATTCACTATTTTCCCTTCTTTATGAACCCTACCCCCACTCCCTCTTTATCATGCTGGTAGGAGAGAACTGGTCACATGGAGGCAAGAGAGAGAATTCAGTTTTTATCACAGCCAAATTGCTTCATGCAACTCTTGATGTTATAGCAGGTTAAGAGCTTCAGGATATGGGTGTTGTAGTGTTGTGGGGGTGAGGAGGGAGGTGGTAGGGTTGTGGTTTTTGGTTTTGTTTTGTAGAAATACAGAAAGTGTTTAAATCCCATATTGGAACTCTTCCCAGTTGGGGTTTTTTGACAGAAAAAATCCCCAACAACCAGCAATGGTGAGCACACATTATTTTTAAATTATTATTTTAAAGTGCATTCTCCTCAAATTAAAATGCGCCCCTAACAAGGCAATTAAAAAATCAAACCTTTTTAACTCATAATATTTGTATTAAACTTCAAATCAACAGATAGACAAACCCAACTCCTTTCTCCCTGGGAGAGGCCACTGAACTACAAGGACAGGGCAGACTAGTTTCGTTAGCAGGGCAGACTGGCTTCAAGGACTGTGTTCAAGGAGGACAGCTCTACATAATCCACAAACCCTGAGACCTATCAGTGAGGGAGCAGCCACAGTGTCACAGCACAAACCCTTTAGACTCTACCACTAATTATTGAAAAGATACGGTGTGAGGGCCCTGCAGGTGTGCTGCATCAGCACTGATAGCCTGCTCTGCTTTGTAGCCTGCCTCTGTCTTCATCAGCACGGTCAGAATCTGAGCACTTCATTAACATCTGTGAATTAATTTAATCTCTGAGCTAAAAAAAACCATCTTCCCCACTGTGCAGACAAGACTGCTGCTACTCAAGGTATAAGCAAGGATCAATTTCATACACACAACCAGTTTTTTAGTTAAGGCAGACTCTAAATGTAAGAAGAAAACATCTACTAAACAGGCTGAGTATTGCTGGAACCTGTGTCCTTACTGACCTCCTCTGGGGGACGCCTCTCTCTGTGCTTGTAAGCCCCAGGAATTGTCTATGTGCTACAGTTTGACTGTACACTTTGGTCCCTTCCTAATTTAAATTTTGATGGTCATTACTTCTTAGAGATCATATAAATTGACTGCTTAACATCCATAAAGCATGTCAGATCCTCAGAAGGATGTAGGGAATGGTATCCTGACAGTAGACCAAATTTTGTAGTTTTCTGCTTCTGAGGGTCCATCATTAGGTTGCCCAGAGAGGTAGTAGATATCCCATCACTGGGAACATTCAGAGCTCTGAGCAAACTCTTCTAGTTGGAGGAGGCTCCTTCCATGTCACAGTAGGGATCAGAGTAGATTACCTCAAAAGGTTACTTCCAACACAAACTATTCTATAAATCTAGGAAATTTTTCCCTGGATAACATTGGAAGTGACTCTTCCTCTCTGATTTCTTATCTCTGCAGAGGGACTCCTGGATTGTGCTTCACTACTTTATTAGACTCCAATTTGCTCTTGATGGTCAAAAGAAGGATGATTTGATGCCTTTTCCAAAACATGCAAAAAGCTAGAGAAGACGCAGTTTGCAGATTATCAAACCTGAAAAATTTGCTGCTCATTTTGAAATCATTACCAAGAATACATTTCCCGAGCATAAGATCTGTTTCATACAGAGTGTTACAGTATTAAGAGTATTACTGGTGCGGTGGAGTTTATAGTAGGAAATTTACAAGAAAAATCAAGAGAAAATGAGGCACAGAAATGATGTAGCAGACTGTTCTCTGCCAGTAGAGAGAACTCTAAAATATGAAACATGCTGGCTAGTTACATCTTTTCCCCTTAAATCACATTTTTCTCAGATACAAAATGTTCTGCTTCAGTCTAAAGTTTACAATTTCTAGAAAGACAAAACCATAGACCTCAACAGGACCAGAAAAAGGAATGTGGTCACTGGCAGTATTCTACACCAGTAATCTAAGCCTTATGGGAAACTGCATCTATCCAGTGTACTGTCTACTTCTGCAAAACACTTGTTCCAGCCTTTAGAGGTTACTATACAACAATTTACTTAGATCAATGGCCTCAGCAAGAGTGAATAAGAATAATGGTAATAATTTACATCAATGTAAATGTACACTGATTTACTCAAACTGAGACAACAGCATGCAAAAAATAATCAACATGGTACAGGGTCCAGTGTAAGTCAGGTTGATACTAGATTTCAGAATAGGAAAAAATCAGTTCCATAAAGCAGCAGAAAAATTGGAAAAACTGGAGTGTAGTAAACGTCTACAGTTTTCTACCAGGAAAATTCTGACATTAATCTTACAACCATTTCTGATCAAATATTTTCAGACAAGAATGACAAGATCTTTCAGACCAAGTTTTATTGAAGTTGTATGTGAAGCACCCTCTTGATTAGAAAGTTTTTTCTTCTATGACTAACCCTGAGACTACATTCGAGAGTAGTCCCTTTGTGATACATCTCTATCTTTCTGTAACACAGTTCTTATACATTAGAAAAATGTGTTTTCATTCTCTTCTAGCTATACTTTCAGTACTTACAGTTCTGTTTATGTATTCAAATTATATATATTTATATATATTTTTATATTTATATATATTTATTTATTATATATATATATTACATTTGATATTTTATGTGCATTTAAATATTCATATCTCTGTTTATCTCTATCTTCTACTTATGGACCTATCCATAAGATAGGTAAATATCTTCTATCTTCTACTTAAGAAATACATCTTATATTTATTCTGTACTCTGAAGGCTGAAACAACATACTTCCTGGAAACTGTCAAGTTGATTTTAGTTGACTAAAAAGTCACTAAATACCTAACATTTAATTCTTGATTAATTTCCAAAATATCTTGTGCCTGTAGTAAGAAATTATGCAGACTAGCCATCTAGTACAAAAGTGTCTGCTTTCACAAAAGTGAAATTTTGTGCTTAAAAATAATCAAGCAGACTAATAAAATCTTTCTTGGAAGCAAGATAATGACAACTACATCACAGCCCTCTGTGAAAATATATATATATATAAAATAACTTTATCATAGGTAAAAAAATATATTGAGATGAACACTATTTTTTCTGTAGTACAGCTTCATGTTGTGTTCTTAAGAAGTTGAGGTTATGAACAGGCCTTCAACTGGGGCTTGAGGTTGACCTATGTCACTGCAAGTCTTAAAATGCAAGGTCACCTTCAATAATTCTCCCTCCTTTTCCTAGAATTATGTGACATTTTATTTGTAGACTGAACCCACATCCCCAATCTCTGCTATCGCATAGGAAATACCTAACACAACACAAAATTTTCACATGCTGCTCCTTTTTTCTGGTTTATGAATAAATTAGAACATTTAAAGTCCATAATAAAACTACATTCGCATGTCCAATAACAGGATCATTGCAGATTAAAATGTATAGATGATTAGCACAATTTCTGCAAAGCTTAAATATAAACATAAGCCTACATTTAAACAAAAAATATTGTATTCTCTTATCATTTTTCATATTTTTTGCATCAGATAAGATTTGAAATTCTAGTTCCACACTGTACAGAAACTGGATAGTTTAAATCACAACAAGTATGCATAACATTAATTCAAGTGTTATGATGTGTTTGGCAATAGTGCAAAGAACAAGAATATCACATTGTTTGAGAAAGGCCAGGCAAGAAGATTTCTGAAGCATGATAGGATAAAATTAAAAGAATCAGAAAGGTGGCCATTTCAGGTTGTCTGCTCTGAAGCCTTTTGACTTGATGCAGAAAGGCTGTTTCAATTTGTTTTGAGCTCTTGTACAATGATAAAAGTTATAAATATATTTACAGCTATAAATTATAGAAAAAAATATATTCTGTTCTCATGGGATCCAGACATCTTTAATATTACTTGTGGACCGCTAATGTGTATCTTAATCCTGAAGAAGGAGGGAATAATATGCTGCTTTTGCAACATAATCCTTAATAATAATCTCATGGTGCTTTACAAACTTTAAAAAATTTATCTTCCTCATTTTTCAGAAAGCAGTTACTTTTAATGTATTCATAAATAAACTGAGAGCAAACAGCTAGATGAAGGCCGACATTTTGCAATGGGCTAGGAGAAATGAGGGAAATTTCCACTGGTCTTTTTAAAATACTGACAAAGCTCTTGCAGGAACTCTTCTAAACCATGTGATTCTGAACATTCTCATTTTACAAGAGGTAATGTTGTATGAAACATGATCCATGAATCTAGTCTCCCCTGATGGCAGAAGAAATCTAAAAACTGAGACAAATTATTTACTACCCTCACAATTTCCCCTAATTTCGTGAGGATTTTCAAATACTTTCCCAAATGAAGTCTTCTCTTGGCTGCATAATGATGTACAAAACAGAATTTTCTTACTTCTTCAGCTAAAAGGTACTTGTTTCCTTCTGGTTTTGTTAAATTGAATATCTTGCCCCACAACATAGTAAGTAATATTTATTAAGTAAAATGTGTATAATTTTTTATGGCAATAAGAAGCAGTGTGTAGAATTAAGCCATGAAAATCAAAGGACTTAAACATTTTTCAACAGTAAGCATTTTATTAGTACATTTTTCAGAATTTTAGCCACTTAGTGCCTTTATTCTGGCAATTTAATCTGTAAAAAATCATACAGACCATGTTCAGAAAGCTTGGAAAATTCACTGCCATTCCTCTGCTGTTCTGCAGAAGAAAATCAAAACATTATGCTGCTGTGAAACATATTAGCCTCTGCAGGTCTATCTATCAGCAGCATAGATGCTAATATACTAAATCTCTTCATCATCAAAATGAGGTAATACAGCATTTGAATCCAGATCACTGTGTCAAAATTTTATTCTACGCATGATTTCCTTGGTGTGTTCACATGGGACCAGAAAGCAGCCACAACAACAGTTCTAATTCAAATTGCTTTCCTATTATTAAAACATTAAAACATATTGTACTATTTCTTTTAGCTTTTTACTATATGGAAAAAAGAATTAAATATAACCTTAAGGTCCATAATTAATAAGTAAATGACAAAATAACCTAAGAAAAGGATGTTAACATTACATCTCTCTCTCTCAATACCAAAATTTAACAACAAAACTATACTAATGGAATTGGGGGCGGAAAGGTGGATTTAAAAATTGGATAAGAAAGAAACAATTGAACTAGACCTTTTGATTTTAAATTAAACTGTTTGGAAAGAAGGAAAATGTCAGTTTTTATCTTAGTACAGATCAGTCAGCTTAAAGGAGCAGCTCTGTGATCTCACATGAAAAACAAATCAACACGTTTAAGCACTGAATATTTTCCTGAACCAGAACTATTTTCCCTCACATCCCAGTAGTTATGACTCTCTCAGCATATGACTTTTTTTTTTCCTCTCTGGAGCATCGGCAGAATTCATCCTTACCTTGATCCTGCCTATGCTGACACTACATTAATTCCTTAATTGTTTTCACTATCCCTACCTTCTTCATACCAGACCTATATTCTCTGAAATTAACCATGAGGAAAAAATTCTTCTTTTTTTCCCTTTGGAAAGAGAAAGAAAGAAGCAAAAAGTCAAATAAATAAAGAGAGTGGGAAGGCGAAGGTTGTGTGTTTGCTCAACTACGCCTCAACAGAGCTGTGGAGTATCTGTAAGTAACAGAGGTACCCACAGCTTCCCCTTAATTCATTCCTCTTTTCTTGTCTGTTCAACTATCCAGCCTAGGCTGCCGCAGAATTACCAACTCTCCAATTCCATTTTTCTACATGAAAATGAAAAATTTTAAGGGTCTTTTTCATTTCAGGTTAAATGCAAACACCTACATTGTTCTGCTTTTAATGGTTTCCATGACTGATGATGAACAGATGGCAAGATATGGTAACTTCTTAGAGAACCAGAATGTTGATTAATAATAGAACAAATGTGGCACCAACCTAATATCCAATTTCTCTTTGCTTTTTTTACTCTCCTGATTTATCTTATTTTAAATCTACCTTCTGAATCTCTTCTTAGCTTGCCCCTTTCTGCTTCTGAGCAATCGTCTTCTGAACATTTCCTTGTCTTGAATTTTTTTTGCCATAAGGTGCTACAATGTCAGGGAGCAGGAGTTGAACTCAACGATCCTGATGGGTTCCTTCCAAATCAGTATATTCCATAATTCTATGGTCAGTGGGAAGTGAAAAAGAAAATAGAAAACAAAAACAAAACCCACAAAAAGCTACAACAAATCAACCAAACAAAACCCCACCAAAAAATCCTTCTCAGCTGATGTCTTTCAAAACTACATGGACATGAACAGTTACACACTCTTGCAAACAGCTTGGAAGGAAGGACTCTGCTGATCTTCCTGTATCATGCGACTCTCACATTACTGACCTTAACCAACAGATACCCAAAATAACCCTGGTCCCATATGTGATCCTTTCACATGATGGATATTCACATTTATTTCCCTATTCATCTCATGATATCCCCCTCCTGTTTCATCTTCCTTTTTTGTCAATATTACCCAGTTTTGCCTGAGACTGAGCCTAAAAATACTTTTTTCCTCAAAATTGGTTTAAAAATACTAATATTAAAGGGCAATAAATAAGAACAGATTTCAATACTTTGGTTCCTTGTATACCAAACATATTTCTGGTCTTTCAAAGTCACAGTATACTAACTGTAATTGCTAATTGTTACTGGTTGTGTTCTTTTTGGAACCAGAACAAAGGTGGGGGGAGTAAAAGGGAAGATTGGAGATGTGCCAACCTCCTTTGAAAACTCTGATGTAAACCAAACACCTAACAGAACGGCACCTATTTAAATTATCTTTCAGACTTCAGGAGGTCCTGTCCTCCTTTCTTCACATACAAAGAATTCCCATGGCTGTATAACAGGAAGCATAAAGTGAATTTATAGATCAATATATGGTAGAATGGCAAATACTTGAGGGTTGGGTAGGGTTTTTTTGTCATATATATTATTAAAATAGAAATATGCATTAATTGCAAAAACCTTTTAATAGTGAATATATATGGCCAAATATGGCTATAAATCTGAGATCAAATCTGACAGGTATGCTTCCAGCTGTTTCTCAGTAGTACTGGTAGGTTGGTTACTCAACCCTGCAATTAACTGTACAAATCCACATCAAAATATTTGGAGCCTGAAATAATTACCCCAACATGACTCACAGAAATTAGAACAAGTATTGTCTGTCTAAAATTTAGCACACCTGCCAGAAAATAGGGGAGTAAATTAGCAAAATATTGAAACAAAAGGGATAAAAGGAAAAATTTTGAAAGAAGAAAGGAAGTATTTAATGTTATTACTTTTCTTCTTCATTACTTTCTTCTCCTCCTCCTTCTTTCCTACTCTCAGTAATCTCCCAAATACTGGTCTGAAAATATAGACTTTGCAATATAACAACTATTCAAGAAGGCACTATTTGGTTCTTTCAATTTTCTGGCTCTTTGAGAAAAAAACATGTTTTCATGAGAGATCACAATTTTTTTTTAATTTAAAAGAAACAAAACAAAAACAGACACCCCCCCCCAAACAAACATACAAAATACTGCACACATGGTCTCATAACCTCTATTTCCTCTTTATCCAGACTTCACCATGCTCTTGGGTATAAATTACAGAACCAAGCCTATATTGAATGTATTACACATGTTCCAGACTTTCTAGATTTACATGTAAAAAGGTGGGTATCAAGACATCGCTACTCACATATCCATGAAATAGTTGAATGTTCCTTTTCCCTCATCACATCAAAATTGGTTGGAAAAAATGGTGGGACCAGTAGTGAGAATTAATGGCCCGGTAGTAATTTCTCTTTCCTTTGATTTGGGCTCTAAACCAGGATTTGGTGGTTCTGTAGTCAGCTTGCACCAGTGGAGAAGTCTGACAGAGACATTAGAAAAATCCTGAGAGTGACTCGAAAACCTAGTAGGGCCCCTGGTATTTACTGTGCGACAGTGTTTTTAGAGCATTAATAGGGAGATCTCAGGGTAGCTATTTAAGATAAGAATTATTGAAATGTGAAGTACCATGTTGATCCACCAGTCATCAAAACATGTCAAATATTAAACAGAATTACTGAGAGGAAGACAGCTGTTTGTTTGGGCGTTTTGTTTGTTTGTTTCTTCTTAATGAAGAAACGATTTCATAAGGAATAACAGAAACAACAGGCTCATTTTAAAAAATAAAAGCATGACAATCTGGCTCTGCCACTGCTTGATAAAGATACAATGTGAGAATTTATGTTGCAGAGAGCAATCCATGCAATAATCCAAACCATCATCATTAATTAAGCTCCAAAAAACAAACTTTGGGAAAACAGCTCTATCAAGACAAGATTTATAGCTTCTTTTCTATTTTATCCTTGCAATGATTTTCTTTTTTTTTTTCTGTCTTTAGATGATAATTCTGTCTGCTGCACAGAATATCATAAATTATTTCAGATAATTTCAATATACACCTAGGATGAATGACAGTTTTTTTCTGCTGTGGAAGGCCTTTCACTTCTAGTCAAGCTCAATTTCCTATTCTTACAGATTATACCATTATCCATCCTTCCATACACAAATGTCTCACAAGCATCCCACAAACAAAAGTGTGCAACTGAATCCATTGCAAATTCTGTCCCACAAGCTGAAGATTACACACATCAATATGGAGTTTGAGTCAGACATTGTCCCCATTTCTATCCCTGAGACATCATGGAACACAAGCAGTTAAATAAAATGTAAAGTATGCAGAATGACTATGGACTGATTTTCTGACTTTTCTTTTTCATAATTATTGGCCTGTATTTGAATTAAAGGTACAATTAGAGGTGATTTTATTATATATGTGCAAAAAAGAATTCTCCCGGATGCAAGCAATTATTCTCTCCCCTGAAATTCACCTGGCTAATAAGAAAAAAATCTATTAACATGGAAAGTACAGCCAGTTCCCTTTCTTCTCTTTCCCAGAAGCAGTTGTTCATTAGAATTTTGTCCAAAGCATTTGTCTATGTTGAAGTTCCACCCCTCAACACTATTTCTTAACATGTAGTCTCAAAAAAAAAAAAAAGTGAGGAGTTTATTTGCCCTAGGTGCTCTTCTCTTGTAAGCCCAAATTCAGTTCCATCTTTCTAATCTGAAAGTTATGCAGAGGCATAGGTTGCTGAAGAGATCAGCTTTGGCATGAGAGACTTTACCACATTACTGAGGTTTTCTCAGAACAACTGGGTGGATAAACCTATAATGCTATGCTTCTTAGAAAGTGTAAAGATGTTTTCACTCCTCTTCACATTGTCTTAAAAGATCACATATAATTCCAACAGTGCATTTTTCATAGCGTATGAATCACAGAAAAATAATATATAATCATTAATTAATGTGTAATTATATAATTCTTTATAATGGAAAACACTCTCTTCCAGATTTTAGCCATGCTCTATGTTATAAATGCTGGGCCATGCTCTTAGCGGAAACTCTTGAAGGTGCTCCATCCCACTTTCCCAGAAATGTTTCTGCCAGTCTGGGTATTAACCTTGTCACTCTTTGTCATGGCAGAGAATGTACTTTTCCAAGAAGGCAGATATTTTGGCCAATAAAGAGCTGTAATTCAAAGGCCTGGGTTTATATTTCATCAGTCCCTCTGCAGAAGCTTTTCACAGCCTGATACTGTCAGCTGTGCTATCCAAGAGTGCTCTCCACACACTCAGGTGGACTGCTGCCAGATGCCCAAAGAGGGAAAAAGGTAGGATTTCTCTTCTGTTTTCATGCTCCATGAAATTTGAAATTTTGATGTCAGTGCTCAGGCTTGATACAAATCCCATTGGAGATATGAAAATGATTGTGTTTTAGTTGAACTGTCCATCCAGCTATAACAGACAAAGTATTTTGAATTATCATTACTCCAATTAAAAATCTATATTTAACTTGAAATAAATTCAAAACAAAGGTAAGCATGCAAAGGAACAACATTTTTTTCTGTAGGCATCGGCTGTGACAGAGCACTTTTGAGGCTCATCATGCCTGCAAGAATTGGGTATATGGAATTGTCCTATATGTGCCTTTCAGGATTAAACTCTGGAAATATTTCTGTTTTGAATAAAACAGTGTTTATGAGAATCCTTGGGTGATTCTGCTGTTGCTCAGAGTCCAACTCTGCAACAGAGCTTTGACATTGCAACAGCGAGCGTTACTACCCTAAAGGTTTTCCTGTCATCTAACAGAATTCTGAATTACATTTTCAGGCTCCTTCTGAAGGACACAGCAATTTCCTGATACCTACCAACAACACTCACAACAGCCACTAATCTGGCATGGAGCCACCTAATCTAACCAGCTCTGTTCCAATGTCAGAGTCTTCAATTGTTACAGCAGATCTGGTTATCAACTATATAAGCTCTGAGTTGTAGAGAAGAAGCTGTCTTTCTTGCCACCCACAGGTGGTGAATTCACTCTGTAATTCCCAACTGTAGGAAAAAAAAAAAGGTGGAGATAGTAGCAATGATTCTATGTCCACTAAAGCACTTTACTGAATAATTTAAAAAAAACCCAAAAACTCGGCTTCAAATACTTCACTTGCTGGTTTCATGATATGAACAAGTGAAAGAATTCCAGATAATATTTTGTATCTCTTTTATCTTTTGCACAGTAGGACATGATCTGTAATAACCCCTCAAACCAGACCTCAGAAATCTGTACCCAAGAATCCCCTTGAAATGCTGACAAACACAAAGATGTTCAGAAATTAATTCAATAGATTTTGGATAGCTTTGACAGTTTCCAGGTCCTTCAGCAGTCAAATATCTGAAGATAAGAGAGATGAGTATCTCTGTCCCTCCTCAGTGATGGGCTCAATGCTCAGGTTACACTCCTTCAGTTATAAGGTGAATTTTACCCCGTATGAAACTGTAAAAAGTTGAGGTAGACAGCAGTTTTTAAAACTATTACATGAAGTTAAACTAAGAAGTTTGATGCAATTTTTTGTAGACTCATAAATTTACTTCAACCAGATTCTTGCTGAGACAAACTTACACTGGTGGTTTGAATTTTTCTGTCACACCCTTCAGACTTATTTTAGATGTATAAGTACATGTATAGAAGCAATATTTTGACAGAGTTGACACAGATGTTTTCCAATATCGTAATCTTCCAAGTCATCGGTTATGAAATGTATATTTAGAGAAGAGAAAACTTCTGTGAAATGTTTCAGAAAACAACCTTGGCTCCTTTATATATACTTTTGCATTCAGTCATATGATTTCTGTTTGAAATATTGCTGATCATTCTCAATTTCTTTATAAAAATTTAATCTGACATTTTATTGGAGCAATAAGTCCAGTCTGAAGTTAAACAGGGAAACTAGATGAGTTCTGATAAAAATAAGATTGAAAACCACACTGCCAAAAAAAAAAGGAGATTCTAGGTTCTTGCTCTTAATGAACTTTGTCTCACAGAGATAGTCTAGGAGAATGCCATCCACTTCTAAAATAACCCTTATACAGATAGCTTTATCCAGTTAGATATTGGATGTGCCCTATTTTATTTGCTCAACACCAGATATTGAGCAAATTAGGTTAATATAACTTTTCTTCTAAATCTACTGACTTTAAAAAAATGGATAGCAACGACACTTCTTGGTCACTTTTGCCCTATCAGCTGTGGAGTGTACAGTGAGCAGTTGCTGAACAGTATTATTTTCTACCCATCACAGAGCAAAAAGCTCTGATAAATTACAACAATAAAGGCTTCAAGGATTACAATCAATACTTAATGGAATAATGTAAATCCAGCTTGTGTATGACTTGGGGATTGTGTTCTTTTGCAAAGAGCAAAAGATTAATGCACAGCAGGAGAAGCGCATCTTTTTTTCCCTGCAGTCTGAGCTATGAGAGACAAAATAATGTGCTGAAGTTGCTTTGCTTGTATTGCGGAGTTATTACTTTTTTTTTTTAGCCTAGTTTAAAAGGAAGCAGAAAGACACTGTGTCTCCCAGAGCTCTGTAAAAACCAAGTTAATGGTATTCTGACTCTTTAGACACATTTACACACCCTCCATCTGGTTGGGAAGAAAAAAAGCCAGATTTCAGTAACAAAAATTGTACAGATCTGCCTTCAGGCAACAGAAAATGCATGTGATAAGGGAATAGCCATGAAGTGTAAAGGAGTATTTAGGTCTTAACGCTTATTGACTGGAGACTGTAAAGGAGATGTGAAGGATGTGTGAAAAATCCTAAATAAAAGAGCTGGCATAACATATAATGTGCGTAAGAAAATTGTGCTTGGAAGGAATGTAACTGTCTCTAAAGAACTTGGTAAGAGGAGAAGGTGGGATGGAAGAAATGAATGACAAGAGTGAAGATAAGCAGCATTTTGCATTCAGGGCTTGTTTCAGGAAACATACCACATTCTGCAATTTAGTCACCTGATTACATTACTATCAATAATACCAACATTCAGAATGCACAAATTCAGTTCTTCTCTTTCCTTCTGTCTCTATCAAGTTGTATTTTTATTTCAGGTAGGGAGTCTTCAAACTCAAGGGGCAGTCAAGATGTCAGAAATAGCAAACAGAAATCATACTTTTAGTAACCATTCAATGCATCCAAGGGACATTACTAATTGGAAAACGCATTTGACAAATTTGGAATCAGTAAAGTATATAGTGTGTGTTTTCTAAGATAAACAATGGAGCAGGAAGAATGAACAAAGATTTAGTTATAACTTGTATTTTTTTTGATGTACATAGGGTTACTGGAAATGTTATGTTTGGTCAGGTATATTCCAATACCAGGCCCAAAGCATCTTGAAATGTCTGAGCAAAGTAGAAGGGTTTTGGGGTTGTTTTTTTTTTTCTTCTTCTTCTTGTGCTGTTGAAATGATGACAAATGTCATCTTTCCACTTATGTGAGTAGAAGACAAGGCTAGAAATTGCAGTGTAAGGCCTGGTTTCCTGCTTCTTCAAGAAGCACATCAGAGTAACACCTTTCTTCCACTTCTAAAGCACATAATGAAAACAGGATTTTTGCTTTTCTTCTCACTATTACCACTGGTAATGCAGTAGTAATAAATTTTGCAGTCATCTAAATCCTAGCCCAAAATGTATGCATGGACTGCTGACACAAATTTAGGTTTATGCTCATGTTGACCTTTATCTGACCTTTAGCTTGGCAGGAGTCTCCCCTCAGGTGACCTCAAAATGTCCTTGTGGAGCGCAATCATGCCTCTTTCAGGCTAAACAAGCCACAGTATTCCAGTCTTCTAAGAGGCTCCATCTTTATTTCAGAAGCCTTTCGACACATCCATTTTTGTATGAGTCATCTTTCTGGAGGAGAAGCAGCTAAAACTGTCACTTCTGTGTTTCAGACAATAGGATCAGAATCTGCACTGAAATACTAAAGAATGAAAAAAAAGGTCAGAACACTACGGAAACTTCTGTTCATAGCTGATTCATAGATTTAAGTCTTAACTGCACATCAAAGAATAAATTAAATTTTATAACTTAAACCCGACAAGCCCTAAAGACTGATTTGAGCTGACTGCTACTACACAGATATGAAGTCTATCAGAAAAATCAACACTTCCATGAAAATTTTAGTTGAGTCCTTGGTAGCATGCCAGAAAAAAAAAAAGGTAAATACAATGTTGGAAATTATAAAAAAATGGCAAAGAAATAATGAGAGGCAACAAAACCCAGAGAAAATAAGCTGCTGTGTCAATCTATGATATGTCTGCTTCTTGAACACCATGGGGTATGAAACTTTCCATCTCAAAAAGTAAATTGAATAACTGGAAAACATTCAAAGGCAGCAAGAAAGCTAATCAAAGGCTGGAGCATAGAAGAACAATTAAATAGGCTTATACTCATCAGCCTGAAAAGGATGCAAAAGAAAATGGCTGTGATAAAGTTTTATAAAATCATGGGTGTCAGGAAGGTAGTGGAAATGGAACTGCTGGTAAAGATATGGGAGTAAAATTTCTTTCTGTTTGGAGTGCTGGAGCAAGATCACATTCTGCAGATATACCCTGCATACATTAGCTTTTCTCCCCTCAGAGAAGTGCGTTGCTATGTGTAAAGTGAAATGGGACACAGCAAAGAAATCCAGAGTCTGCAGAGAAAAAATTATGCAAAAGCATTCTTCTACTACCAATACTACCAATACTCAGCCAAGGCATTAACTGAGTATGAGTATGCGTATGGAGTATGAGTAGCATACCTACCACTATGGAGCTTCACAGAGATGAACTTAACTCTGCCCACAGATATCTAAGTAGCATTCTTTAAATGTCTGAAAAAAATAAAGTAACAACAAAAAAATTTAAAACTCATGAATATCTGAAGGGGTCAGAGACATGTATGATCAGAGTAAGATCTCTCGTTAGATTTCCAACCTGAAACAGTTGAAGAAAAGATAATTTTCAAGCGTTAACATTGCCGTATTTCTCAGCAGAGGAGTTGACACATGTCCTACTTCAGTTGCTGACCTAATTTAACAAAATATCATCTCATGGGACAGACTTTTAGTGACTCTGAGGACAAAGCATAAGCAAGAGATGAGGAATGAAATCCTGCCATATGTTATAACATATGTACAATAACATTGAATGCTTGCACTGCAATGAATTAATGTCAACATCAGGCTCTCCAATTTAAGCATACCATGATAAATTGTAAACTGAATTTTACCCATAAAACAGCCACATTTAAATAAAATAAAACAAAACAAAACCAAGAGAATTGTTCAGTACCGTAACTCTTCTTAAAACCTAATAGCACACCTAAGAATTATATTTTAATTTTAAACACTGTTTTCTGTTACAAATTACATTAATGTTATAGCACCTAATGGTATAAACTACACTAGGTAAAATGCCCCTTATCTCTTTGTATGACTTTTGGGCAGGAGGGCCTAAATGAATTATTATCATTTGCCATTTGTACCCAAAGGCTCCTTCTAGCCTGGATATATACTGCTTTCTTTCTTTCTGTTATAAATAGTAGGCCAATTCTGGTACTACACAAAAGGATTTAGAATCATTCACTTTTCAAAGACTTTGCATGTGCTTAAAGTTCAAGAGGTTAAACTGACTTCACAAAAATTACAGGCCTTTACAATATTAAGTTGTAGAAAGATCTTTGTGGGACTAGGGTCTAAAATCAGTCTGACACAGATCTTCTGGGTTTGTTACTTTAGGTCATCACTGTACAAAATCATGTTACAAATACGTGCAGCATGAAGTGGGAATGTATTTAAACCTCTCTGGAAGTGAAAAAAACCCATCTTATTTACACTTTAGGGAAAAACAGTAAAAGAATATTTCTGAAACTGCTCCCTGTAGCTGAGTTTTTGTTAGGATTTTGAGAACTCTTAAAATTCAACTTTCTTTGAAGCTTTGCAACAAAATAAAATAAAACCAAAAAGAAAGCCAAGTATGCCCATTTTGTTTTTTTTTTTAAATTGTCTTTTTTAGATATTCAATGATCAGTGTAAAGAAAAAGTAAACAAAACAGCTAAGAATTTAATGAAAAATGGCTCAAAAAAGATGGGATTTATTTCTATAGCCGTGACTGTAGGTATCATGGGAAGTCAGCTAGAAATACTATTATGAAGTCATACTAAAACCATAGTAGAAAAGGTTATATAGCATTTGGAAAAGGTTATATCTCCATACTAAGGTGTTTTTTGGAGATAATTTAAAATAAAGTAACTTTAAAGATTAAGGAATGGGGTAAAGGGATGTGAACAACCACAAATTTGAAGAAGAATGTGTGGGGTGAAGAGTGATAAGAGGAGCAAGAAGATGATCACTTTTTTATACTCCCATTTTTAATTATTTTTCCTGACACGTCTCTTGATTTCACTCTTCAAATACAGAATCAGTGCAGTTATATCAATGTAAATGTGATTTCACCAATGCAACATCAGGTAGCAAGCTGCAGAAATAAGAGCAAAAACTGTCCTTCATCTAACATACAGTAGCTCACACTGAATTGTATCTCTGTGTGTCATATCTCATAATATAAAATATGCATTTCTCTGTATTTCTCTGCAGTTTAGAAGCTGGTGACAGTTTTGTTTCTTTGCCACTACCAATGTGAGTAAAGAAAATTTTGTGCAAAATGCACAGAAATATGTACACATTTCAAAGCCTGCTACATATATAGCAAATTGACAGGTAGCAGCATTTGCTGCAAAACACAGAGAACAGCAAGGGCTCCAACATCTTAATTACCAAGACCAATACAGCTCTATACTCACTTGGTGCTTCAGTGTGCCTGGTTTTAAGCTGGATTTTCTGTATTAATATTTAAAAAATCTCTGGTTTGGTGAAGGTTAGTTAATTCTTTGCATGTTATGAAAGTGGTAAGTACTCTTACTAAGGGCTCTAGATAGGAAAATGCAGTACATTTGTCCACGAGAGTACCCTCCTTCACACAGCTTTAACATAGTGAAAACTATCCATATGTTACAACAGATGGCAAAATTCCAATATTTCTTCATATACCTGATTCTTCATTCTCAGTGTAAACAAATGGCTCTTTCACAGAGGGATACTGAATCAAATTGGGCCACAGACTGAATGATTTTGTCTTTTGCTAGAGCAGATTGACAAGGGAAAATTGATAAACCAAAACAGACAGCAAATGCTTTTTCAACTCAAAGGGAAAAAAAACCCAAACAAAAACTACAATTCACAGTATAGTCATGGTATACAGGGCATATGCATTTTGAGCTTTTTGGTACATTTTAAAGTTGTTTTTTCCTGTACCCCTTCTAAAAAACCAATAACATTAAGGGACCAGCAGATGGCAAGTTTTTTTCTAATTCTGGCTTTTTTCCCCAAAATCCTTTCAGAAACTGAACTTTATGGCACATATTAGAATGCTCAGTTTCAAAATTACCTTAGATTAACCAAGAAAACCTGTGTGCCCAGCATTGGAAATACAATCAAATTTTTAGTACCATTTCATTCCATTTTTAAGGTGAAGTTTAAATGTTTCATTCACAGGAGCTTGTGATTCTATGCACCTCTACACCATAACTTCATAAAAATGCATGAAAACCTATTTTACTGCATTACAAAGAGAAATACTGGAGACTGGAGCAACTCTGAGTGCAAATAGAAGTAAAATTTTGACTTTTTTTACGAAATTAATTGCCACAAGGCCATCTAATATTTTCATACTTGTCATAAAGAATGGGTAGGGAAATATTGACCAGACTTTCATGTGAAATAAGAATGGCACCCCAGTCACCTGCAGACCTGATTTAAATTATCAACAGCCTTGATTTATGCACATTACATACACATACATTTTGAATATCCAAAAATAGAAAAGTACAGAAATTATAGCAGTAGACTGTATAAGACAAATCCTCTGATATGAGCAAAATCTGTACAGAGACAAATCAAGATCTCTGAAAAATGAGCTCAGAAAAGGAATTAATTTCTACTCTCTTTCTCATTTGCTGACCTGCTCTAGTCAGCTCTTGGTGCTAAAGTTAGTGCTGTGAAAGAACAGCTACCACATTTGCACCAGGCTGCAGGTCCTCCAGGGAGATAAAATTGAAAAAAAAATTGGAAATTACATCACAGAAAAAGCGTTTTTTTCAAGTGTTTAATTTATTTTTGCTTCAGCTCTAAACCACTGTACAGTGGCACAAGTCCAGTTGACCAAGTCAGACTTTTAGATGTGATAGAGCAGAACAAAAGCACTCAGAACCACAAAGATTCCAGAATTTTCAAAATATTAAATAGTTGAATTAAATCAAACAATTTTATGTATATTTGATTATATCTGTATATGTAAAATAATTTTCAAGCCATGTGATACCTATTTACATTATATTTTTAGCCATTAATACCTCCTTCAAATCAAGTAATTTATTATTGAGTTACAGTATTTCTTTCAGCAAGTTCTCTTAATTTCAGACCAGAAAGAGTCCTGGAAGAATGCTGGTGTTTTTATTTCAAAGACCATTAAACTCTTGAAAATTTGCTCCTCATATCCAGTATGGTTTTGTTAGATTTTTTTCTTTGATTTATTAGACTCATTGTGGCCACTGCGTAAAAGGAAAGAGAGGCATTACTATATACTTTCCCCCATATAAATAATTACAAAGTAGTATTAAATTAGCTTTCAGTTGTCATTCTGATGAATTAAAACATAGAATTCTATTTTTCATAAATTTATTTCTGTAAACTATTTTTCCCATTTTTTGGATCTCTCTTGTGACCCAGTGCTGAATCACCTCCAAAGTTTCCATTAACTTTTTTTTGGATTAGGAAAAAAATAATTAAATTGCATTGCTGTTTGTGTATGAGAAACAGCACCAGCCACCACAGCATATCACTGCAGTTGTATATGAAAATCTAGTAATTTGCCCCATCATAATGTCGGCTTTATTGTATGCATACCACAGGAGTGTAACCAATATTGGGCTGATGGAAAGGAGCTAATAGTGTTTGGTATCAATATGTATCAAGAATCCATTGTACATATGTTGCTTCATGTTACGTTGGACTAAAAACTAGAGGTATTTCCTCTACTTTTTTTAAAAGACATGTTTCATAACAGGCTAAATTCTTCTTAACCTGTCACTGAAAAGAGTTTTCCATGGCCAAAATAAGTTAATCAGAATTTATCTTCAGGTGTGAAAAACTGTTCTAGAAATTAAGTATTTAGTGAGTTTGGAGACCTAAAGCAAACCCACACATAAACATTTTCAACAGTGGCTTGCTGTGATTGACAGCCACTGTCTAAACCAGCAACATAATCATAGCCTAAATCTTCAGGAGTCAGACTTGGAGAGCACAGAGGTACAATGAAAAACAAAGGCTTGTTTGTAATAGATTTATATGCACATAGGTGTGCCTCCAATTTACTCAGACACTGACAGGTTTGACTGGAGTTAGGCTAATGAACAGGGATGAAACAACTCGACTTTTTCCCGCGTATTTCAGTCAGATTGAAGCAAAGTTAAATCTTCCTCAAATGAAAAAAAAAAATCATTAACTCTTTTGTTCGTTTTGCTTTACAAGTTTCCCAATAAATTATTGCATGAATATTATGAGGACAGACAACAGCCGACAACAGCCGGCTAATTCTTATTAGTAACACATTTCTGCCCAAACTTTTTTGATCTGCACTGATCTGATCTTTTTTCGATTAAGTAGGAAATCTTGAGATTTTCATGTCTGTACAGTCAAGCAGAAAAGAAAAGCAGACAAAACTGAAAGAAACTAATAGTTCAGCACTATCTTTCAAAACTGAATGGTTTAAGATTCACAAAGATCTGAAATGCACTAGCGGACAATGTGTCTGATGACAATAGTTTTCCACATGAAATCTAAGTCAAAACGATATGTTTCATGTACACACTTGCAAATAGTCCTTCCATCTATGATTAATACAAAAGCTGCATCTAGGAAAGTTGGAAAGACTTCAGAGAAAATCAAAGTCTCATGATGTCACAAAAAAAAAAATATTCTGGGGAGAGTAACAGGGACAAAGAAGTCGTAAGTAAAACCCAACTACATCCCAGATGTAATATGATGATAAAATAATAGACAATACATGAAGTGACTGCTCACAATAGCAGAAGAATTATATTCCAGGAACTCTCTTTCATCCCTATGTAAATGAATTTTGATTTAATTTAGCCAGATAAGAGGGAGAAATGCAATCACTTCATTTATTGGGTGGCCCTTTCTGAGTTTTAAGTGCACAAGTTTTTCTGCATCAGATGCATGCAGGCTAGTAGCTAGATAACATTTTTTGTGCTCCACTTTGCAGAGAGATTTCTGGAAGCAGAGCTACTGTTTTACACTCTTAAAAATGTAAACAAAATCTAAAACAAGCTTGCATCTCTCTATCTTTGGAACATGGTGGGGTATACTGTGGGCTTGTCAGGAGGGAGTACCTTTTAAAGTTTTGTAGGGTTTTTTCCGTTAGGAAGGAATAGACTTAAATGACAGTATTGCATATTTCAATATTTTCTCTATCACAAATAGTTTCTTCAAGTACGAGACAAATAAGAATGTCCTGGTTTCAGCTGGGACAGAGTTAATTTTCTTTTTATTAGCTGGTACAATGTTGTGTTTTGGATTTAGCATGACAGTAATGTTAATAACACACTAATATTTTAGTGGCTGCTCAGTAGTGACTACCTTAAGGCAGGGACTTCCTAGTTTCCCATGCTCTGCTAGCCAGCAGGTGCACAAGAGGCTGGGAAGGAACTCTGCCAGGACAGCTGACCCAAACTCCCCAAAGGGATATTCCATACCATAGAATATCATGACCAGTATATAAACTGGGGCGGGGGGGGGGGTACTGGCAGGAAGTACCAGTTTCTGCTGTGAGACAGGTTAGTCATCATTCAGTGGCTGCTGAGCAGTTGTACTGGGCATCTCTAGAGAGCTTCCTCTCTCTTCTGTTGTTGTTGTTGTTGTTGTTGTTATTATTGCTGCTGTTCTTGGTATAATGCCATAATATTCTGCTTTATTTCAGTTATTAAGTTGTTCTTATCTCAAACCAAGAGCATTTTTTTCCCTGATTCTTTTCCCCATCCCACTGGAGAGGGGCACAGGGGTAATGAGTGAGCAGCTGCATGGTACTTCGCTGCCAACTGGGGTTAAAACACAAGAGGCAGGCAAATACTAAGTCTCAAAACCACCATAGGGAGTCTCCCTGTACATCTTTCTGATGTGATAGAAGCAGCAGGAAGTATAATTTTGGATTTAGTGTTTGACAGACTAGTGTCTCTGTCAGTAGTCTGAAGGCAGTAAATGCCTGTTTGAAAAAATGCATGATGACTTAAAGGTTCTATTTACTAATGAATTAAAAGCTACTTCTGAGAAATCCAGCAGTTACCAAAATAAAGCTATAGTGGGACAATCGTCAGCAATTTAATTTAACAGTTTCAGAAAATAACACAGCAACAACCACTAATATTCATTTTGATAACATAATAATACCTCCCTTTTTTTCTTTTTTTCTGTGTGTGTACCATGAAAATGAACTAAGTCCCTGACTAAATGACATGAACAAAGGCTCCTTGTATTTAATCTGAAGAATAAGGACAGGCTCCATATGAAATGATGTGGACGTATCCTTTGCTCAGACTCACCAGGAAGTATTGCCAAATGAGGAATTAACTGAAATTTTTAATGTGCTTCTTTTACATGTAAATTTAAGAAAAGTTCAAGTTTACCTCATAAAAGAAAAACTAAACAGTTGTGGCAGGTTTGACTGTGTATTACGTTCTGGACTGTGCAATGGATCTGCATTGTCACAGAAAGCATTTAAGCACAGGATCAAAGGGTAGATCAGACTTCAGCAGTTATACATCTCAGTTTCAACCTTCTGGACTGTTTGTCCCTCACTAAATACTTTTATGACAGATCTATAGAATATGTGCTCTGAAATTTATTATTAATATTTATTCTGGTGGTGTAATGACAGCAGGGACTACTTCAGCTCCTTCTTCAACCCTGCAGTGAAGAATCAGACTTTTCACTTAATACTTGTTAACAACAGCTTTTAGTATGCTTTGGTATATTGTATAATTTTTTATTACTCTTGAAATTCCTTTGGTATGGCTGAATCTGCCCAAGAGAGAGTATTGCTAGCCATTTGGGCTACCATCCTTTACTTCCTGCAAACCCAACCCATTCTCTGAAATTTCATAGTTTTAATATCTTTTTCTTAAATATCTGTCTCATCTACCTCCAGACATCATCTTACTGGTTAAAAAGTCAAGACTGAAAAATTAATTACTCATTTCTAAAATGAGCTGCAAAGTAAAAACTGCAATTTATTACATTGTCTATAAGTAAGAATTTATATTTTATTTTCTGTCTTTTTATCCCTTCAAGTTTTGGATGTTTCCTGACTCTACACTGAGTGAGTCTTTTTCCTCTTCCATTCACACTGCCAGCATCTGTTTTGACTGCTAATAATTTTATGTGTCAAAAAAACTTGCTAATCTATCTCCATTAGACAAAAATTTGAAAAATTGTATCATGAGTAGTTAAAATCCTTATGCATACATATATACACACACACATATATATATATAAAAATAGAATTTAAAAAGAAAAAACTATGACCCTTTTACAGTGAATGAGCTTTTAATTTTTTAGTTTTAAATTAGCGATCAGCTTCTATGGTGAAGGCAAGCTTATTCCTTTGATGCTGGCTAGTAAAAATCCTTGGAACATAAATATATGCAATAAGCCAATAACTCTGCCTGCCTTTCTGCTGCTCTTGAGGGTATCTCAGCTCTGGCAAACAGACTGGTAATGGGAATTAGGAGGAGGGAAAAAAAACAGCAATAAAAATATAAATCACAAAAGGAAGGAAATCCATTTGGTCCTTGGCAGCAAAGACACCACTCAGCTAATCCATGCTGAGTGCAATCCAATACTACTTTATATAATCCTGTTCTTGTGGAAGAATATTAAAGTTTAATGCAATAAAGGCTGACACAAATCACTTTTGTTGCCCAGAAGCAGATTAAAAACCAGTTAAAATCATACAAATCTAAATTATTTTCTGTTGTTGTTGTTGTTTTATTTTATCCAGTGACACATTTATTCCTTAATTCACAGCATCAATTTTTGACTATGAAGCATACCTTCCCAATGTAAGAAAGATTTTGTGATGCAAAGAAAGGAAAAAGAAAAGAGTGACAACCAAGAAATTATTAGTTTTTAAATGGTACATGTTAAGGTTCTTTCAAAATTCCATAAATTTTTCATAAATTCATATGGGTCCTTGCCTTTAATCAATCTGTGTCCAGGGAACTTTAAAATAAGCCTAAAGGAAGTGGAGAGCTATCAGTCATAATTGGAACTGCACAGGTCACTCCCATTGACTAAGACTCTTAGTACATACACAATTGTTCTGCAACACATTAGAGATCTGTCAACAACGAACAAACTGAGAATTTCTGGAAGAGAGACAGCAGTGTAAGAGAATTGTGGCCCTGATTTTCCATTTTATTACTCCAGCCAGCACCCTCAACATGCCCTTCATCAGCAAATTGGACTGAATAAAACACAACAAAACAAAAAATGATGAAAATAAACCCTGGGCATATTATGCTCCCTACAATACATTCTTTCATGACAGAAAAGGTTACAATTTATCTGCAATGTTGATTGGACTTATGACTGTGTTGAAATAGGATCAGGTTTTTCATTTTCTTTGCCTTTGTCCCCAGCTCCAACATATCCTCTCTCACAAATTCCTTTGGGAAATTTCCCTTCCTACACTTCATATTGGTGGTACAACATAAACAGAGACATATGTGGAGACAATGCAGGAAACCAGGTACAGTTACAATTTTTCCCAGTAGAGCTATCAGAATATTACCCAAGGTATTAGAGAAGTTTGTGAAAATACAATACAGAAGTGGAAAGGTTGCATAATTTCTCCAGTATTTCTCTTCTTCATGAGTATTTTTGCAGCAATAGCTCTGCAGGTGTATTCTTAGAGAAAAAAAGGGCTACTTTTGAATAGAACTGGGGTTAAAAACATACCTTAAAAACATGAACAGGTCTATTTCATTTTTGTTGTATTATACTGTCCTCACTCAGACTGAAGTTAAGGAAAAGCCAATACCTTGTGCCATTTGCACATCACCGTTAGATTTAGGGGATTCTTGAGAACAGGTTCATGAGCAAGCTATTTGCTCTGGAACTGACACTTTGCCAGGAAGAAGAGAAAGGAAACAGATCACAAAAACCTACAAAATATGGTATCCTATGAGTACTCTGTGGGAAGAAATTTAAATTAGTAGGGTTTTATTGTGTCTCAGTGACACCCAGCTAACTCTTTGACAGAAGCTATATCATATCATCTTGACATATGTTCTTGCCTTACATCTGTTCTTACTGCTGTTAAGAGTTTAGCCCAATCAGCTGCACCAGCAAGGGCAGAGTGAAAAAAGCAACTTAAGAGCCCTCTCCTTTCTGAATTTCAACATACATGACTACTTAAAATTGGGTTTCTCAGGCTGCTTTACTCATACTTTTTTAAGGTTTTAATTTAGGTTTTAAATGGACATAGCATGAAATCAGGTGCTCTTCTTGTGTTTTGTTGGGTTTTTTTTCTTTTTTATAACACAGATTCTCATTTTTGGCATGTGAAAGCAAGTCTATAGAGAATATATGGCAAGATTTGTATATATTTAGGAGAACATGGTTCTAACAGCCAATTTTTAGTTAGAGATAGTGCACTTTAAAATATTTCCAGCACGGAAAATACTAGAGTCTTATTTTCTCTGTTTTCTTCTTTTATATATATGTGAAGAATGCCACGACAGCATATTTTATGACCTGTTATATTTGATCTACACTAATTATATGGGATTAATCAGCAGTGACAGAACTCAGCCTCTGGCCTCTGGAGTGCCATTGGATATGTAGGCCGAGTCCTGGTTTGCCAGACCACTTGTATTGGTTTCCTGTTCTCGGTGGAAAAGTACTAAATGCAAAAGGAGGGGAATAGGGGATGGGGGTGTACATCTGTGTGTGTGTCTGCTCCTAATCCCTTTGCAGCCTGCCAGCCTTCAACTGCAAATGCCATCATCACGAAGGCAGTAGTTGAATCCAACAGGTGGGGCAATAAACCATGACATTTCTAGCAGGTTTAATTGTAGGGGGTGTGCTGGGATACTTTTCAGTACAAACATGGATTCACTTGATGTCAATATCAAGACCACTGACTTGGTTTTAACTCCATGTCCACATGAACTACGGTGTAAAGTTCCTACCCCAGTACCCTTTATGACCTTTCAGGTGCCTAAACCTCTGACCATTTCCATCTTTGCATGGTTTGCCACATGGTGACAACCTGCTAGACTCTGTGTCTGGTCTAATAGTGATTTACTGCACAGCAGAATTAAAGTATTAGCACAGTATTCCTGTCCATCCAACCTGAAAGGGCTTTTTGATGGTTGTAGGAGAGGCTCCCTGAAGGAAATTGCAATATACAGGGATTTGTTGTGAGCCTATTATTGCCTAGTGCTAAGACAGTTCATAAATTTACATCTATGACATCTATGCTCCAAATTTTTTTTCATTACAGCTCTTCTTTATGACAATTTACTAGCTGCACTCCTCAATAAAAAGCTTGTCTGCGATTGAAAAGTAAGACACAGACTTTATTTCACTTACAATTTTTTCCTGATTCTAAAGTATAGATATATGTTAGGAAAAAAGATCTAATTATAAGACAAAGTATATTTTTAAGACTCCAAATTACCATCTTTTTTACACCACAATTATTTTTCTGTCAACTAATTCATTTTTGCATCCATACCAAATTAAGGATAAAAGGACCAAAGAGTGCCTGTCTTTCTTTTCAAAGTGCTACTACTACTACTACTACTACTACTACTACTACTACTACTACTACTACTACTACTACTACTACTACTACTACACATCTTTATTCTATAAAATAGAAAGCTTATAAAAGTTATTCTATTAAATAACCAAGTACTCAGGGTTAGCTTCTTTGAAAACAGTCACCTTTCATTCTAAGATATGATCATTATTATTGCTTTAATACGACTATCAAAATGACATTAGTACTGGCATGCAAGGTAGCAAAAAACAAAACTGACATGCTCTAGCTGTAGACAACTTTCTTTGAGCACTGAAAGTACAAAAATAGTAAATCTTGAGAAATAGGGGAGTAAAAAAAGGGTTAACCATAGATTCAGAAGAAGAGTTAAATTAACATGCAAATATTCCGGAAAAAAATCTTGTAAATTGTGTTATTATGAAGACAAAATATTTTTCTCTTCTAACTGGTTATGAATTGCAGTAATTTCTGTGTCCTCTAAGGTTCATGCCTTCTTTTCTTTTTGCTGCTGCAAATATTCAGGGAAAATTTTTTTCTGGAATTTTACTTAGAATGCCTACCTCAACACCTGCAGTATTTTAACATAAAACTTCATACATCTGTTTGCTACAGAAGCTAGATTCCACTTCTTAATTATAAAATTAGTTAAATCCCTTTAAATTTACTTCATTTTGTAAGACTCTGCATACAAAAGCATCCATTTAAGTAAATAATTTATGCTCACCTGGCAAAATTAATGTCTTTCTTCCCTTTGTTTCAGTTACTTCTGTCTTAAAAACTTCTGTACTGGCAAGATTATTATAGTGTGTTCCTCTGGAAGAGATTAAACACTTCCTTGACAAAAATTGTGTTAAGTTAAAAATAAAACCTATGTTTGAGAAAGCATAACTATCATTTCCATTGATGTCAGTGGCAAGGGTATTGCTGAATTTATGAAAAAAAATTTAAAAATCATAACCATAAGGTGAAAATGTTTTCAGTACTGCCAATCTTTCCCTTTGATAAAGATAGATCTTTACAAAATCAAAATCATCAGAAAACTATCAGAAAAATCCCCATGAAACCTAATAAATCAATTCAAGAGCTTATTATATGGCAGACTATCTGCACAAGCCTCATTTGCTTTCAGCTTTAAAATAGGCATTAAGTATCTGTCTGTGCAGGGTTTTACTGCTAAGTCACGTTGACTTCAGTCGTATCAGTGTTGTCTAACAGAGCGTGGTGAACAAAAACTCTGGAAATTCTATATCAAACAAACTGCAGGCACTGTCTTCTCCAGCTTGTAGGCAGCCTGCCACATGTTTATAAATGACATGAAAGTTTTCAGGTGCGAGAGCCAAAAAGTATCTGCTACTACAGACATTATCCTCCTGAATTCTCTTTCTCCCCCTTTTCCACATCTTGAACACACAAGCCTAACCAAGTCTCTGGCTTCCCGCTGACAAACATAAAATGATTTTGCATGTTGCTATTTGAGACTTCTGCTGGACAATGATAAGCTGAAAATGTAGGAATTTCACAAATATGGCAAATATTTTTCAAAGCTCAACAATAACTGAAAATGTAAGAACATAAATTGATTTCAGCTCATGTATTTTATAAAGAAGAGAGCACATGCTTGCAGAAGGCCACAGAGTGCTGACTGGATGCCAGTCTTACGGCTGAGTGACTATTTGACTTCCTCATTTCCTTGTGGCTCTGTTCTCCTCCAACACCAGAAGCTCTGAACACCTCATTGCACATAAGGTCAGAGTCACCTGAAATTCAATGTTCCCTTCACAGTGAGTGTACAAAGTCATCCATTCATCAATGTGAAGAGCTCACCAATGACAGCTTAAAATGCTGTCCATGCTCTTTAAGGACCTTACAGTACCCAGGAATAAAAAGCTCCGAACAGCCCCTCAAATCTCAGACACACAGTAGAGAATGGCTTTTTGCTGAAGCCCACAGGAGCACAGCAGAACCTGCTGTCTAGACCTACTCAAGTGTATTCCAAAATTGGCTATTTGTCAAAGGCAGTTTTACTGAATAATCCCATGCCAAAAATGTGTTTTAACTAAGAGGTAAAATATTAACTGGTAAGGAACATGGGGAAGAATGCAGAGAAGGAACATTGTCCTATGTCTGTTGTACCATGTTTTGTACTCTGATTGTGCTGTATTCTTATTTTACAACACAAACACATATTATAGGTTCAACCAATTCTGTTCAGTCATTTTTGGGAGGTTATCCTTAAATCTATATTGTTTTTGGAATTGAGCCCCTGCTGAGTAAAATAAAGTTGGCACATTTTTTGTATAAGTCTTAAAACAATAATTATGACTTCTTAATTAAGACTTGACAGAGTAGTTTTGGCTATTTTAATTATGCCAGTAGCACCAGCTCAGGTACTGTGTTACAATAATGCAATAACAATACTTCCCTACAGTGCAGAGGCAAAACCAGAGCACAATGGTCTTTGAGTGTATTCTTTGAAATGATGGAGACATGATCAACTGCAATATAATGCATAAACTCCATCAGTTCCTCTAGGTGAACAAGAGAGGCCTTTTCAATGTAAACATTGCCTGTTATTTCTTCTTCTTCATGTCTTAGCTTTCCCCTGAACCCAGTAGGTTTTTTGGTCTGTTTTTCTGTAAACCTGAGTGTTCACTAGCAAATATACAATTGCAGATATACAGATATGCAGATATACAAAGGTACAACTGATATACAAAACCATAAACTAAAGAAGACCCTGAAAGTTTAACCATTAATAGAAACAATCTTTGTTCAGCTGCTTAACTACAGTGACACTAGCAATTTCTCGGACAGATGACACTACCATGAGCAACACAACATAATTCATGGGTGTAAAATTTTCCAGTGGATTCTCTTCTTCAATGGCCAAAAATTTTAACTGATATTGCTGATATAACTGTTTCTTCTGGATTTTTGTTGACAACAGTTCTAGTTATAAATTGCACCTTACTGCACCCCTGATTGGCACAGCTATATTGACAGTTTATGATATAGCCATAGTCTTTAGTCTCTGGTCCAAAAATCTCTTTGCTCTGTTGCAACTGTGAATCTGACTCCAAAATTAGATGAAGTTCATTAGGCAGTTTTTGTCAAGACACCAAAATAGAAAATCAAGAGAAAACCATCAGATGATTAACCAATCTGCTATCAAAATGTGGCTGGTATAATCCCAGTGTTATTGAAGACATGAATTCTACTGTTACAATGTGTTTGAAAGTACTGCAATATTTTTACTTGCAAGTACTGCATGTTTGTCTTGACTCAGTGTTGATAAACAGACTCTTGTGTGGTTTAAAAAAAAAAAGAAAGAAAAAAAAAGCTTTAAGATCTAGGTTGCTTCAATATGTATTTCAGAGAGAAACAGAATATAATATGCTGAGTTACGAAACCTGGCCAGAGCCCAACTGGCGATTAACCAAATAGATTACCAAGAAAGAAATTATGGAAAAAAATCCAATCCTCAAAAAAAAAAATCATTTAAGAATAGATGTTATATGAACTGTCAGGTATAAGGGTGTTATGAGGTATTTTAAACAAAGAGCTTGATTAAAGCTCATATTTGAACTCTTCAGGAATTTTTTATCAGGCTCAAAGTTGTTGCAATAATAAACATTCTTGTCTGTCAGTTTCTGTGTGCACAATACACAATGTTTTGAACAGCTCTTTTAAAATGAGATTGATATGTCAGGACATGTCTCCCTTGTTCTTACATAAATGGGCCACAAGGGCATT
Source organism: Trochalopteron elliotii (assembly GCA_024734555.1). Lineage (NCBI taxonomy): Eukaryota > Metazoa > Chordata > Aves > Passeriformes > Leiothrichidae > Trochalopteron > Trochalopteron elliotii. The sequence goes on from JANPWX010019821.1 coordinate 202,418, forward strand.
TCAAACACCCTCTCACTGAAAGTCTGCATAGCAGGGTCCATTTTATCATTGCTCAGCTTAGTGAACTCCAGTTCACAGAAGGAAGGACAACAGACATTACAAATCCATACAATTTAAGCAAAATTTTTCACTAGCCAGGCTTGCAGATAGGATATGACTAGGAAATAACTGAACATAGGAATGCAATATTTTTAACAGCACAATATGCCAGAAGCAAGAAAACAGTGTTTTAATGTCCTCAGATTACTTAAAATGCGTTACTTCCAGTGTCAGGTGCTCTGCCTCTGTACTGCAAAACTTCAGGAAATTACTTTTCTACTCCATGGACATAAACACAAGCATATTATTTGTGTCAAATGTATTCAGACTACACCTTTGGAAAGACATGGACCTTATCAGGTGCTGAACAATCTTTCAAATGGCAGAATTTCAGCCAAGAAGCTCACTTATAACCTGATGTGATAAGGCAGAGAAGCAATAAAGTTACAGACAACAGCTAAGACAATTTGGTAAAGAGCTGTGACCCTGGGATAATCAAATGAACTCATTACAACAAACGGGGACAATGATTATATGCAACTGATTCATTATGACAAGGTTTGCTGCAATTCTAAGAATGTGTCATCTGTGACATGTTGTCATTAAATTTCAATTTGCAATAGTAATCTACACTGTAATTATAATCTCTATCTATTTTGGTCCATAAAGTGTTCCACAAAACTATCCTATCCTAAAGAACTACATAAATATCATTAATCTCTAAGTTATAAATAGTGATATAAACAGAAAAACTAAGAAATTAAGAATGTGATGAAAACAGTAGCAGAAAAATCTGTGGCCAGGTCTTGTATAACAACCACTTATAAGAAGTGTAACCACTTGGCATGAGCTTAACTCTGGCTGCTGCTGAAGTCAACAGAAAAAACACAGTTTTTTATAATCCCACGCCAGAATTCACGGGTTGTGGGGCCTTATATTCAGACTTCTACTAGGTACTTCAAAAATGAAAAAAAAAAATATCCAAAGGTGGGGGTTTGGTTTGGTTATTTTGTTGTTTTATGGGTGGCATTTTTTGGTTTGGTTTGGTTTTTTTGGTTTGGTTTTTGGGTTTTTTAAGGGAGGAAAGAAGTTAAAAATATTGTGCCAGAGAACACTAAAACACCATAAACTATGTGACATTTCTTTCAAGCTGATAGCATGTAAGTGAAGTACTGTTTAATCATTTTGACAGCAAGAGACAAGGAATATCTGTGAACAACAGTTATATAAAGGCAGGTATCCAGGGCCTCTTTTAAATTTATTGAATTGATAGAACCTTTACTCTCCTAATTCAGAGTCTAATAAACATATTGCAGAAAAATACAGAGGAAAATAATCAACAGTGAGGAAAAGAGACAGACTGCAATGAGCAAATACACTTCAGGCCCATGAAGCCCATTTCTTCTAAGGCTTGTTAAAGTTTTGAAGCCATAAAGTCATGATGAAGGACTGTTCTGTTTTTCTAGCCATGAAATCTCCACATTAGTTCTTTCAAAGGGAAATGATTTCTGATCATGATATAAGCTTAACATGCCATCTATTATGCAATATTGTATGGAGCATGAACTTGGATTTCAGATTCCGTAAATGTTAACACATGTTATACCAATAAATCCATACTAGCTAATTTTGTATTTCTCATCCAGACTAAACACAACAAAAGCTGAAGTGAGCGAGACCTAAGTAAAGGCTATAGGATTTGGCAACTTTAGCCTTACTTTCTTTTCCCCTAGAAAAACCAAGATAAACAGGTTTTATTTGATTTTATGCATGTCATGGGAAGGAACAAGGAGAGAAATGGGAAGAAGAGAAATGGAGTTTAAGGAAATAACTGTTCTTATTCTTCCTTTCAAGGCCCATACTACACAAAATTCACACATCCAGGGAATCAGTGGTAAGGATGAGGGTCAAGTTCCTGGGAGACCTCAGGATACTCAAGTGGTCAGGAGCTTTCTTATGAAATTCATACTTTACTCACTACAGTGATGAAACTGAAGTCCCACAGGTCCTTGTTCAATATCACAGCAAGGTACAAGATCATCAGTGTGCACTTCCCAAAGCACAGCCAAGCTTTCCTGTGCTTGTTGGGCAGAAGTATGAGCTTGAGACTACACTTTATTGCTAAACAAAGCAAAAGTCTGGTATTGGTCTGCCACTGCCACTCTAATAATCTTCAGTGGTAAAATAAAATTGAGATCTTTCTTTCAAATGAGTTTCAAGGAAGAGGTTTCCTGAACATGAAATAGCTAATCAAGAAGAAAATGTGTTTAGTAATTTATAAAATGGTAAGTTTCACTGTAAGACATATAATACCAGTGATTTATTAAGCAATATTATTCTCATGATTGTACTGCTATATTATTTTTACATTGTCAGGCAATCTGTAGAAATTTGTTCTGCTTCAGGCAATCCTTTACCCTTGCCATACGACTGTTTTTGTCATTATGGTAAGCACTTTGATCTCTCAGAAAATGTTCAGAGTCTTATCAACTGTAACATAAAACCTACACAGAGCAACATGATGACTGAGAGGATCATAACAATCACAACTGTAGTTCCCAGACAACCCAAAAATACAAAATGGAAAAATAAGGGGGGAGGGGACACGACTTCTTTTGATTATCAGTAGAGATTCAAATTCTTTTAAGCATCAGATTATTTTCTCTTTTAGAGATGTTCCTTGGAGAGCTGATTTTTCCCATCATCATAAGCCAGATTCTAGTAAAATAGTTCCCCTGTGAAAAAAGCAATCCTTACAACTCAGGACTCTTCTTCCAGGGAGCACTAACCACAACCCACATTACTGAATATACCTAACCAAGCACAGTCATGAATTCATAAAGCCTGTACTTCAGTGTCTTTAACATTACATTCTGCAGATAGTTATCAATTTGAAGCAAGAAGTTTAGTGTGATTTATTGCTAGCTGTAGGTCAGCCCTTTCTCTTAATATGATAGATGTGTATTCTCATAGAGAAGAGGCTCAGAGTGTAGCCACAATGTGGATGTGTGAGGTCCCTGGGAAGCAGCCTAGTATCTCAGTCATTCTTCCATTATTTCATTCACTCATTTTCTTTCTGACAAAAGAAAAAAGCATTATTCCCCATTGCAATGCAAGAAAATTAGGTTGGCCCAGTTTGAGCGGAAATCTCAGAATTAAAGCTGCCTTCAAAAAAGTAAAACTTGTTATAAGGTGACAATTACTTTCACTGTTGTGCAAAAAATGCTTTGACTAGGGAAAAAACAGGATTTCTCCGGGCTTGTCATCTAGCACAATCTGGGCTTGTTAGATATATGGTTTGAATTTTCCTTTGGAGAAATATTTCTTTCTTTCCTCTCTTCCAGCTCCCTGAGTTTTCCTTTTCGTATCTCTCATCATTTCACTATCAGTAGGTATATCTAAACCCTGTGCTTCACACAAGCTTTTCTATGCAAAGGGACTCAAGGTGGGCCTATAAGCACTTGAAAAAAAAGTTAAACAAACAGGGGCAAGAAGTCAACGCTAATAGATAAAGAGGAAGCTGGTAAAAAAAGGGAAAGAATAAATAACCTTTCAAAACAGCGAAGTGCAAGTGTTTTAACGTTTTGTCTATAGTGTTTTACACCTGGAGAGACAGTGCTGACACATACTAGCAAAGACAGAAAATTATCCAACCAGCACAAAAACAAGAAAGAAAATCACTTTAATCAGAAGTTATAGTGTTCAAGAGCAAACCCTCTAGCTTTATAAATTGCTGTTAGCATGGGGCACTACAGTGAATCACTTTTAGTAGTAGTTGCAAGGTCTCAACCTCTCTCAAAGGCAGTGAGGAAAACAAACTGCAAATGCAACACATACCACAAAGCAGCCTTGGCTGAGAAGCTCAAGCCTGAACTGCCACCTCTGAGGTGTTTGAAAAGGCCATTTTGGCTGGGCACCAGCTCTGTGACTGCACTTGGAAGATCATCTGTTTAAGATATTTTTCTTTATGCTTTTGATTCCATGCTCGTCACACCAGGCTTGACCACTAAATATGAGGCATGTTATTTTTGTTAAGGCAGGAAACTGCTGCTGACAAATATATTTTCCCTGTTATTCTACACTTATTTCAGCACAATATCCAGTATGTTTATCTGAAAGCAAACTACTGCTATTTAATTCTGTTGGGGAAAAATAAAATTTGACTAATCAAAGTGCTTATTTTTACTAGTCTGCTATACTCTTACATGTGATGATTTTCTTACATAAGAAGTCTAAGCATGTCTCAGAATCACTATTTTTATATTAGTGAATTTGGAACCATATGAGGAACATGGTTAATAATGGGGATCTAATACAATTAAGTAAGGATGAACATATTAGTTTCAAGGGCAAGCACCAGGCAAAAGAAGATAGGTCAACATTTGCAGAATATTACCCAGGAATCTATTCCCCAGTGAGACTGGAAAACACTCAATATTTAATGGCATTGTAACGTAGTCAGTTAATTTTTTTTCCTTCAAATCAGAATCAGTGTAATATCATTCCATAAATTGAATGCAAATATATTCTCCCATAAAGTGGAGGAGAGAGGCATGAAAATAATTTTAGCAGGGTGTCAAAATGCTTTTGCATACAACGCTGCATATATTTACTGCGCAGTCTTCCCTCAGTCCAGAATCTGGTCTTCATTACCATAATCCTCTAACTGTGCACAATGTTGATGTTATCTTCACTCTCTAATTTCTAAAAAGACCTGCAGTGACCCTCTACTCTCTCTATTTTAGGGTGTTATGATCTGGCTTAAACACAGAACAGCAGAGGAAACTAATTCTCTGTGAATAAAGGTGAACCAGCAGCTTTGAGTTTTTTATCTGGTACATGGAATTTTCAGCTTCCAGAAAACAAGGTGGGTATAAATGTAATTTCATAGAATTAAATTTAATGTAAAAATAGAAGAGATACATGCTTCATGGTGCAAAACAGAAACTTCAGTGGACCAAGGCAATAAACAATTCACAGCACAAGTTTCTTACCCAGCCTATACATCTCCATTAGGGACATACCTATGCAGCAATTTACAGGCCAACATTAACTTGTCCTGCCTATATTCCAGCCAGCTCAAAGCTGCAAGACACCAAATCTGAACTAGAATATCAGCTTTGCCAGAGAACTTGTTATGTTCATACTGAGTCTGCAGTAAGGTTTCTAGCTGGTTTGGAGCACAGAAAAAAGAGCTCATGCCCACCTGAGAATGACCAGGCTCAATGTAACTCATGATTCAGAAAAGGTACCTTATCCTGGAGGACTGCTTATGTCTCTTCGGCACAGCACAAGCAATTAAGATTGTGAAACAGCAGTGAACTGAACTTCTTTACTTAGAAAAGGCAATAAAGGATCTGAAAGTTAACCTCTCAACTCTGGGTAACTAAATACCATGAAGATGGTGTTAATCAGTGTTTTTGCCAAGAAACACTAGATTTGAGGATACATGTGTGCTGTGATTGAAAAATAAGGGCAAAAGTAGCTTCAGGAATGTTTTCATCAAAGGCAAAATTTATATGAAATATTAAAAATACACTCTAATATTAGTAAACAGGAATGTTGGCACCTATATACATTCTTGCAATACTTGGTATCCTTGAAGTTAATGAGACTTGTCTCCAGATAACTTGTTCACCTATGTTGCCCAGCTAGCAGAAAGGCAGTACAGCCAACCCTGCACCACCTCTTCCCAATTCACCCTGGAATACACAGGGAATGTGCTGTAGACAACATGCCTTGTATATCACAACCTCTGAGCAGTGGGTTTCAGCACATTTCAGTTAGTGGAGGCTGACTATTAAGTAGGGTGTCAGGTGGCTCAGAGCCCTTCTGTTTCTACAGCCTACTACTGCATTTAAGGCACTTTGATCCAGCCAGCTGATTTCAGCTGTAATTACTAAGCCACTGTGTGACACTCAGGAATGACCTCCAGACCAGTGATGCCTTAAGTTTTAGTTTTCGTGTTTGCAGATTCTGTGCTGCCTAGGGGTGTAGTTTTGAGCCTCATATTAAGTGGCAGTAAGCTCTCTTCACAGAATAAGTAGACAAAACAAATCCTTTTCCTGCAGAGAACCAAGGACACCTTTCAGGCCTAAAAGCATAAACAAGAGTGGACTGAAGGGAGGAACAAGAAGGATGAGACCTCACAATCTGAAGCTGTGATTGGACAATTAAACCCCAATATGCAACTGGACCAAAACTTATAAAGGTGTGAGACCTCATGACTGGGAGGTCATTTTTGTGACTATTCTTGGTCCAGCCGGGGTGCAGCCTTTGTCAGGCTCCTGTCCTGCCCAGAGTGGATCCTGGAGGCCTTTCAATAAATACCTACCTTATTCTCTAGCTCTATCCAGTCTCTGTTTCAGGTCAGCCTTCCAAGGCATCACCAGGAAGAGTTAACTTGTAAAATAGTGCTTTGTGAATTAAACCTTGCATAAGATCACCATGCTTTCCTTCTCAGGAATTAGATCTTTACTATGCAAATTCTGACTGTAGACAGGCAAATGGATATACTGGAATAAATCAAACTTCAGAACTTACGTTGCTAAGTAAGAGAATATAATACACCAAGCAGATTTATATCCTGTTGGGTAATCCTCCAGGATTTCTCTTGCTGAAAAGTCAGACCCAGTTTATGTCAGAAGCAGTCAACAATACAGAAAAAACTAAAACATGGAATTCGGTGAGCGTCAATTTTTTAATTCATAAAGGGAGAAGGTAGCTTTTCTTTAGTAACTTCACCTCCCTCAGAAGGTGATGCAATATTTTTGCAGCAGGAGAGTAAGAGAAATTAAACATTTTAGAGATATGTTTTATTTAGCTAAACAAGCACTATCAAAGCAAAACAAAAATAATGGCAATAAATTTCTGACAAGACGACTTGCATGAGAAACAGGGTGGGGTCCCCCTCTGAACCTTGAATAGAAACATTATTTTTACCTCCACAAGAAGCCATTATCACTCTTTCTCCAAAAGGAAGGTCACACCATCTTTCACGAAAGATTTTCCTGCTCATAATTGCCGCCTGCAGTGTACAGACAAATGCAATCTTTTAAAATGCTAACTGTGTTATACTTGCACCCGAGGGATCCAATGGTACAAATGTAATGTGGCCTAACCAGTTTGTCTTAGCAAGACCTTACAGTGCTGATTTGAAACAGCTGAACTAAATCAACAGTTACCTTGAGCCAAAGGCCTTTGGAGAGCAATTAGAGTCAAAGCTTGGGTTTTGAACCCAATATGCCCTGTCAGTCTCAATGATTTGTGTTTGTTGTACTCAGCCTCATTTCCTGCGTGAAATACGAGGCTGTATAAAGAGGAAAAATTCCCAAGATTAAAAAATATTTGACCTCAGTACATTTGCGAGCATGAAAGTACACATGTCTAAATGACCATTTTGGTTTGTAGTACAAAGTTCTATTGATGTTGGCAGGCTGAGCTTCCCTGTCTCAAAGCCACATGAATGGTTTCAAGTTTCAGCCAAAAAATTTTTTCCACATGCTTTAGTGTGGGCCAATTTACACAGTAGATTTTGCAGAGACTGCAGCCAAGTGCTTCATAAAGGGCTGCCTTCTTTGGGATCAGGGAAACCACAACAGACACATTGCTAATGCAATCTAATTATCTGCTTGAATATTTTTCCAGATGTATCCAATGTCTAAAAATACTGCAATAAAAAAGGTATTATTTGGTTCCTTGGACTGAAACAGTGGCATAAAGAACCTGCTTGTCTACAGGGGAAGTTATAACAAAGTAATTCTGTGACTGCCTTTAAATCAGTCAGACAAAACTGAACAGCCCAAAGGTAGGCTGTTTCTTGCCTCATGTTTGGAATTAGCCTCCCAAAGAAAACCAAGAATAAATGGGAGCGGGATTTTTTGTCAAAAACTGCCTCTCTTTCTTACAAGGCAATTTTCGTCATCTGCAGATCACAATTTGATATTGGGTAGGCTCTCCTAATACAAAACATCTTTTCCCTGAAATGAGATGCAAGACAAAGATTCTGGGCAGTGGTATGTGGATAGTCATGTCATGAGTTATTGCTTATTTTTATGATTTTACTACTAGAGTTCACTACAGGTGAACTATTAGATGCACAGGTAGGGTCACTCAGTAGCCCCAGTACTCCAGGTCCAGACTTTGGACTGGAGTGGATTTTTTCCACAAAAAAGTGGCTTTTTTCCCTAACAAGTCTTCCTAGATTCCCTGCTTACTGTCGCTGGGGCGTCTTCCCTTTCTTCCTGCTAACGTGCCTGAAAAATCAAAATTTGGCATAGTTTATTCAAACAGGAACTGACCATTCAATAGTTTTTCTGCAGTTCTGTATCTTGATCAAGTGTATAAGTAAAAATACAGATGTATTTTTACATCTGTAAAATGTACATTTTCCATTAGGAATAATACCCAGTTTGCATAACCTTAAATTGCAGAAACATAGACGTATTTCAAATGCTTTTACTTCTGCATTTTACAAAGTATTTACAGTAACAACTTTCCTAATCCCTACAAGATTATTTTATTTTAGGATATAATCAAAAGATATGTTTGATTTTTTTAATATCCAGGTTTACTTTAGACTAATACTTATTGGGAAAATAACAAAGATGAAGCAGTAACTTATATTTATTTTCTGATTATTCTCAGTCACCACCACAAAAAACCAAACCAAACAACAACAACCAAAAAAACCCCAAACAACAAAAACAAAACAAAACAAAAAAAAGGCAAAACAAACAAACTAACTAAAAAACAAAACCCCCCAACAACAACAACAAGCCCCACACACAAAATTCCCAAGCAGTAGGAACAACAACCTTGATTTCCCCACAAATCAGTAGAATGAATGAACACTGATGCCAAGACAACAGCCTTAAAGAGGCTGGAGCTGAAGTTGTGGCTGATGAATCTGAAGACAATACAAGAACAGTGCTGAAAACCATGCAGGAGACCAAGAAAAATCTGCTTTGGTATTTTTGGCATTTTAGTATCGTTCTTGAATTATTTGAGCTATTTCCATGCTCAAACAATGATGCTTGTCAGATGTCATTTACAAGAGGCTGTCGTTATGCGTGTACACTTAAATACTTGCATCAGAAGAAGAATTTGCCAGTCTTATGACTTGGCTTTTTGGATAAGAGTGGCAAGTCCTCAGTGGGATAGAGACATTAGTCCAGAACAGGTAGTTAGGCATCTTACTAGTGGTTTAAATCACTGTTTGTATGTTTAAAAGGAAAATAAACTTCATGTTACCTGTCTTCTCCCACCACATTGACTTGCCACAGCTCAGCATGCTTACCTTTATTTTTATAAAGCAAATTCATTAGATTTTTCAAACAAATTCCAAGAATTTGAGAAACAGTAAGTAGAATATAGAATCTATACATTGTGCAAATATTTGCAGTACACTGGCATGTTACATTATATTGTAGAAATGTTACTGGTCATGTATAAGCACATTTGAGTCCATCACACATATGCAAACCAATTGTGTTATGAAATTGTCAGTCAGTATTCAGAATACTAATTTTTAAACAGGTTATAGAGGCTGCAAAAATCCTCAGTTAGCAGTGCAGATGAACAGTCATTGATGAGCAAAAAAAGTAAAATTTGCAACTCCCTCTAATTAAAAGGATGTTTTAGAAGTTCTGCTATGGACACACTCCCTTGACAGCATATTTTTTAACTAAGTCAGACATACTGCACACTCTAGCGCATTTTGGCTCTTTTTTTCCCCACGCTGAGACCAACCTATTAAGGCAAACAGACAGTTGTGCAAGTTAGCACACATACATGCCTGTACACAAAGTTATACATGTGTCCTGAATCACACAGATTCATCTGTCATGAGCATGAAATAATGAGAAAGATTCTTCAGTTCCTTGTTTCTTCCTCTCTCATGAAAAATAGCATGTTCACTTAATCATGTTAACATCTACATAAGAAACTTTTTGAGGAGCAGCTCCCCCTAATTTGTTTCTGTTGCAAGGAGATTGCAAGAGGCATTTAGCTGATTAGCATTCCTGTTAAAACAAACAAACAAACAAACAAAAGACCAACAAAACAACAAAACACCACAGAAGCAACTTTGTGAGAAGACTTAGCAATCAATAATGCTCTAAGCAGGCTGAAGTATGTCCCAGTGCTACTAAAAGACACCACTGTCTTTATACTACGCTATATGTACCACATTGACCTAAAGTACTTGCTTTCAAAAGCCAGTATTTTAAAAAATATGTGGAACTTTACATTAGGCTTGCAAATTTCCAGCAAACTACTAATGTGTTAAAAGCTAACTTACATTAAAAATGTTGTTGTCATTGCAGCTAAACTTGGGTAAAGATCACTGCTTACAACCACATGTGAAGGGTACTCTTTCCTGAGATCAGTTGGATAATCACATACAAAAATTTCTCTGTCAGAATGATCCAGATTTTAAAAATGCAATTACTTTAAGTATTTAAACTAATCTAGGCCATACTGATATAGCAAGGAGAAGAAGTGACTTCACAGTTATGCTAGAAAGTCCAGTAGTGAAGCCTACAGAAAGTAACCTCCTGACTTTTCAGTCTTCATCTCCTTTTTTCTTTGTCTCCTTGTCTTTTGTCTTTGACCTCATATCTTTATTTTCTTCCTTTCATCATTGGTACTTCTGTTCCCAAAACCAGCACATTTTCAAAGATAGAACAGCTTTGATGAAGCAAATCAAGGGTGAAATTACGAATTCTCTCTGTTTCATGAGAAAAGGATGGAAACAGTAAAGGACAACTGGGAAGTCTGCTCAACAAGAGCAAGTGGAAGATCAGTCTGCAGAAACAACTGGGTAGCATCTCTACAGAAAGTGCACAGCACAACTGAAACCTGTAAGTATTGCCATAATATAAACATGACCCTATTGATATTAATATCAATCATGATGAAATATCAGGTGTATTTTAGTGTCCTCTGTTTTCCTCTAATATTTTTTTCCTTTCTAGTTTGTTTCTGATTTTATTTGGTCTGGGGTTTTTCAGTGAAGGAAATTATCTCTCAGCTTCTTGCTACCTTTCCCTCCTTTGGCCTTTTCTTTTACCAACTCCTTTCTTTCTTCCAGTTCTTTTGCTTTGCCCCACTTCAGAAGTTACACTCTTACTAAAGGTTGATAGATTTCTACACAACAGTAAGGAGCAAAGAAGTAAAGGCACAGTAGCAAAGGCCACGACAGAGAGTACATTTTGCACATTTCTACTCTTATGCAGCATTACCAGACAAGGAAATATATTTTCCATGCAACTGAAAATTACTATTTGAGGCATCAGTTTTTGTTTTTCTCCCTAGACAAATAATACCCGCATAATTCCAGATGCAAGCTCTGGGCTCCAGGCTAATTGCACATTCTAATGAAACTGAAGAGTTCCTATCCAGCACAATACCAGGAAAAGTTAGTTATGTCAGTACCAATGGGTATTAGATATTGCTGTGGGAAACCATTTAACTTTGTTCCTTTCCGCCAAGTGTAACCTGTAAACAACAACAACCATACTCAAATACAGGCTTGTTTTTTAACATAAAATAAGAAAACATTGCTTTGTGAAGTCAAGAAAAATAGAGAATAATTTCAGAGTTGCAAAACAATTACATAGGACAAACTCAGTGAGACTCAAGTTTTCACTAATTTTCCTGAAGTTGCAAATGTTTCATCTTATGCTATTATTATTGTGGGTGCCACTGAAAATAATACTTCAGCACAGAAAAGTGTTTGCAAATAAACTGAGAAAACCTAAGAACAAAGAGTGTTAAGTATTCCCATGTTGATATCTTGTAGAATTTCCTTTCAGAAAACTGTCGCCCTCATAGCAGAAGAAGATTTGACATGATTCATATAGTCCTGGAAAACCTGTCAAGGAAAAAATTAAGACTTTAAAGCACAACAGAGAAAGACAGAAAGATGTTCAGACTCTTCAATCCCTTACTGAGGTAGCATTTGCTGAAACAGCCACTCACTTTACATCTATGCACACACACTTGCAACAAGTGCTGTGGAAGGTTGACCTCTGTCAGGCTATGGATTTCCCCTGCTCCCCCATACAAAGAAAGCTAGTCAGAAAAAGTAACATATTATGCTTTGTGTTGTAAGTAATTCCCAATAATAATACATAATGATATTTTGAATTTGCTTACTCTGTAGAAAGTTACTAAGTTCACAGCATTTACTTATATCTTAGCAGAGTACATCTGTCACTTCATTCAACAGCAGACCTATGGGTAATCATTTAATCAAAACCACTGTTGTGATTGCTACTTGCAAACAAAATTACAAAGCTGCAGCAACTTCAAAGCTAGGATTACAAAGATTAAATAGGAGCTGCTTTTTGCTAAGTGTTGGGTAACAATAAATTACAGTGTCCTTAAATTTGAAGGGAGGTAGAGTGGGAGAATTATTCATTTTGCCTGATGAGTATTTCCTAATTTTCATTTCCTCTCTTCATAGTTATAATAAATTACAAAATTGAAAATTCTTAAAAAACTGCTTAGAGATAAAGAAACAGAAATTCTAATGGTCATACAAGAATACACTTTGTACTAGATCTACAACTTGGAGTAATAAAGATGTTTCATTTAATGTTTATTTTTTTAGACACTTTCCCCATCATTCTTACTGGTCACCACACAGACTGAAGTCTGAAAGGGTACAAATTTATGTACTTTCCTCTTAAAAGATGCAGCACTGTACACAGTATATAGTTTCATACTGGCAGCTCCAGATGCAGGGAGATTGGAGGGTAAGAAAATTGTCGGACTGGAGTTCTGATTTTTAAACATGCTTATAGGGAAATAAAGAAAATCTGAAAAGAACTGCAAGCAATTAATTTAATTTCAAAACACTAAGAACATTCATTGTGAAACAGAATACTTAAGTAAAATTACTACCTATATTTACCAAAATAACTGACCTCACACTGATAAAGACATATCTATATTACCTCTTGACATCAAATGTATTGCAAAGTGATCTTAATTACTATACAGTCATGTTACACAGAGACCTCCCAAATAGCGCCCAAAAGTTAGGAATGCGAAGACAGAGACAGGATTAGACACTGAAGCAACAAAGAAGTTTCACTTCTAAAGGGTAGGAGCATGTAGATGAAAGAGGATGATGCTGCTGCACTACAAATATATTCTGTCAGCCAACTGTTTTTCATATTTACATTCCTTCTCTCAAAAGTCTGCTATATCTGGCTACATGTAGCTTCTATTATAGAGCTGGCTGAAACAGCTGTGATTGCAATATATGTCTCATTAACCTTAGCCTTTTATGTTAAAACTAACACAGGCGTGCAGCAGAACATCTAGGCTGAGTTTAAATATAAATTCAAAGTATATTTTTTTATCGTCGTTCCTTCCTTGTGATACACCTCATTCTTATCTTACTGAAACTGTTTACAGAGACAGGAGGAAGGGAAAGGGGAAGGGGAAGAGGATGGAGAGGGGGAGGGGGAGAGGGAGAGAGAGGAAGAGGAAGGGGAAGGGGAGGGGGAAGGGGAAGGGGAAGAGGAAGGAGAAGGGGAAGAGGAAGAGGAAGAGGAAGAGGAAGAGGAAGAGGAAGAGGAAGAGGAAGAGGAAGAGGAAGAGGAAGAGGAAGAAGCTACCAAGGAGCAGTCCTAAATGCCCAAAGAGAAGATTATAAAGGCTTACTTTACACAAGAGACAAACTCCACTGTATTTTGTTACTAAATTCACCATAATATGGACAAGCATTAGAAGCCTATGTCAGTTTTAGGAACAAGGAAAGAGTAAACTTGCAACAGTAGTTTCATGTTCCCAAAACTATTTCCATGCCTGAACTTCTACTTGATAGCAAAACATTGAGAAAAAAACGTTGTGTAGTCTTAAAAGGACGGGAAGGAGGATCCTGGTAATTATAGACCAGTCAGCCTGACCTCAGTACCCTGTAAGTTAATGGAGGAGTTTATACTGAGTATCATCATGCAGCACTTACAGGGTATCAGAGCCAGCCAGCAGGGGTTTAGGAGAGGTAGGTCACGTTTGACCAGCCTGGTCTCCTTTTACGACCAGGTGACCTGCCTGGTGGATGCAGAAAAGGCTGCAGGTGTTGCCTATTTGGATTTCAGCAAGGCCTTTGACACTGTCTCCCACAGCACACTCCTGGAAAAGCTGGCAGCCCGGGGCTTGGACAGGAGCACTCTTTGCTGGGTTAGGAACTGGTTGCATGGCTGGGCCCAGAGGGTGGTGGTGAATGGTGCTGCATCCAGCTGGCAGCCAGTCACCAGTGGTGTTCCTCAGGTGTCTGTGCTGGGGCCAGCTCTGTTCAATATCTTTATTGATGACATGGATGAGGGTATTGAGTCTTTCATTAGTAAATTTGCAGACAACACTAAGCTGGGAGTGTGTGTTGATCTCTTGGAAGGGAGCAGGGCTCTGCAGAGAGACCTGGAATGGTTGGATGGATGGGCAGAGTCCAATAAGATGAAGTTTTTAGTAAGTCCAAGTGTTGAGTCATGCACTTTGGCCACAATAACCCCCTGCAATGCTCTAGGCTGGGGATGGTGTGGCTGGACAATGCCCAGGCAGAAAGGGACCTGGGGGCACAGCTGACAGCAGCTGAACAGAAGCCAGCAGTGTGCCCTGGTGGCCAAGAAGGCCAAGGATACCTGGCCTGGATCAGGAATGGTGTGTCCAGCAGGAGCAGGGAGGTCATTCTTCCCCTGTCCTGGGCACTGGTGAGGCCACACCTTGAGTGCTGTGTCCAGTTCTGGCCCCTCAGTTTAGGAAGGACATTGAGACACTTGAGGAGGAAACGAGGCTGGTGAGGGTTTGGGAACACAAATCCTGTAAGGAACTCTTGCCGACCGCCCAGGCCCTGGCGAGGGTCTTCTGGGTGCCGCGACCTTCCTGGTGAGTCGCCCTGAGAAGGACGGCCTCAATTTCAGGGGGCACAGGCACTCCGGCTTAGTGATTCTCTCTTTTGTGAATGGCTGCCTAAGCGACCAAGCGACCAGCTCTGTTGTGAAGGGTTGCCTAGGCAACTGAGCCTGCCAGCTCGCCAGGGGTACACTGTTGATACAATGTGTCCAAAGCAGGCCTGCCAGCTCTCCAGGGGTACACTGTTGATACAATGTGTCCAAAGCAGGCCTGCCAGCTCTCCAGGTGTACACTGTTGATACAATGTATCCAAAGCAGGCCTGCCAGCTCTCCAGGTGTGCACTGTTGATACAATGTATCTATCCAAAGCAGGCCTGCCAGCCCTCCGGGTGTACACTGTTGATACAATGTATCTATCCAAAGCAGGCCTGCCAGCTCTCCAGGTGTGCACTGTTGATACAATGTATCCAAAGCAGGCCTGCCAGCCCTCCAGGTGTACACTGTTGATACAATGTATCCAAAGCAGGCCTGCCAGCTCTCCAGGGGTACACTGTTGATACAATGTATCAAAGGCAGGGCTTTTCCCAGGTGGTGCAGGAGAGAATCACAGGAGACAGGGAACGTCTCCCAGAGCCTCTTTATTCTGGAACCCAGGACTCTCCGAAGCCCCGACCCTTCTGAGAGTTGGGGTTTTATGCACAACCAGGGGGTGGGGTTTGGTAAAACAACCAATAGGGGTGCAGATTGAAAAGTTAACCAATCAGGGGAAGGATCCAAAAAGAACCAATCAAAGTAGAGAACTCTAGGGTAACACAACAACCAATCAGGGATAGAGTCATTAACATACCAGGAAGTAATTTAACTGCATGCCTTCGCCACCAGGGGATTGTCTGGCTGTGACCAGGGGTGGGCTAATTGTGTTAAGGGCTGAGTGCCCTCCAGGGAAGTGCTGGGAGTTCTGCTCCTTCTGCACAGCCCTCAGGGGCCTCCACAAGGAACAACTGGGGAAGCCGGGGTTGTTTAGCCTGGAGAAAAGGAGACTCAGAGGTGACCTTATCACTCTCTACAGCTTCCTAAAAGGTGGTAGTGGCCAGGTGGGGGTTGGTCTCTTTCTCCAGGCAACAACTGACAGAACAAGAGGACACAATTGTGCCAAAGGAAATATAGGTTGGATATTAGGAAAAAACTTTTTACTGAAAGAGTTATAAAGTACTGGAATGGTCTACCCAGGGAGGTGTTGGAGTGACCATCCCTGGATGTGTTTAGAAAAAGACTGGATGTGGAACTCGGTGCCATGGTTTAGTTGAGGTGTTAGGGCTGGGTTGGACTTGATCTTGGAGGTCTCTTCCAACCTAGTGATTCTGTGACTCTGTGATTCTATAATTCTCCCTACTCTATCAGCTACATTTCCTTAAGGGTAAAACACTTCCTGTGGCCTAGAATAATCTTGAACCCTATTTTCCATAGAGACTGTACAGTCTCTACAGTAGGCTCTGTGTGCTTCAGTGAATCCTAATTTCCTTACAGTTCACCCCATGTACCCAATTCTCAGAAACTAATTTCTCATCAAAGTGAAATGTGACTTGCATCACAACAATTAAATATTCATTTAGCATACTTTACGTCAATGCCTGCTAATTTCAGAGTAAGGCTCTTGCTTTAAATTCATGATTAAATTTTCTTGTAATACACACATTCAAGTATGACTAGCTCAGGATTACACTAAAGCAAGAAACCAGTGAATTTTCCTTTATCCTAAAACCCCATAAGGAGGCTTCAACATCAAAAGAATACCTAAGTTAATTTGATGCTTGTCATCAATATTTCTTGACAGGATCAAATTAATTTTGAGTGTGTTAAATAATACTGACCTCTAATACTGCTTAATCTTTTTGATTTTCCTCCAACACATTAAGGAGTTTACATATAAAGTAACATAAAATAGGCTTGTGTGTATGTCCATTTGTATTCTTATTTTTTAAGAGACAAGGGGGGAAAGAACTGCTATACAATAAGCCACTGGTGACAGGTATGAGTTTTTTACTCTATCTGTTTCCAGCACACAGAAAATTGAGCTGAAGATAATTTACACTTAAAATTCTAATTTTGAAATGCTTATGAATTTACAGCCATAAAATCTGCTCAAACATATCTAATATTCAAGGTATAAACAATTGCTGTTTTATTGGGTTCTCTTAACCCATCATAAAATCATCAGTTTAAGTGAAGTTATATTGACATGGTTGACCATATATGACCATGTTGCAACACACTTATCAATATTAAGCAACCAGTCAAGCACATCAGCAGGTGTTCTTTCTATATGCGTTACTTGTTTTGTGTACTTAATATATTTTGTAATATGCTAAATATACAAAGATATGCCAGGGTACTATTTACATATCAACTTTATTAACCTTTAACTGCCACATTGTTCTGCATTTCACTTCTTTATAATAGCATTTCTGGGCTAGATGGCATGGGAAAACTTTAAGGCCTCAGGCACGTGAAATGTAGTGGTAGTAGTTCTACTTGTAAATATCTGGAAATAGGTCCACTAACACCAGTGCCTGAAGAGCTGTAAACAGATTTCCCTGGACTCTCCATCATTACAGCAGCAACCTCCTCAACCCAGCACTGAACATTAATGTCCTCTTTGTTTCCAACATCCCTCAATGGACGATGCGGTGATGCACTTGCCATCCTTCTTCAATCAGATGGGGTCCTGCCATTACATGAGCCACCAAAGGTCATGCCACAGTTTAAGTAATGTGGCACTCTTAGCTCTCCCTGCTCCTAACAGCAACAGCTCTGCCCTGGCCAAGGCCACTGCTGGAAAGAGGTGTCACCACAGATTTACTCTCAGCACAAGCTAAAGAGTCATTCCTGCTACATCTGTGAGGATGTAGAAAGTTAGTTCACATGCCACAGATCCTCTCCACTCATTATAACACATCCCTAAGAGTTTTATCTTCTCTAATATCCAACTTGTAAGGACACCTTAAGGATGCTTCTAGAAGGATGTAAGGATGCTTCTAGAAGGCCAAAGATTCATAAAGTAAATGCTATTGGATATAGCTTACGTAATACTTATGATGTGTAGGTTTTTCATGGGTTCTGTATATATGAAAGAGAGAAAAACAATTTATTTCTCCCTATTATTCATCCTGTTGCAATTTTTTAAAAAAGTGAGGTCCCTATCCAAAGTTTAGGTGTTTGATTCTTGGTACACAAATAAACTTGCCAACACATTATGGATAAATCAGAGAGACCATCCTGCTGCAAGTTCACCAATAAATTTAGTTCTACCACTCCCTCACTTTTCCTTAGCAGATACCATGACTGTTCAGATGAGTAATTTTTCAATACATAGAGTTAACTATGACTTCAGCTGTGCTTTTTGTGGCCAAGCTCTAGAGCTGGTCCACTTCATTGTCCTGTTCTACTATTCATACCACCAAAAAGACAGGAAAAATGTTAGTAAATTTGAAGAACGACTGAAGAAAGATTTTTTGATATTAGGTTTAGAAGATCTCTATTTATTCATCTCTCAGAATACAGACTGAGAAGTGTCTTGATGACTGTGTGTAAGAAATGACAAAAGGAAAAGATAATTGATGCTAGGAGGCCTTTTAACCTTTCTGTCTTGGGTGTAATAAGAATCAACAGCTGAATAGTGAAGTTAGATAAATCCAACTTTGAAATAAGGCATAATTTTCTAACTCTGAGAGGAACTGAACAGAAAAACCTGTGACTATGAAAAGTCAACATGATGTGGAATGTTTTGTGGCTAAACACCATATGTGATCTAGAAAAATTTCCTCACCACACTATTCAGAGATTTTAGAAATAAACTACAGTGAGAGCCACTGCCAAAACACTCACTGATTAATACTAAAAATTAATTATTATCTAACTTCAGGGGGTCACCTGTAGCACCACAGGTTTACATTATTTTGGTCTAGGCTGTTTTTTTGTTTTCATTTGCATCAGTCATGTTTTGATAAAGGCAGTGAGCAGCATCTCTAAAAGGATAGAAAATATCCTTTTCTGAGTTATTTGCGTATCAATACTGCTTATACCACAGAGGCAGCTTTGGAGTCAAAGGGAAATATTTCCTATGTTACAAGAAATTTGGGTATCTCTGTCTTCCATCGCTGTGGATCTGCAAGATTTCCATGTTTTAGAAAAGGTTTTGTTATAAGTTAGTGTAGCTCTAGTTACCCCATAAGGGCCCCTTGTCTCAAAGTTTTCTCTTATCATAAGTTGATAAGAGTTTCTGTGCCTCTCTGGTCCTTGCCCAGAGACTGTTTCCTATTGGTCCTTTCCCCATGATGCTCCCTGCCCATCCTCTCCTTCTTCCCCTGTCCATCATTGAGTCCCTCTCTCCAAGGTCCAGAATGTTTGAAGAGATTTGGCCTGCAGTTGGCAGATTCCCCCGAGACCCCTCCCCAAATTACCTTGATTTGTTAGTAGTTAGGTAATTCAGTTGGTATTTGGTACTTTGCTTTGTTTTATTGGTTTATAGTTTGTATCCACCCCTTGAACCTGTCCTGGACAAAACCCCCCTGTAGCCTTTTGTCCGGGTCTCTCCTGAGGCATCGGGCAGGAGGTAAGGGGTTCCCCTGTGACCCCGAATAAACCTCTGTCCCCCCTGACCCTCCGAGAGTCCCCTCTTTCATTTACACCACGGCCGTGACAGCGAAAGTCCAGGGGCTGCTGAGCCAAGACTCACAAATCGGTCCTGTTGTGGCGTGTCGGAGCTGCTGGGAGGTCTAGCTGAACACCGGGCTGACCAAAGAGACACACACCCCAACACATCGCAACTGGGATGATGGTCAGTCTCCTGGTGCTGCCCCCCCCCCCCACCTACTTCACTTCCTTTTGTGGGAGTCTCAGGCATTGATGACACAAAGGTGTTTTCTGACTATGTCATTATTAGTGGCATACAGGAAAAGTGAAACATAATATGCAAAGGGGTCATCCCACCATGATGTGACCTAATAGAGTGTGCTGGGGTTCCTCCTTCTAGGAGAAGTTTTCTTGTGTAGATGCATTGAATGGCATAGTCCTTGTGACAAAAGCAACATTATGCTCTTTCTCAGTCTTTGCGACACTACAAGTTACTTCAGAAAGTCATAGATCAAGTCAGCAAGATGTAACTATTGTAAATCAGAACTGCCATAGAAATGCCACCTTCATGTCTTATGAAGGTGCTTAGCTATAGCTTTGGCTGAAGAGAGAAAGCAAAGCCTAATCTGTAAGGAAGAACAAAACCATTGAGAACTCCTACACCTGATAAGATCAGTATCATAACTGTACTTGTTTTGGGAAATAGCTACACCATCTACAGCTATCACCAACATAATTTCATTTTCAAAGTAGTTAGACAAAAATTTTCAGACCTACTAGGTTATGTAGCTTTTGTTAATTGCACTTATTATTGGTTAAATTAACAAACATCATGACTGAAATCTGGGCTCCATGGAAACAAAAGCTCAAATTCCAAAGCAAGCTGATGCTTTTGAGCAAAAAGGGCCTATTTTCACCAAGTTTCTATTGTGCTTACTGTCCTTTGAAAAGGAAATTACCTCATGAAGTATATATTTAATACTCCAAGCAGCTTTCCCAAAAGCAAATGCTTATGCCCATGTTCTCATTAAATACTGCTAAATGAATTAAACTTCATTTGAGATTCCCCATCCTTTAACTTTTTTCCCGCTCTGCCAGATGTTTGAGTAGTTTCAGACAGATTATATTTTCACTTGTTCTTGCAGTGATTATTGCTGGCTGGACCTGGGGAAAAAAAATAAAGCTGATAAGGCGCATAGTTTCCCTTCTTCCCTCATTCCTCAAGCTCAGCAGTGTAGAAGCTTGTACACAAATTTGTGACAATTTTCCCTTTATAATAATGACCACAAGGTGCAGGATAGGACCAGGAGTATTAGTATTACCAATAAGAACAAAAAAAAAGTACATAAAAACATCCTTGTGATCAAAAGCAAGGACCTGAAACAGAGCTATTCAACCTGCTTCACGAGTAAACTCATTGATGTGAATAACTACATTAAGAAGGTTTCCAGTGCCTGAGCTAGGTCAAATATCACAGCACACAGTACTGGACAACCACACAGACATTCTCCTGCTCATAGCTTGCAGACAAATGTGTTCCTTGTTACACTCTAAATTCTCAGAGCTGCACAACACTTCCTTTCACAGTTGTTCCTGACTTCACAGCAAAGAGGTGTCTAAAGACATAATAACCTTTTGAAATCATTGCAGTTAGCCAAACAAGCAAGGAAATAATTAAGAGACTTAGGTCTCACTGTCACGAGCTATAAACGTGAAGTTTCTTTCAAAACCACCTCCAATCAATGCTATTCAGTGTAAAGGATTTCCTACTGAGTAATTTTCCAGAGTTTTTTCCTTGGCATATTAATGCCAGCTACCAATCTTTACTGAACATATGCGCCTCCCTGCATCATGAGCAAGAACTTAAGAAAAAAAAAAAAGAAAAAAAGAGAGAAGAAAAAAAGAAGAAGTGAACAAGCAAATTACCTGTTTATACAAAAATAAATGGAATTCATTTTTTTAGAGAAGGAAAGGCACACATGCCATATTCATATATCATCCAAAACTCCACACTAACCTCTTAAAGATGCACGTGAAAATATTCCAAATTACAAGATTCCAGTTTGAAATAGGGAACTATAAAGGAAAGAAGAAAAATACTGTGTTGGCGTTTTTCACAAATGGGACGGGACTGGTGGGTAAGGCATCAAAAGCTTTATTTAAGCACTAGTCTCAACTACAAAACAAAATACAAAAAATAGTACATACTCCCGTCTATCACGAGCATCTAAAAATCTCTTTATTACAAAACATTTTAAAAATTTTGTTTCACACAAAGAGCACTATTTGTGTTGATATTTTTCACCAACGGGACAGGACTGCCAAGGTGATGCATCAGGAGCTTTATTCAAGCACCAGTCTTGGCTACAGGGTGAGATACAGGAGATGGTACATCTCCTGTACCATCCTGTACCTGGTACATCATCTGCCACATGCAGCCAAAGATCTCTCTGTTTCAGGGCATTTTAAAAGTTTTCCAGCCAATAGCATATTGCTAAAGCTTACAGACAATTGTTCGAGCCAATCACTAAAAGCACATGAACACGCGCTTCAAACAATTCTTGCTTGTATGTTTTCTATTAACAATACACAATACTCCATTATTAAGCTTAAAACCTTCTACTGTCTTGCTAAGCACATTTTTCTGCAGTTTTAAGGTCTACCCTAGCCAAGCCTAAAAATTCAAACTACTGTTTCATGTTCCTGTTTGCCGTATTATTGTATCTTCTCTACTTTCAGGCTTTCCAGCTGCAGCTAGCTCTAAGTTCTTTGCTCTTTCTGTTTCTGAGGCCTGCTTTCACAGCCTCTGAAAGTCTTCTTACCTTTACTATTTCCCACAAGTATTACAGGGCATCAAGCATTTCTTCTAAATTCACTGCTATATTTCCTTTCTTCTTCAACTCTGGGACACCCAGTGCTGAACCCAGCATTCCAGATGTGGCCTAACCAGTCCTGAGTACAGGGGAGCAATCACTTTCTTCAATCTGCTGGCAATGTTCTGCCTAATGCAACTCAGGATGCTGTTGGTCATTTTTGATGAGAGGATGTATTACCAGCTAATGATTAGTTTTTCTTTTCCCTAGAAACCCCAGGTCTTTCTCAGCATAACTGCTATCCAACTGGTCTCCTGGGCAGGGATGTGTACGGGTTCCTTCTCAGAGGTAGGACTTAATATTTCCCCTTATAGACCTGCACAAGATTAATTTTTTGCCCAGTTCCCCATCGTGTCAAGGTCCCTCTGGATGGCAGCACAACCCTCTGGCATACCAGGCACTCCTCACAGTATTATATTGTCTGCAAGCTTGCTGAGGTCACACTCTGCCTCAGTGCAGAGTTCACTAATGAGGATGTGGTGGCAGTGGCTTTGGTACAGTCACCAGAGGTTAACTTCTGATGACAGCTTCCAACTGGACTTTGTGCGTCTGACCACAGCACTCTTAGCTACTGATCCAGTTTTCAATCTACCTACCTGACCTGTACCAGTTATCTAATCTAAGCTAACAATTAGCTTGTCTATGTGGGTGTCAAAGACCTTAGTATAGTCAAGGGAAACAAGTTCAACTTTCTTCATCTCATGAAGTCTATCAGATTTGTTAAGAGTGTCTTCCACTTCATAAATAAATGCTGATACTGCTAATCAATTTTTTTGTCCTTTGTGCTTCTGGAAATGTTTTGCCTGAGAGTGAGGTTGTAAGGTGACACCATGTAGCATGTAGCTTATTATTAGAATGATATTTTTTATTTTATAAGTTGCAAAAACCTCTCCTAATTGCCACAGCCTTTCAAAGATAATCAAGATTGTCCTTGCAACGGCATTAGCCTGCTTAATCAGAATTTGTAGGTGCAACCCATCAGCCCCCACACACTGAAGTCCACATTTTCATCTGCTGTCTCTAGGCTGACACTGTCTTCCTTGTTCCAGACTTCCCCTTTGGTCTCAGAGCCCTATCTTCCCTAAGGTATATGTTAGCAGTGTTGAGTGAAATAAAAGAAGTTGAGTACCTTAGCTTTTTTTGTGTGTCTTCAGCAAATGCCTTATCCCATTCATCAGTATCCTGATGTTTTCCCTAGCCTTTCTTCAGGAAGCTTTCCCTGAAAACTACAGGCACATCAAGAGCAACTGGTAAAAATTAGAATTGTGATTTAGCTCCTAGTTCTGCATACACAATTATAAAAGTTAAAGACAACCAATAGTTAAAGACAGGATTACACAAGGACAAGGTTACACAAACACCTATGTGTGAATCAACACGGGCAGGTGACCAAAGCAACCACAAAACCACAGCTGAAATGCAAAGAATAAATGTACTCGATTACCTCACTAACCGGAGGATTCTGAAACAAGGCTGAGCAGCAGACACAGAATGAGAGCACAGGCACTGTCAGGCTCAGTCCAATCCTGGCAGGCAGCAGGGCTGCTGCCGTGCCCATTTATCCAGGGCCTGAGCACGTGTAGTTTAGCACCATGCTGTGATACCCCTGTGCCTTTTATGGTCTCTGCTTTGATCTCTCTCCCCACGAGGAGCTCAGGCATGTCTGGGATAGGGCCTACAAGTCTCTGTAAACACCTATGATATCTCTACACAGAAATTCTACTTCTCCAAACAGACAGAGGATAAACAGCAGCAGATTTAATATATGGTTTCTCACACTGGTATTCTCCAGGCCTTGGTATTCCCAGCTGCAAGGTCACTGGAGCAAATCTGTCCTCTCCTTCCCAGTCTTCTATTTTCAACTCTTTCCTCTCAACAACTTATACTGTTAGTTGAAAGTTGTGTCAAAAATCCAAATAATGACTATTCAGAAACTTTGGAAAGAAATACTGTATTTTTATCAAGTGTCTTCAAGTCATAATCTGAAAAAAACCTATCTATTCATCCATATGATAGTAGTATTTCTGTTTCATTCTCCAATATTCTTTAATAGAGAGTTGAATTCTGTCCCAGTTAGCACCAAACGGTTATGAAATTCAATGAGGTTGCATCTGCTAGTTGAGATAAGTAAAATTTTCATAATATCCACATGAACTAAATTTATCAATACTCAGACATTTGGCCTAAAATTTCCTTGAAAGAAAAAGTATGGATTTTATATATACTCAGCCATTTGGCTACAACATCCTTGAGAACATGCAGACAGGATGGTTTAGGATTCATTAGCATTCAACAAAGTTTGTAGCTCTATGACCTCTGATTTGGAAAGACATCAGAAAGATGTTTCATATGAAAATTCCTGCAATACTGATCCAAAGAAGACAAGAGCGTAAGCAGTAGCTTAAGTCTTATCCCTGAAATAATGCTTCTGCCCACTGTACTACTCTTAATTATAATTTCAAAAAATTTTTCTCTCTGAATTAGATTTTTTACTATTCAACCATAACCAGCATCAACAGTATGTTCCATCTAACCCCAAAAATGTCACAAGGCTTCAAGGTTAAGCTGCTCCTCCAAACAGGTTTCCTTCCCTGCAGATCCAGGAGAGGATATTCAATTGCTGAAGCGCTTTTTTGTTGGCAAGCATGTCCTGAACATCTTTGTCAGTTTTTACCATTTCTGCTGGCTTTGATATGTAAGACGTTCCACATAACAGCCTGCAGTTTTGTGACTGCTTCTCACTCTCTGATTTGCCATATGATTAGTACTCGTTAGCAATGCTTAACTGTTCCAAACAAGACGCTGTTCCCAACTTCATTTTTGAGATCTACTGCCATGATCTAAATGTTCAGAAAACTGGGACAGATTATTTCCCTTCTCTGCAGCCTGCAAATCTATAGAACCATAGAATTTTGAGGTGGCAGGTGTGTTCCACAAAGATTCTTTGCAAATGAAACAGAGAAATGTAGAAACAGATCCTAGAGTAATAAGCTTTGGATATATAGCCTCAATAAATTCAAAATACAAGACTAATATGAAATATTTAAAGTTATGCAAAAACATAGCATATCTCCTTAAAAAGATTAAAACACCAATAAAACCATTCTTAATATTTTAGTGTTTTTACTGTGTCATGAACATGTTATTGATATAGTACTTTTCTAAAGGACACAGGGCAAAGGGCCATTTCCTTTTAAGCTGTAAAATGACTTTCAAGCAGGCTACAGATAAAATTGCTGATTTACAAAAGCTTTTATCAGACTTATGATGGATTTTACAGAAGCGGAACTCTATATGACCCATGTGATTTGTTTTCATTTACAAAGGTGGAAAGGCTTTGAATTTAAAAATGGAACTTTTTCTTCTTGTGCCAAATGTAAACAATTTAACATCCATTTCCCATCCAGAGATTTTAGCAGTTCAAAAGACTTCATATGAATCTTATCTGTATTATATTTCCTGCTGATTGGCAGTGCTTCACGCTTCAAATTGAAAGCCAAAAATGTGTTGGCTCTGAATGGAGACAGGAAACAAATAACAAAGAAAACTGGGAAATAAACATAATGAGTAGTTATGAAGTGCTGAAAACTATACTTAGTGTTTGAGTCCTTGTTAGCTCTTGAGAATCAAATGCTGCCATATTGATTTATGTCTGGGAAGCCTTGTTTAGAATAAAAGCATAAACAAAAGCCTTTGAGTATTTTGTCAACAAGAAAACATAGTTTATACTATCTTCAAAGCTCATGTCTATTCCTGACTTGACTGATTCCATGCTCCTTTCTGTGAAGCACTTTGTTATTTCCTTGAAAGATGCACATTGCACACAGTAATTACTTTTCCCAGGGGTAGTGCATGGATCTATTACTCACAGTCAGTCAAACAATTCAATGAGACCAACGTTCAGCTCAACTGAAAAACCTGTCCTGGGTGCCATCATGACTGGAAACAGAACTGATGCATTCTTCCACAGCAAGCAATGGAGCTATTGGAAAAAAAAAGATGAAATTCATTACCCCTGAAGAAATTTCTTCATATTCTTCCTTGAAAGTAATGCAATTCCAAGTAATTTTTCTCCAAAAAAAAAAAAAAGGAAAAAAAGAAAAAAATAATGAGAACAGAGAATAATCACCTTGTTTTATTAAACAGAATCTAGCAATTATTTAATATATTGCAATGGAGTTTTGCATTTTTTGCATAACCTAATCATATCTATCACGACTCAGATATAAAACACAGAAAACAACACTGTATGGCAATACTTCAAGGAAAATCCATATCTTGCTTCTTTTTAATGAGGGAATTCACCAGTAATAAAGAATTAATAGATTTAAAAAACAGTAAACACTGCCCTGACAAACCAACAAGTGGACAGATACAAAATCCAGATATAGTTTTGTAGCTGGTATGTTTTGTGGTACAGTGAAAATCAACTTATTCCAATGCTTTGTGTTCTGCAATACTGAGAGGTGATCCTTCCTTCCTTCCTTCCTTCCTTCCTTCCTTCCTTCCTTCCTTCCTTCCTTCCTTTCTTCCTTCCTTCCTTCCTTCCTTCCTTCCTTCCTTCCTTCCTTCCTTCCTTGTTCTATCCAGTTGTTACAAAGGTGTATAATCCAGAATTCCTACATATCCTCTTTCAAAATTCCAGATATAGGCATTTTTCCATCTTCTCTTTCTTAATATGCAAGTTCAGAGAACTGGACCAGGTACACATTAAATTACTGCCATTATTTCTTCTGTCAAATGACAGAGATCATGAATTTCCAAATATTCCTTTTTAAAATACCTGGTGAATAAGTAAAAAAAAAGAGGTCTACAAAGTATCACATTCTTTCAATACGAATGGTCACTATACAAGCACAGCCCAGACCTCACCCACCATTAATACTGTGGAAAATAACATTGGCCAAAATTTTCCCTGGTTCTCATGAACACTAGTGCTTCTTGCAACACAGAGGAAACAGACTTGTCTGTCTTCATGACATCCATGAAAACCTACTTCCTTTTAAATAAAGACTTATCTTCATTAGTAGTTTATAGACTTTGGCTCTAGTTCAGCAACATCATCACATGATGAATGCTGGACCAAATTCCTAGTGGAGAACAAGTCCTCTTCTATGTTATCAACAGTATCCTCACAAAAGCAAAAAATTGTGTGATTACAAACTTTGAGATCTTACACAGGTTACATTATCTTTTTCTTCTTTTTCATTACCCTTTTAACATTATTAGTTAAAGCTTCACTTGGCTCTTTCAGTATCTGCATAATGATTGGACCCAATGATCTTAGGGTTTTTCCTACCTAAATGATTCCATGACCCTATCTTTTCTTCCTCAGTCCTGTCGATCCAAGCCAATTCTAAAATATTAGCCATCCTGACTTTGCAATCTGCTTATTAAAAACTCAGCTATACCCTTTGAAATAAGTCTATCAAGATTTGTGCATGGGGGAAAGGAGGAAGAGTGCTTCTTCAAATGTAACACTAAGCAATGTTTCTGTTTATGCAAATGCTGTTGTTTCCTGGACTTGGCCTTTACGCTGTAGTAAGGCTGAGGTTGATAGAGTTAAGGCAACGATATAAATAAGTTCAAGGACTGTCATTGCCCCAACACAAAGATTACAGCATTAGAACGAGGATAGCAACAATATCCTACATTCAGAGAGAGACAACAGGCTGAAAACACATGGATGGGAAGGCATGTAGCACAGGAGGGGTCTCCCCCTTCAAATGATCTCCTTTCTATGCTGTGTTTTCATACAGTAGACTGTGGGAATGAATCAGGTATTTTCTGCTGGAGAATGATTCCAGCCCCTCACTCACATTTCTAATACAGTTGCTCCCAGACATACAGCGAAAGTATTACTAAGACTTGGGAAAGATTAGAGTACCACTGAGGATTTAGCCACCCTTCCAATCACAAGCTTTCTCTTTGCAACATCCTTCAGCCTTCATCAAGAAAGGAAAACATACAGTCTAAATGCTTACTGGCTATTAAGTATTGCTACCATGTAAAGTTCTTGTTATAGCAGTTACATTTGGTGAAAAAGTCTCAATTGGCTTTCATATATAAATTATATTTAAATTCTACAGGTCTATTTAAGAACAATTTGAAATTCAGCGAAGGCAAATGCAAGATTCTGCACTGGGAAGGAATAACCCCAGGCACCAGCACAAGCCTGCGGTCTGATTTGCTCAAAAGTAGCTCTGTGGAGAAGGACTTGGGGATTCTAGTGGACAAGCTGTTCATGAGCCAGAACTGTGTCCTGGTGGCCAAGAAGGCCAATGGTGTTCTAGGGTGCCTTAGGAAGAGTAGTGCCAGCAGGACAAGGAAGCTGATTCTGTCTCTCTACTCTGCTCTGGTGAGGCACATCTGGACTGCTGTGTCCAGCTCTGGGCTCCTCAGTACAAGAGAGAAATGGAGCTCTTGATGGGAGGCCAGCAAAGGGCTACAAAGATGACTAAGGAACAAAAGCATTTCTCTTATGAGGAAAGGCTGAGGAAGATGGGACTTTTCAGCCTTGAGAAGAGACAGTTGAGAGGGGGATCTTGTCAATGTAAGTGTCTGAGGGGACAGTGCTGAGAATGGATCTAGGCTCTGCTTGGTGGAGCCGAGCAATAGAACAAAACACAACATCCACAAATGGATGCACAGGAAGTTCCACCTGACCAGAAGGTGTGGACTCTCCCTCACTGAGGAAATGTAAAAGAACTTTTGGGACATAATCCTGTTCCAGATGCTCTAGGATGACTCTGCTTGATCAGGGAGGTTGGACCAGATGACACTCTGTGGTCCTTTCCAACTCTACACATCCTGTGATTCTGTGACAGCTCATGACAAGCTAGAAAAGGATATGGTGGGCAAGAACAGGGAGAGGAGTGCAGATAAGCATTTTCTGTAAGATTTATTTCCCTTTTTTGAAGCCATATCTTCTCAAGTAACCTGTATTTAGAAACTGAGTAGTTTGCATGCTTATATATGTACAAATTATGTCACAGTACTCATAACAGGAAACTTGAAAAGTTGCATTACCACCACTCTCCTACCTGCAGGAAACAATACTTTTGCTCTAGAACAGGAGTTCAAAAAAGGCACAACTACAGAACTGTCATGCATTTTCACGCCAATAGAATTGCTTCCACTTTAGGAATCTTTCACTTTTAAATACTCATATATATTTATTCATTTTCAAGCAAAGCAATTGTACTTATCTTTAGGCATATGGAGAAAGAGCAGTTTTTGAAGAGACAGGGTGTTTAATTACAATAGGGCATGCATAAATTTAGAAATATGCATTAAAATATAAGCAGAATATCAGTAAACGATCAACAGAATTTGCTGGAAAACAAAACAAAAAATGAAACAAAACCCCAACAGTTTTTCACAGAAAGCTATACTGAATAACCTCCCAAATTTCAGTTTGGTTTAAGTTTTCAATATTTTGCTAGATTATAGCTAGTAAAGTTTGTGATCACCACTTAGACCCTCAGGTTCTGCTGCAGAATTGGGAGCTACTGTTCACAATTGACATCTTACCAAAACACTGAGGCCTTTAGCTCTCTACGAGTCAATGTGTTTTTACAAGACAACTCTTAAGACCTATGCATCTCTTACCTCTTCTCCCAGGAGTCTCAGAACTGCGCAAACTTTTTCCAAACAACAACTGCTGCTTAAATTGAAGAGAGGTTGAACTTAGTTTAAAGATACATAAAAAATAAATTGTTTTATGTTCTTGCAGAAGCTATTTACTATGGAACATGACACTGTTTGTCTGTAGTTAAATTATGTACTGATAGTTGTTTGTTTTAGCTTAAGAAAACTTTCTCTTTTAACACATTTAATTGGAAAGTTATGTCATTTCAATTGTCCTGTTTAGGAAACTGTGGGGCAAAGTCATATCCTCAGTCTTCTGCTCTATTTCAGAGAGAATCCAAAGTTTCCAGCTTACAGAGTGGAAATCCCCAGGTAAGAAACTGTTGCTATAATGATATATTTAAACAGACCAGCCTGTTCATAAAAGGAAAGATCTGAGTGATCTAACTTCTGTCACTGAACTTCAGGCAATTATGTACTTTCCTGTCTAGTAAACAGAGATTTAGCCAGATAAAGTGTTGTAGTTACAAAGCAAACTCTCAGAGCAATGATTCCAAAGAATTTTTTTTTACTAGAGATCAGCAAATAACTTCTGATTTTGATCCCATAATTTGAAAAGTGAATTTTAAAATGTTAGTGTTCAGCTCCTTATTTTTTAAAAGAATGAGCCATTTCTTTCCTAATTTTAAAAACTATGAAATAAACAGTACGACATATGAGACTTCACAGATAAAGTGCATGGTTTAAAAACATGTTATTTAACATGTTGACAACACAAAAAAATTAGTAGTATTTTAAAGAAACTCTACAGCACAAACTAGAACAGAACTCTACAGAACTCCACCTATGGGTCAAATATAATCAAATTAACAACTTTGAGTTACGGTGTTTCACTGACAACCTGTGTACACTGATTAGATTATTTCAACATGCTATTCCTTAAGGCATCACACAATTCTGCACTTTTTACCAAATCTACTAGAAATATAAGTTGGAATTATCTTAGAAACAAGATTAAGATTATTTTGCTCTCAATTACTACATTCCTATTCTCTTATTTTCAAGAAGCTCATCTTTTAGAACATGTAAGATTTGAAGAGCCACATTCACTACAGAAATAAAGCTACTTCCTTTTGCTGTGTCATAAAATTAAGGGGTCATGTATATGTCTCAGCTCTGTGCTAGACACATATCAGCCAATATAATAAAAATGAAAATGCATAAATTCTGCTTAGATATCACACCCCAACTTTATCACAGGAGAACATACACTTAGCCCATCATTCTACTTGCATCACAGAATGGCTTGGGTTGGAAGAAACCTTAAAGATTATGGAATTCCAACCCCTGCCATGGGTAGGGACACATTTCACTAGAGTCAGGCGCTCAGAGCCCTATCCAGCCTTGAACACTTCTAGGCATGGGGCATCCTCAGCTTTTCTGGGCAACCTGTTCCAGTGCCTCACCACCCTCACAGTAAAGAATTTCTTCCTAATGTCCAATCTAAACCTGCTGTCTTTCAGTTTGAAGCCATCCCCCCTTGTCTTGTCACTACATGCTCTTGTAAAGAGTCTCTCTCCCTCTTTCTTGGAGGCTCCCTTCAGGTACTGGAAGGCTGAGATTAGGGCACCCCAAAGCCTCCTCTTCTCCAGGCTGAACAACCCCAATTCTGTCATCTTTACTGTGTAGAAGAGTCGCTCTATCCATCTTATCATTTTTGTGACCCTCCTCTGGACTTGCTCCAAGAGGTTGATGTCCTTTCTGTGCTGGAGACCCCAGAACTGAATGCAGCACTCCAAGTGAGGTCACAACAGTGCAGAGCAGAAAGGCAGAATCCTTTCCCTTGACTTTTCCCTTTCCCTTGACTGGCCATGCTGCTTTTCATGCACAATGTTCTGCAGTCATGTCTTTAATAAATAGGTGCTTCCTGGATTATTCATTTATTGGTGTCCACATGCAATCTAAACAGCTAAATTAAGGAAACTGGATCTTCTAAGAAGAGTCTAAATGCTAGTTTTGTCACTAATCTTCTCAGAGAGGCCTGTCAATCTTTTTAAGGTTAGACTTAGAAAAGGTCGTGCTATGGTTATAAGGTCAAGGCAGAAGACATTTGTCTTTTGTTCTTCATATATTGGAAAATGCAAGAGGATACTGTTGCCTGTTAATTTAATATTCTGGGGACTGTCTTCTAGGAGGGGTTGGTTGTTCACAGCCCACTCAGTATGGGGCGTGATGTTAGTTTTAAATTCTCATCAGGCTAAACAAAGACACCAGTCCACACGTCTGGCATCTCTTATGCTTTACTGTGTAGTCATCTGAATTCTGACAACTAGCCCACTGTCCAGTCTCAAAAGTGTTGGCTAACAAGGCCTTGAATTTTACAACACACTTCAACAAGTCTTCAATCCTCACAACAAACTTCAGTAAGGAGTAAGGGAAAGAATATGGTAGCCACACTTTGCCAAAACAAAGCCAGAGAGGAGAGAAATAAGGATGGAAAAGAAAGAGAAAAAAAAATAATCAGTCCTTAGATCCTACATTGGTCCTGCCATCTGGACGGTTTGGATCAAAGAAAGAAAGACAACGAGAAAGAGAGGACAAGGAGAGATTTTTGCATCATTCTGTTTGCACAGACACGGCCACCACTTTTGAGCCCTCGGTAGCAGACTGGAGGAACTCGATGCAGACACAGGAGCAGGAGTCTCAGGAAGTTGACTCAGAACAGCACAGCCCACCTCCACAGGACTCTCTCTCAATCACACTTTTCCTGTCACAATAGTTAGGATGTTTAACAAAAATGTACTGACATGCTTCTGCCTGGTACTCCACAAGTAGTTCTCATGAGACTCAGTAACTTGGAAACACTCATGTATTTTTACACACATAGGCCTGTATTCTGTCTTGAGTAGCATCTAAAAGAAACCCTCAGAGAAGAGTAAGAACAAGGCAAGCATACACAGTATTTCTTCCCTGGTCTCCAACCATTTTCAGGTTGGAGGATTCCCTGAACTTGACATGAGCCATGCCTTTTGTAATCCCCAAGGGTACCTCATGTTTATGTGCTGGCCCACTCTTCCTTTGAATGTACATAAACTCCTTCACTTGTGTCTAAATATTAGATATTATCTAATATCTTAGATATTCCAAAAGAGATAACTTTTCAACCCCAATGTATCAATAGGAGAAAGTTAGCTATACTAATAGAAATCTGATAAATGTGCTTAACCTATTTTCACACAATATGTTGCTATAAATATAACCTAATAGAGAAACAAAGCCATCAGTGAGATAAACTATCTTATTTCAAGGTCTTATTTCAAGCCAGGATTGGCCAGATTCTTTTTGAAACATCCCAGCTCTTATATCTCCAGCCATTCCTGGCCAGCTCTCCCAAGGTCAGCAGTGCAACTTCCATTTACTTGCAAACAACCAATGAGAAAGCAAAATAATGGCTTGATTTTTTTAAAAAATATGCAACATACTAAAGCATACAGTATTTTCTAAACTACCTCAATTTTTTTGAAGTAATGCTTTTTAGCAACAGTCCTTCAAGATCAGTACTGTGCAATGCTGACTTCAACAATGAGTTCTGAAGATTAATTTTAATTCAGACTATCATCACGTTACTTCTGGAGTGACATAATTCAGTCAAAGTTAAGAAACTTTAGGAGCTTTTTCAGCATTTACTTTGCTTCTCTCCCTCAGAAGAATGAATATACCAGGCATTCAGAAAAGTCATTATTTCTGACCCCTTTTTAATTTTCCTCCACAGCTCAGAATTGTTTAGATTTGTGCTGAGTGATGGTATCAGACACAGCTCCAAATGAATAGAAAACTGTCCATTACACCTTACTCCACTGTACATTCTATTCTTCACAAGCTTTTATTTCTAGAAAGTACATTACAGAGAAGAGAGCACCTTTAGGGTGCAGTACATTTCAAAACACAATTAAACTAAACTCTTCAAGTGGAAATGTGAAATGTATTTGTATTCTATTAAAGCCTTTGGCCTTATCAGCCACAGTGCACTATATAACAAGGTCATTAGCAACAAGCCACATAAAATGGAGAACATACATCAGCAGTAGAAAAACAAACATGAGTCTAAAACATCACAATAACTTCCTGTACCTGTTCTTGTTTGCTTGCTGAGCTCTCAAACATTGTGAGTCTCTGAAATACATAAAAGCATAACAGCTTGAGTCAATATTTGCTGACCAAAGTGAATGATTTTATTTAGCATGATGACTGGACCCCTTGAGCAAATACATCTTGTAGGGAGCATAACAACTGCAGGACAGCCTGCAAACCAACCAGAAGTGTCCAACCACTCTAAATGTACATTGTGTCTGGGGAAAGCTTAGCAGCTGCTCCAAGCTTCTCCTCACAAATAAAAGATAAGACGATTCATTTGGTTTTCCATCAATATCTATAAGGAATACACACTGGAATGATTTTATAATAAAATGTGCTTTCCTTTTGTTGTTTTGCAATGGTTTATCCCAGTTTGAATTTCAGGAAAAGAGTAATTTCTGATTCCTGTTCATATAGAATCCTTCAAAGAGTTTAGGTATCCTTTGTGATACCTAAACAAATGTCTATCTAAACAAGTTCATTTGGGATGTGGGCTGAGAGGTACATAAAAAATATTGATTTCATACCAATTACTACAGGAAGCAAATTGTGTTGAATAGGGAACTGCATCTGAAAATCAATACAAGGAAATGTTCCTTTTGCCCATGGAAGTGCCACATGAAGAAATGTCTTAATCCAAATTTCCTTTTTCTTCAACAAGTACGAACTATAATTATGATATGGACCAGCTGATGATTAGCCCTTCTTTTTGTTCTGTGCTGCCATTATGTAGCATTATAAAAAAGACAGTCATTTTCTGTACCCAGAAAATTCAGCTTCCTTTCCATTTTTTCAGACAAATATTTCAGTCAAAAAACCTTCACCATATGAAAGTGCTGATACTACAAAAAGACTTCTTAGTCTGGAGAAAAATATTTTCTCTTCCATCAACCTATGTCACAGTTATGCAGCTTCTCAAATGCAACAGAATCTAGAAAGATAACCTGTTGTGGGCGGGGGAGCAAGGTTTAGCTGTCAAAAAAAAGCCTGTGTTGAGACTACAAAATGAACGTTTCATTCTGACTTGCCTGTAGGATGACAAGGTATCTACACCATCCATTAATCTGTCTTTGTGCATGCAGAGCAAAGGCCAGAATAGGAGCATTCCCTGCCCAACTGCCTTAAAAGTTCAAATGTTTTTTCAAAACAAGAATTGCATATAAAAAAAGAGGAAGCTTTCAGTATTATATGCCTATGACATGAGGCACAAAGAAACATAAAACTGAGCAAGAACAAAACCAAGACCAAACTGAGGATGCAAGGACTTATCTTAAGGGTACTGTCTTATTAGTAGGTTTATAACAAAAATTTTAAGTTTGTCCAAAGTGATGATTTTTATCATGCCTAACATGTAGGATGCAGGAAAAAAAGGGTCAAAAATTTGCATGGTATTATAATTATATTTCATATATTAGCTGGGTGAAAAACTCCAAGGTTTTAACTGGTCCATTAGAACAGAGCTCCTGTGAAGACAGAGGGAGGTGACACACTTGGTAGTCAACTTTGTAGACATGCTATGCATGCTGCAGCTTTTTCACAATTCGAAAGTCACCCTGAATTTCTTCACTGATACAGATGTACTAGCATTCTTTGGGTTTTTTTAACAACTTCACAATGTGTTTATCCAATTAAAATACTATGTCTGATGTGAAATAAATTATTATTTTATGAATTATTATTTTATAATTGCTAGACCAAATACGATCTGTTAAATTTGACTAACTAATGGAAAGTACTCAATAGATGCCTAAGCTATTTCTACAAGTTTGTATACTTAAATCAAAGGATCAAGTGTGCTCATCATTTACACCCTAAAGAGTAGACAAGATATGGGTATTTCTGTAGCTGAATAGCTGAAATGTCCTCATGATATTCGGTTTAAAATCCTTTAGGCTTTTTAATATACGTACAGTAAAGAGGCTTTGATTAAGTAGAGCATGGTGCTAATAAAGCCATGTTCATGGGGTCCTTCCCTGTACAAACACCAGCCCTGCACAACACCATCCCCAAGAGTCACATCATATGCCTGAGGGCATTGTCTGAACGCTTCTTGAACTCTGTCAGGCTTGGTGCTGTGCCCAACCACCCTCTGGATGAAGAACCTTTCTCTAACATCCAGCCTAAACTTTCCTGACACAGCTTCAGGCCATGCCCTCAGGTCCTGTCACTGGTCACCACCAGAGAAAAGATCAGTGTCTGCCCCTCCTTGTCCTCTCACCAGAAAGTTGTAACTGCAATGTGGTCTCTCCTCAGTCTCTTCTTCTCCAGGCTGAACAGACCAAATAACCTCAGCCACCCCTCACATGTCTTCCCCAGGTTGTTAATGAAGACATTGAAGAGCAGAGGGCTGAGGATAGAGCACTGTGGAACACCACCAGTCACAGGTCCCCAGTCTGATGTCACCCCATTCACTGTAACCCTGACCCATGCCTGACCCATCAGCCAGCTGCTCATCCATCCAAAGATGTTTATCTAGCTGTGAGTTGCACATTTTATTCAGAAGGATATCCTGTGAGACACAGTATCAAAACCCTTACTGAAATCCAAAACTATTACAACCACCTGGATTCTCTTGATCAACTACAGATGGCTTATCCTTTCCTTTCTGAAAAGAAAATCAGACTTGATAAGCAGAACTTTCCTCCATGCTGGCTGTGACCAATGACTGTGTTGTATTCCAGGTGGTTTTCAGTAGCCCCAGAATAATCTTCTCCATAACTTCATCAGACACTTCCCTGAGATTGACAGGCCCTTCTTCTTGCCCTTCTTGAAAATCAAGATGATGTTCATCAGCTTCCAGTCAGCTGAAACCTCTGTGGATTCCCAATACTGCTCAAATACTACTGAAAGAGGTTTTGAGATGACATCAGCAGTTATTTGAGGATTCTTGGATAAATTGTATCAGGCCCCATAGTACTGAACAAGTAATGTTGTTATACTAGCTCCGTCTGCCTTCAAAGCCATCAGCATAGCTCAAATAATTTCACTTGAACATATATGCAAGCTATGTATATTTACACATAAGAGACATAAATATTCTTCCTTTCACTATGTCAAAGTAAAATTGCTTTTATTTCACAGATGAAATATTGTCAGCTCATCAAAAGTTTTACTCTCTTCAAAACCCATTACTCCCCTACTTTGAAGAGCTTTTAATTTTCTGTGCCTGTCATTTCAAGCCATTCTAGTCCTCAAGAGTGGCATGTGGAAAAGAATACATATATTATATATTATATCTGATGAGCAAGTTCTTCAAAAAAGTTGCAGCATTTATCTTCATATGTGAAGAGAAATGGAACGACTATGGAGCGGTATAGCAGCCAATGTTATTCATGTCTTAATCACTCTTGTCTCACTCTTGATGTGCAAAGACAAAGGACATAATCAGACATCACTCAATATATTGTTTATATAAAATACTAAGATTTTGGGTTTGCAAATATGCAAGAGATAACCAGGGTGATCTGTATAATAGTCATGTTTTGGCAAAAAACTCTATGTTTTATTTCAAGCAAATCTTCTTTCCAGCTTTGAACAGTTATTTATTTATTCTTTTGTCCTTTAAACAAATTTAAGAAAAAATTGCAACAAGAGCAAAAGGTCTCTTGTGCAATAAACCTACAGTCTATGGACTAGGCCATAAAGTGAAAGAAGAAGGAGTGATTAAAATGTGAAGTAACTGTCACACATATTTAAAATCAAATAAATCCCTGTCTTTTGTCATTTTAGTATTTATTTCCTAAACAGATGTTGACACTTGCAAGTATTTATAACTACTTTGTGACATATTTTGAAACTGTAAGCATTTTCTATATGAAGGTCTATTAGTTAAAAGTTCATCCACTTTAAAATTAGGCACGAGCTCATTCAGTTAATCAATGAGAAAATAATCTAATTCTTTTTTTGACTGCTAATTTGAATCCAATAAACCAACTGCACATTGCTATGGCTTGTGACTGCATGTGTGTCATCATACCTAAGTTCCTATGAAAAACATTCCTTTGGCTGAAATACAACTTCAGCTCTACCTCACTAACTGGTGAAAGATAAACACCTGAATGTCTTCTTGCTCTGCTGCACATCCCCAGTATTCTCTGCAATTGTGTCTCAAACACCAGTCACAGGCACCCAGAAAGCACCCCTATAGGAAGACTACTCCCCACAAAAGTAACATCTGCAAGAAGAGGCAGAAGGGCAGGAGAAACCCAAGCACCAACTTTCCCAGCATGATGCAGCCAGTGACTGTGCCAGGTGGCACTAGGTGGCGGAAGAGCAGGAGGAGGAAGAGAAAAAGGCATGCCAGCTGGCAAGGCTGCATGGCGGGCAGGAGACAAGTCAGGCAGAGGAAGAACAGAAGATTCAGATAGGCAGAGCAGTTTCTACTGTGGCATTTTATCATGCATCAGACTGAAAGATAGAATAATGGGAGGGACGCAGAATGAAGTTTCAGGCCTGCTAGGGTGATTCAGAAGGCTTGTTTGGCAGCATTGTCTAGAGAGACAGCTTCATCTATTTGCCTCACACATACTATTATCACAAATGTAAGCACATCAATTCTCTGTTCTCAGAGCTCACACACATCATTCTGTCTATATTTGGCCTCTCTCTACCCCCACTTTTTTTTTTTTTTCTCTTTTCTTGATTTGCACTACAGGCAAATAGACAGCGAATGAAGCTTAACATTTTGGTTGCCTTAACTCTGACATTTAGTGAGCAAGATCTTCTCACAGATGACCTCAAAAATACCACTGAAAAAATCACAGTTGTATTTGTTCTGCATAAATCCTCAAGACTTGGTATAGTGATCCTGGGGAGAGGGGGAGGTAAAACTAGACACACTTCAACCTCCAGTATTCTATACAATAGTCCAAGCCAGTACCTATGTGGCCTTTGTGGTGCAGCTTGGGCAATATGCACACTGAAATGGAAGTAAGTACCTCCAAACTGCACACCTCCAGATCTTGCCAGTCTGTGAAATAAAAACATGGTAGCTTAATACCACAACTTCTTTGTATCACGCTAAAATTGATCACAATATCTTCAAAATGCTTCAAGGTTTTACAATTTACCAAGTAGCTGTGTTTGTGAACAAAGATTAACTCCTATGTGCTTTTCAACAATACTTGAATTCCAAAGTTTTCCATGAGATAGTTTTCCACTGGTGCTGCTATGTGAAGTGACAAGTCCTCTCCTTTTGGCAGAGCTTTAGCTCTTAACCTGTTCTTGTCAGAGACAGCCTCAGGCAAATGTTGCCTGTGAACCCTCTCACATATTCTTCCTTCCAACCGAACTGTAGAAGTCCTGCCTTCTCCTCAGTACCCCTGCAACAGGAACAGGTCATGACACTACTGGACACTCCCTTGAGGCATCACTAATACTCATTGTCAGTCACTTCCACCACTCTGTTTTCTCTGTATACATGAATTTCTTCTTATTCATGCATATGAATGCATTAATATTTCTAATATTTTGTCTTATCACTCTGTTCTAATACTTATATATATATATATATATATATATATACACAAAAAAATTTTATTTAGTCAGTTTTAACCTAGAGGTTTACATGCAAACCTTTGTTTATGTTGTCAGACTTTATGTATACATGCATAGCAAGTGTGGAATTTTTAGATACAGGCTAGTAAGTCATTCCATCCAGATACATTCCTCTCCAAACAAAAGCAGCACATAAATGATGCTCCAAGACTAACGTCAGTTACTTTGATACTATTAAAATTACTATTCTTAAAACAAAAAAAAAAACAAAAAAACAAACAAACAAAAAAAAAAAAAAAACCCACAAAAAAACCCACAAAAATCTCCCACAGAAAACCCAAAGCCCCACAGTCCCTTCCTAATGAGAGGGTAAAAGTGGTCACTCATTTACTTCACTTTGTTAGTGGTACCCTCTACAATAACAGCAATATTGCCATCATAGAAGTTTATTTGGCATTAAAAACAGCTTCCAAAATAAGAGTAACTTTCACAGGGATTACAATATTATTGTTTTACATATTCAGTTATAGTCTGTCCAAGCAAA
Organism: Trochalopteron elliotii; assembly: GCA_024734555.1. NCBI lineage: Eukaryota > Metazoa > Chordata > Aves > Passeriformes > Leiothrichidae > Trochalopteron > Trochalopteron elliotii. The sequence goes on from JANPWX010019821.1 coordinate 242,591, forward strand.
GCCAAAATGGCCAAGCCAATGACAAACTACTTTTCAAATCTTCACATGGTCTATATAGCTGATTTGTTTCTAACAACTAAGAGTGACAATAACCATGCTAGTAGTGTGTGGCTCAGTCAGCGTCTCATCTCTCTTCAGTCCAGCAGTGCTGAAATCTGTATATCCCATACAAGACTTACTTGCACAATAACCCTATGAGGCCAATGTTTATATCTTTCTAACTTTGCAACGGGAACTGCTTCTCCCAACTGCATCTTCCTCATGTGCTCTTCAACTTTTAATTCTTTCTTTTTATTAATAAAGTCTCACTGTAGCAAGCTGTCAATTTCTCCCCTTTTACTTATCTACAGCTGTATTTTCAAAAGTAATATTTTAACCTGGCAAAATTACCTTTCACTATCATTTTCTTCTTCAAAGAAGACCATTGCTAGGAAGAAAATTCATCAAAGCATAACCATTTTCTTGGTATTTGTAAGACTTTCTTCCTTAGCACTGAAGAAAGTTGGTAGTAATACAACATATTCCATAATCTACCCCCATTATCCCAAGACTGTTTTGACTTCAGTGATTACCACAGACTACTCAGAGTGAAAATTTATCCTGGCTTTGAGAACCAAACATTTCATTATGTTGCATCTCCTGAATCTGCTTCTACCAATACACAATCCATCAACAAAATTAATCTGTCTGGAGTGACTGGTGGGAAGACTGGAAAATTCAAAGGCTAGGCTTTGTATACTCAAACAATTTTTCCTTGGCTTTGGTTTTTGGTTTTTTGGGTTTTTCGGTTTTAGGTTTTTTGGTGTTTTAGGTTTTGGGTTTTTTGGTTGGTTGGATGACTGATTTTTTGTGCCTGATCAAAGAATGTATCCTTAAGAGGGATGCAAACTCAGCCTGTCCCATGGGTCAGGTTGCTTCAACCAATCAAAACCTCTTCTATAAATTCAGAATAACTACTAATGACCCCACAGTTCTGGATTGGATTTTGTTTTGATTTTGTTTTGTTTGGTTTTTTTTCATTAACTAGTCGACTTTAATTTTCCTTAATTGAGAGTGTCAGAAAATAAGAAAAAGCGACTTTCAGACCACCTTTTCTTTCTATGGTATCCCCTTCCTACAGTTACAAAGAGAAAAGCTGAGTGTATCTTTTTCAAGATAGCTCAAGACAATGTAAGTCTTGATGAAGGTTTTATCTACTTTATTTGTATGTTTGGGGTTTTCTTGCTATCTGCTGACTTCACTTCTATAAGGGATTGCTCATGACTAAAGTTAGAGGGGGGAGGTCTCTTTACTAAGTTCCCAAGCCTTTATGTTCATAGGGGATTTTTCCCTATGAATATTTCGTATGCTTCTCTCTTAGCCTAGCTTCCAAATCAACCATGCCACTTATGAATTTAAATCTCACTACCACATTTTGTACCACACTAGTCTTTTGCACAACTTGATCCAAATGATATTTCTACCTGATAAAGCATAAATCATGACAACTTGTCCATTTTTTGTTATTCCTGTAGGACTCCGGTGTGTAATATACATCATCCGACTAAGAATGAAAGTAAGTAGAAGGCTGCAACAGAGATCCCCATAACATATTCTATGATATTCTCACACCTAAACATAATAAGTTAATTTGTGCTTCCAAGCAATTAAGATTTCTTAGTTTGTTGTGACTGCATTATATAGGATTTATAAAAATTTTAAGTGAACTTCTTCACCTGAGTAGCTTTTAAACTTTTGTTCAGAGAACTAAAGAGGTTGAGTTTAATGATTAAGTACTGTACTGCTGGCTTGATCACTTTAGCTGGATTTTTTTGAGACTGTGCTTCAGTTTAAATATAAAACCAAACTAGCAAATTATTAAAGACTTAATACAAAACAATACACTTGAGCCAATAATGACCTTACTGTATTATCAGTTTTCCAAGTGGATTCTGGATCTGACAGAAAGCAGAGATCTGCCTAAAATTAATCCCCAAACATAACAGCCAAACATAAAATTAAGGCTCAGTAAATATTCTGATCAATCCCACTTTTTTTTTTTTCACAAAAGAAAGCACAATTTTGTAATGTTTTCCTTTAGAAATGTCTATTTACTGTAAGTAGAGTCATTTTTTCAAGGGTCTTTATAATTCTTCATGTACCAGATGAAAATAAAGGAATCATTCTACCTCATCCCTTAAATTTACTCACCAATATGTGAATTCTTGTTACAGCTGGTATTTAAAATGTATTAGTAAAATTTATCACTCAAAGGCTTAGGGAAGAACTAAATTACACTAATGAATTGACTATGAATTTGAAGCCTAAGATGAAGCCAAGTATTTTCTGGCTTCATTTCTGTATCTCAGCAAACTGCTTAATTTTCTCCCTACTTATCCATTACTGCTAAATTGTCTTGCTATTATTGCAGAAAATTGCAGCAAACACTGGTTTGCCCTTAGGCCTATACTGAACGAAGCAGAAATCAGGATTCCAGCAGAGACACTGGCAAGGTACAAAACCCTTCCTCCACTAATTTTGCTGAATTGAAAGAGCAAGTGGAAGATAACATTCAATCCCTCTTTTTCAATTTTATCTAACAGCGAGTGAATTATTCCTACAGTTGGCTTTTCAAATATATTAATTGGTCTTCTCACTTAAAGTCATGTACAAAGCTAAACTAGATTAATGAAGCAGCTACATATCTTCTGATATGCAAAAGGAAACTAAATAGTTTCGAGCCTCAAATTTTATTTGTCTTACTGGGGGATGGGTGGGTGTACACATTTTTTTGTTTGATTTTTTTGTGGAGTCTTTTGCGTTTTTATACGAGGAAGGAATATAAGTCCTTACATAGTTAATCTTACTCTTAAGCATGACTCCAATGCCTGACAGAAACGTTATGGTTAAAAACCTGTGGCTTTTGCAGTTAAAAAGGGGACAGCATATTCTAGATATGATGGGGGGTGGGGGGGGAGGATAATATCTGAGCTGTCCCTGGAAAGTCCTGGGACGAGAGGCAAAAGTTGGAGGGACAGGCTGCTGGCAAGGGCCCTCAGCTGGTGACTATGAGCTGTACAGGCCACACTGCTGCAGAACCTTCAGTCTTACGGAGATTAACCAGGGACTCCACAGCTAAGAGAAGCCAATAGGGAAACACCAAGGAAATATATGAAAGGAACTGAAGAGTGGTCCTCTAGGAAGATGACACATATGAGTCCTCAGCTGAATTTACATCAGTGTACAAACAGCAAAAGTTGGAAGTACTGTGCTGCTAGAAAGTTATGACTTTTTTGCCATTATTGAAATGGTGGGGTGAATCCCATAATTAAAGGGTAACAATCAGTGGCTACAGGCTGTTCAAAAGAGGCAGGGGAGGAAAGAGAGGGGAAGAAGTTTCCCTTTGCATCAATAACTGGATCAAGTGTGAAGAGTTGTCCCTGAAGAAAAGCTATGAGCTGGCTAAAAGCCTGTTTGAATCAGAGACTGAGGCAACAAAGAGAACCTCATGCTTGGTGTTCAGTACAGGCCCCTGATCAAGGGGAGGTTGTTTATGGGAAAACCTTCTTTCTCCATAAAGATGAGGTATCCCGCTCATGGGCTGGCAGGCTCATATCCTGCTGGGAGATTTCAACCATTCCAGCATCTGCTGGGAAAGTAGCACACAGATCTGCAGGCAGCCCAGGAGACTGCTGGTATGCTTGGAGGATAACTTCCTGGTTATTCCTGCCTGCTGTCTACTGGTAGTCCACCGACAGCCCTACCAGAGGAATGTGCTACTGGATCTCTTGGTCACCAACACAAGTGAGCTAACTGGGGACATTGAGATTGGAGATAACCCAAGCTGCAGTGACCTGCATTGGTGGAGTTTGCACATCTTGAGGGATGTGGGTCAAGTAAGGGCTAAAGTTAGACCCCTGAACTTCAGGAAAGCAAACTTCCAGATCTTCAGTGAGACAGGCAGTAGGATCCCCTCGAAGACTGTTCACAGGAACAGTGGAACAGAGCTGGTAGATCTTTGAGGGAGCCTTCCACAGAGAACAAGACCTGGAAATCCCCAAGAGCAAGAAATCAGGCAAGTGTCTTGGTTTGAAAAGACAGGTGTCTCCTACAGAAGGCAGGAGCCTCCCTTGAAATGGAAAATGTAAGCCCTCTCTCTCCAAATTATTATAATTTTGAAATTAAGGGGCTCTGAGGCAAATATATGGGAATAGGAATAACAGTTCTTTACTAGGAAAATTAAAATAAAAATGCAGCAGTACAAAAAAACCCACTGACAGAGTCAGAAGACAACCTCACACACTGTTGGTCAGGGTGCTGGTAGCAGTCCAATTAAATGGTGGCTGCAGTCCTCCTGGAGTGACTGATGTAGAAGCAATGATCCTGTAGAAAAGGGTGTAGTTTTCCTCTGAAGGTCCAGTGGTGGTGTAGATGGGTCTGGTCTTCCTCTGGGAATCCAGTAGAAAAGGCTGCTGTGGTGTTCCAAATCACAGATTTTTATCCAGGTAGGAATGCCTGGCTCCTCCCCAGGGGTGGGGCATCTCACAGTGGGGTGACATAATTTTATCAGTCATGCGGTGAGCCTTAATGACTCATTAACAGAAGATACTCCCCTGGAGGGAGGGTAGGTCATGGAAGAGATAAAGAATATTGCTCCAACTAGTTTTAAACAGATGGTGATAGAATACATACTTCCGATTACGTCCTGCATTGCAACCTAAGACAGCAAGGCAGTGAGATGGAACAGCTGAGCAGGAAACAGCTGATTGAACTAATGGGAAAGAACCAAATGCACAGACAGTGAACACAAGGACAGGTGACCTGGGAAGGGCACAGAGATGAAGTTCAGTTGTGTAGGGATGAGGTGAGGAACAACAGCCTGGAACTGAACCTGGAAAGGGACACAAGCATAACAGGAAAGGCTTCTGCAGGTGTGCTAATCAGAAGAGGAAGGTGAAATAAGGTGTAACACCCTCTGATAAACAAGGCCAGCAAAGTGGTAAGAACTGATGGGGAGAAAGCTAAGGTACTCACCTTTTTACCTTGGTCTTCAATAGCAATCTCTCTTCTCACACCTCTCAAGTGGATGGACAACAGGATGGGGACTGGTGGGGGCAAAGTTCCTCCCACTGTAACTAAGGTCACTTCCAACCCAACCCATGCTATTATTTTACAGAATATTATCTAGAGATGTTAATAACACATTATGAACTGCTACACAAGACATGATCCTTGGAGCTCAGTCTTCTTCATGAATTTGATGTAAATTGATTTTTTCCACCTGTAAACCATAAGCAGGCAAGTTTTCCAGTGTTCTTCAAAAAAGACGAGACTTTGCACACATTGTTAGCTTGTTCATTCAAAAAGCAAAGGGTATTTTTAGGAGATTATAGGTAGGTGGAGATAGAGGCTAGTTAGGTGGATGGATGGATGGATGGATGGATGGATGGATGGATGGATGGATGGACGGACAGAGATAGATAGACAGATAGACAGATAGACAGATAGATAGATAGATAGATAGATAGATAGATAGATAGATAGAGTCAAGTCCAAAATCAAAGTTCTCACTTGGTCCTTCAGAATTTTAAAACACTACATGTTTGTACCCTACGTCTGCAGAAATAATCTAGCACACAAATAGCTCCTATTTAGCAATTTCTTTATATGAGTAATTCTATTGATGGCACTCTGTGTCAATGTTTACCTTGACTATTTCCTTGTTGTTCACAATTGTCCACACCACATGTGACATAACTACTGTCCTTCATCACTGATGACAAGACTAACCAAAACCTGGGCTGAGGCTTTGAAAACTAAGTATCAGATGGACATATACCTAAGAATATCTACTCTTCCTGACGAAAATATTTATAAAGGGTATGAATCTAACTTCTAACAGGGAATTTACTTTTAAAATTGTGCACTTTACACCATCAAAAATCCCTCATTAAAGAGGTCCAGGCAACTATTTGTCCTAGAAAGGCACAAGTTTTACATTTTCCAGTGCTAAAACAAAGCATCACTCCTGCTCTGTTTCTCAAGTATTTGGATCTTCTTCTTAATTTCCTCTTATTTTTTTCCCATTACCATTTGAAGCCTGTGACTTCTTTCTCTGCCTCTTGACAAATAGTCCTAACAGTCCCTGAAGTTACTGCGTGAATTGAACACATCACATTGCATGTCATCTTCTATTTTATATCAAAACATTTCACTTTACTTCACATGCAGAGAGGTTCTTAACAATATTGAGGTCTTGGCATCATAAAAATACAGAAAAAAAAGTTGATTTTATCATGGAGGAAAACTGGATTATCTAGTTTACTTAAAAAGAAAATTTACTATTTTACTATTCATTATAAATCTTTTCATATTATTGAATTACCTTTGCATATACATTGAAGATCACTAAATATTACCTCACAGAAGTGATCACAACATACGGAGGGGGCAATTTTTCCCTTTTATACTAATTCCCCATAAAGTTACCAATCCTGCCTCTTTTATTTGTTGTTTACAATGAGGCTTTGTATATCAACATATCACTAAATCAGATACAAAGAAAGAGCAAAAAGAGGTCTCTGTCATATCTACCTTTTATTCACCCTTACCTTTCTGACTACAAAATGCTCAAAAATAGAAATCGTTCACACCTTTTCAGTGCATTGTTTTCCCACATAAATGACTGTATGCACACACCTACATATGGTAGTTATGCAGTAACTACCATAAAACAGTGCCATGAAATAGTGCTCTTTTAAACATTGCTGATTATTCTAATTCTCCTAGATCAGGAACCAACCAGTCAGGTATTCCTGATAGTGAATCACAGGCTACTTAATCAAAGTTGCAGGTCCAAAACAGTAAAAAAGCAGAGCATGTCCCACAACAGAGCTGATTGTGTTTCAAGGATACACCATATAGCATTACATTTTTTATCCTTCCTCAGTATCTCAGTGATAAACTTTTCTGCAGTGTTGCCTACATGTTGAACCTTTTAAAAATTTTCAAATACACCCAGGGATGCAATATCAGGGCATTCTAGCCACAGTGCACAGGTCCAGTTACAGCAACTGCTGTAATTTCAGCAGTTCTTGGAGAAGATAATGGATAAATATGGACTTCATTAATAACAAAGCTCTTAACATCATATAAAAAATAGCAGTGGAGAGATAGAAACTCATACCAACACAACACACATCTGCTAAAGTATCAGCCACTGTCTTGCTTCACACAGTTTTCTGAACTGTCTTCCTTTCAACATGTGTGAGAGAAGCATTTAGGATTTTTTATTACAGTTGTGCAGAGTAGTTCAGAAAAAATAAGCTGCAGAAGCAAGTAAAGCAAACTGCTCTATATTGGCAACCACAACCAGCATGTCAATGGAAATGACTATTCCCTTCTCAGCAGTATTTTCATGACTACTTCTGAGAACTGTATTCAATTTCAGGCTTCTTAGCCTGAAAACAAAACAGGTGTGGGCATCCAGAAGCATGTCCAGTTACCATGGGGATTAGGTGGCTGCAGCAAGAGAAAAGCCTCAGAGAGCAGCGGTTTGTTCAGCCTTAGAAACAGAAGTCATCTAATTTCCATCTGCAACTATCAAATTAGATCACAGCTACATATTAATAGAAGGCACATAGTCACAAAGTAAAAGCCAGCAGAAAAACAGTAGGAAAATAGTAGCTTTTCACACTAAAGGAAAAAAAGAAAGCAAAATTTTTACAGCATGAGAAGAGTCAAACACTGGACCATATGCTGAAAGACATTGTAGAATTTCCATCTTTGGAGACAGTCGAAGCTCGTCTGAACAAAACCATGAGCAACCTGCTTTAACTGGACCAGCCTCAATGAGATTGGATTGAATGACACATAGAGGTCCCATCCAAACTAAATTACTCTGTGATAGGGCCAACTGACAGCAATAGAGAAAACATTGAGCCAAGGCTCTTGTTAGCTTTTAACTTAAATTCAACAATGTTAAAAAGCTGAAATTGCTATCAACTCTACATTATACCACTCACACAGTGCAGTTGACTGACAAGCACTAATTTAAGGGATATAAATGAAGTTTTACTGCTTTTAGTCCCTGATAGGTCCACCAACAGGGAGCCAATATAGCCAGAAGTGAGAAAGCTGGTTTATATTCAGGCATATGGAATGCTGGTGCTTTGTCTAACTTTACTATGTAATCCACCAAAAACTGTGGAGATGGATTGGTGTTAATCACAAGTACTCAAGGACTGGATATAAAGAAGAATTTTTATTATTTCTTGGAGGGGATAGGATGCAAGAACCCTTCATGTTCTCCATGGCTGAGTTGATTGTACAAACTCAAAACAAGTCGGGAAATAATCTATGTATTTGCTTACTTCATATACATAGCTCAGAAAGCATTTCAAAGCAAATGCTGTGCATCATGGAAAGATTTTTATAATGTTAGTTTTTAAGACTAAAATTGTCGTATAAACTTTTCTGGACAAACAAACAATACAGAAAACTCTTCATCATGTTTTCTTCATCACTTTAGCAAAGGTGTGTGAAAGGAAACATTTGCTCCCAAACTGTTAATCTCTTGTGTACAACCAGTATCAAACCCAGACTTAGAACTCCTCCAAGTAATCTAGATGACTTTTCAGTTTCTTTCTTGTTTAAACACCATGTGGAAAGGGTACAATGCAAAGGACATAGCTGTGTAGAGCTGAACTACATCTGCAATGTTATTGAGACAAGAGACTCTTTCCCTTTACATTGTAAAATTTTCCACTTACATGAAAGAAGTTCTGTGCTGCCCTTCACAAAGTGACATCTACTAACAGTAAGAGTGGAGGTTGAAACACTTAACAAAGGAAAGTATTTCTGAGGGTCTGTAATGCCTAGTATCACCCCAATAAAGCACCCTCACAACAGGAACCCTTCTAATGAGGCCTGAATATGTGTATGTGTATGTGTAAGAACACATTTCAGTCCTCAACAACTGTTTACTGTTCAAACATTAAATAAATGTAGAACTGTTTTAATCAGCTGAACAAATATTTAATGTACACTCCTGTGTAAGAGCTATGTTTAAAAATATCGCTTATGCAGTTAAAACATAGGGAAATTATGGAAACTAATGCTCTGAAAGGTAAAACAAATACTGTCTAAACAAAACTTGCATGTAAAAACAAAAGTCATATCTTACCTTGTCAACCTCTGTCTAATGCATTCTTCATTATTGACACCATCAGTCTTTCATGCTGAAGTCTTACCAGGATTGGTTTAGGATGAAAATGCTTTTGTCTTCAAGAAGTCATAATTGCAGTGCAGAAATAGGATTAGTTTCTAATAAACCAACTGAGGAGTGTAATGTTAATGTTACATTCACAGCAGGGCTTCCTCTGTAGAGTAAATGTTTGTTTACTCTCTGGGATCTACACACTGAAGTTCATTCATTGCAGGAGTAGCTGGATTTCCGTCTACAGCTGTTAGAAAGGATTTGTAAAAAGTCTGACAGGAAATTACAACTTCTTTGAAAACACATGTGCCTGAATAGTTTCTCTGTAAATATAGTACAATGCTGGCAGAAAGAAAAAGTTTTTTAGACATTACCTCTTGAAAATACATAAATGTGCTTCACCTTGTCTTTATATATTTTCATACAGTTTATAGTTGTCTTTTTGTCTTTCCTTGGAATGAGTTTGTGTCCGCAGGAAGTCTTTCAAATTGCTATGTGGTGACAAAGGGCTGGTGTTCCCACTGACCTCACAAATTGGAGCAGAAATTTAGTACCTCTACTCATATGTATTTTGTTACAAAAAACATGAGAACCTGTCTCAAACTCTTCTCACATCAACTATTTGCTTAATTGTACATAAATGCAAGTGCAAAACTAGGCAGAATATATTTATAATATTTTTAAAGAGTACAGGTTAACATTCAAATATGACACAAGTTCTATAAACATGACCTTAAATGCATAGTAGAGCAAGGAACAAAATGAGAAAGCTATCTATTTCAATTTGACGATAATTGAACCTACTCTGCCCCTTACTGAAGCAAGGAGCACAAATTATTTTTCTCTATGAGCATGACAGAGCATTTTTAGGTCACTCAGACATCTGTTTTACAAAATACCCCTTCCTTCAGGTTACTGGTTACTTCAGGTGAGGACCAGAAGGTAGTACTCATTAAAAGCAAGAGAAACTTGCAACTCAGCAAGAGTTCATAAAAGTTATGACGTCTAGATACAAGTCAATAGACAGTTGTATAGTGTGGGGTTCCTTGTGTACTCACAGAATGTGGCATAATCCACCTGAAGGAAGCAAGCCCTTTCAAGGATTAAATTTGCTTTGAGCTGTCCTCACTCCAAACCAGTGTTTTATTTATCTGTGATGGTGGTTGTATGGGTCAGAACTACTTGCACTTATATTAGAAGAGAGGCACTATGCTTGATGAGAACTCCAAAGATGTATTTTAACTCCAGTTTTAATTGCTTCTGACTCCCTCAAAGTTTGTGTAACATGAGTCCAATATCACATGAGATTACTTGCATCATTTAACATACCATATGGCAGGTCTACGTATATTTTAAATAATTTTCTTAGATGAAACTACATTAATGCAAATATTAAAGATAAAATATAAATTTAGGCATGTTCAGTTTTGGAAAAACAAGGAACTGATCCATTCCGTATGCACCTGATTGAAATATATTTCAGAAACCAATGAGATCCTCATCAATAGGCCTCTGGAGATTTTGTCCCTCAGAGGCTGTCTGGACCTCCTCTGTACTGAAGTGTATAAACTTGCAGAAGGAAATATTTCTTCCACCAGCATAGCTCTTCTCTTCCAGCTGATGCATTGTAGCAACAGCACTTTGCAACATGGCACAAAGTCATGGTGAGAAGGGTTAAGCTCGATTCCCTGGAATGGCATGAGGCAGGTCTGCCATATGCATCATGGGTATCAAAAGCAGCTTTCCAGTTACCACTTGGATCACACTCTAAAAGAACCCCAAAGATTAGAAGCTAATGCCACATTAGCTGCCAGTAAATTATGGCTAATTGCCTTCTTAGCCTAGTTCCCTTTGTTGTGCTTGTTTCTGTCTGAGTTCACGCTGAAACAGGAGGTACTCCATGAGGACTAATTGCCATCAATGAAAAGTAACAGAATACTTGCTTTCAAATTACACACTCTTCTCTTTCCTACAAAGCCTGTAAAACTGTTGTGTGTCCGTAGGTCAAGAGGGTGTGTTTGCATGGCAATGAGCAAAGATCCATATTTAAGTTTGTGGCACATGTGAACTGTATCAGAGGAACAAGAAAAGACAAAGGGCTGTAAAATGTAATAAATCATTATTGTTTAGTAAGAACTAAATTAATCAGACCTTATTCTGGATTTCAGACGCCTCTGCAGAGTTTTCTCTCACTTTAGCCTCTCAAAATCAATTAGACTGCCAGTAGCTCTGTTTTCAAGTGTTGTAGGGTGGACTTGTACAAAATTGCAAAGCATACCTTATGTAGTTCAAGGTGTGTCCATAACATGATGATAATTGGATGTTAGGGGTAGTGGTGTTTCTTTAGGCATTTTTATGATGAATTAGCTAAAATTTTTACAGTTTGCCTCATTACTGGGATATTTTAAACACTATGTCAAACTACTGAAAAATATAAACTATTGGCCAAATTAAATGAACCTTATAATTTTGTATTTACTCAGAGAGACCTTGTGAGGAGCCAGTTTAATTCTGCTTTGCTTCAACAATGGTTGTTAGAGACATGTGAAGGAGGGGTGCAGGTGTGCCACGTGGAGGAGTCAACTGGAAGAAGCCTTGTCTCTGTGAGGACTTCACACGGCAACAGCCCCCATGGGACAGTCGGTAAGAGACACTGAACTCCCCAGAGGGGCCTCTCCAACCACATGGCAAAAGGTTGGGCTGGACCAACGGTCTTCTGTCAGCAGACAGGCTTTGGGAGGAGCCAGGGGCGCGAAAAACAACCGTGTCACAAGCCGGGGTAGCTTTTCGAAACCTGCTATTTGAGTGTGGGTTTTTGGCTTGGGGCTTTGTTGAGAGTGTGCTTTTGCTTTTGAGGTTTGGTGATTCGGGGGGCTTTTCTGAGACTTGCTTGTGAGTCAGGGCTTTTTGAGTCTTGCGTTTTTGCTTTGTCTCCAACTTGCTGAGGTCTGCTACTTGCCCTGGCCCTAGCTTGTTTTTGGCCCTTCTGCCCTGGCCCCAGCCTGCGTTTTAGCTCTCCTGCCCTCGCTGGCTCTCGCTCGCCCTCACGTCTCTCCTGCCTCCCAGTGTCCCTGACCAGCGCCCTGCCTGCTCCGCCCCAGCATCCCTGTCCCTGAGTCCAAGCCAGCCCGTCTCCGAGCCAGCCCCCGGCCCATCCTCACCACGACCCTGCTCAGGCTCCCGGAGCTCCTGCCCGATCCCCTCCCCTCGTGTCCGGCCGCCCGTGGCCGCAGGAGCCGAGCCCGGGCGGGCAGCGCGACAGCCCCGCCCCGGGACATGGACGGCGCTCCCTGACCCCCGCCGGCAGCGCCCTCTGTGCCCTCGGCCTGCTCTCTCCCTCTCTCTCCCACTTTTCTTCCTCTTGCTCTGTCTTCTCTAGCCCTCTTTAGTAGGGATATACAAACTCCTTTTTATTTTTTTTCGTTACCGATAGACAATTTCCAGATAGAGAGTTTGTCTCGTTTGACTCAGTTTCGTTCCTGACCATCTATTTTTAAAAGAACTCCTCGCAGTTCCCCACAGCGTAATGAGACAGAGCGGCTGAAAGGCTCAATTAAGGTTTTGTGCAAAGGAAGCAGCAACCACACATACATCAATTTAGAACAGATTACATCAGTGATAAACTAATTATAATAATAATCACTACCCAAAAAAACCAACACCAAAACCAAACCATAAAACAAGCAAAAGACATAGTACAAACTTTAACCTTTGAAGAAAGATATTCACAAGAGCTAAACACAACTTGCCAAAAAAACTTGTACTTGAAGAGTGGATTAAGATTTAGACTACCATGTAGGCCACCATGGGTTTTGAGTTGCTGTTTAACCTCAATTCTGGAAAAGTGCCCTAAACAAACCTGGGAGAGTAAGTCATTTGAACCAGATACATTCATAATCCTTTAATTTTACTTGCAGTGTAGCTGGACAGGTACTGACATCAAGAACTCTTGAACTGAGGCATAATAATAGAAAAAAACCCCACATCTACTGATTCTTACTCACAGCTGTAGAAGAGATTATCCCCCTCCTGAGACTCTAAGCACTTCTGTATCTTGCTGTATGGGCAGGTGCATTACAGTTACTGCTACTTGTTCTTAACATAGCCATGATGATAGGCTCTATAAAAACACATCCACTTCCGAAGACACACATAGTATGGCAGAATGTCAGACAGCAAAGAGAATCTATGGAGAGTTTAATTATATTCTGCAAATGTTAAAGTGTTGTAAATGCCGGTTAGCATTAGATCATATTGCAGGCCACTGCCCTGGAATTTATTATTAATAAATCAAAATAGATGGCCTAATTTTAAAAAAATTATAAAGTTGCATCAGGTTTCCCTAAATTCACCAATGTTTTTCTCAGTGTTTGTGAGAGTAAGATAAATCCATTAATAGTTTAATGATTAGTCCTTCACCACTTTAACCAAGGAAGAGTTTACTATTCATGTGACTAGAAACAGAATAGAATTTTTTTTCTGGTCTGTATAAAAGTCAAATTAGTATTAAAATAAACATATTTACCAACAAGTATTCTTGAGTTGGATAGTGATTGCACAAAAATTGGCATAGTATGGCCAATGCGGACTGGTCTGTACATCTTATGTGGTATCTGTAATCCTTAGATCATCACAGCTACAGGACATAAAGTATAAAGCATTTGTAAGCAGTGTAGCTTCTTTTATTTGAACAAAGATAAAGTTCAGGGGAAAAACGGCCTCGTGAGTCCTTATCTGCTGAACTTATCTGCTAGCTGTTGGTGAGTTTTAAGATTACCCACGTGCACTGTTGATAAACGTTTGTACAATCATGAATTCTCACGTATTTGTTAATGATTTGAAGTAAGTTTCTCCTTTTGGTCACATCAGCAGTTCTTGGAGTATTCTTTGATAAGTAGGACTAGAAATTCCTATCTGGGGTATAGGCGTTCCAAAGATTAGAAATAAGATAAGGGTAACTTAGAAATAAGTTACCCTTTTTAACCCTCATTATTTTTAGAGTGCAATTTATATATATTATGTACATTTAAAACTTCACTTGTAAAAATTTATATATTTAAAATAGAATTCTAAATATCTATTGATTTTGTTTTACAGACAGATGAGAAATTCCTCCCAAATATTCAGATATTCTCCCAAAGATTTCATAGAAACTCACTAAGAAAAACGTATATGTCTTACATAAAATGTGACTGAGCAATTTTTTTCTGTGCAGATCTTACTTCCATTCTGACCATTATTAGTGACAACATTGAATGCAAGAAAACTTCAGCAGTTCAAAAAACCAAATGGCCTTTACAATATGAATGTAATACAATTGCAAGCTAAACAAAATAGGTTGTAGATCTATGTACAGCATAAATACAGTGTATATTAAAAGTGACACTCCCAATGACTCTTTGAAGACACAAAAAATTAGCTCTTCTTTTCTCCTCCTCAAAGCACAAACAGAATATATATTAGACTAAGTCTTTTGCTGCTAAGTGCACATGATAATCCCTGGGTTTATATGTATTTATGAATCTCCCTCCCAGATGGCTTTGTCTGTCCAAAGGTAGAATTTGGTGCAGGATATCTGGTTTTCATATCACATGTAACTATAATATTAACTTACTTGAGCCCTTTGTAGCATCTTTGCATGAAGGAGTAGGAAGAGGTAAAAATGTATCACAAGCAACTGTTAATCTAGGTTTTCTCTGCCTAATCCAAATAAGAAGTTTCAATATATATTCTTCAAACTTAGAAGAAAAAACCTAAGTGTACCAATTTCCTCCTGATTGTTTACTAAATTTTAACCAGTGACAGCCAGACAACAATGAAATTCGGATAAGGTGGGATCTTAGGTGGGATTTCCACTTCATTTTAGTCCAAGAATATAACCTTGTCACAGTTCCACCCTAGAAAATGGTTTCTACTTCAGAGATTTACCCCGTGACATTATTCCTATTCAACAGGTACACACTGCCATCTAAAGGCCAGTCTTTGGACTTTTCTAGACCATTTGGGTTCCAGTCTCTCCACTGATGCTCTCACTGTGTCCAAATTCTTACTTGCAAAAACTAGAGAGATGACATTTTGGAAGAAAATATAATGAAATACAGCTTAGGCTGAAATGGAAATATGATACTGAGTCAGGTTCTGCAGACCTGCCAACACCAGTTTTGCTTTTGTGTGATGCAACATGACTATCCAGCCCAGCAGCTGACTCTTCTAATTGGAACTTTCCTGGTCAGTTACTTCACAGGGACATTGCTGAAGTGTAAGATCCAGACTTCAGCCCCATTAAGGCTATTACCACTGCAGCAAAAACTAAATGGAGGCCAAAACTACATTTCACACATCAGAATATATCTTTACATATCAGTTGTGGATAGTGAGGTATTCTTCCATGAAAACAGATTTTGCCTCTCTAAGCAGATGGTTGCTGTTACAAACTTCAAATTAATAAAATAATTTAGACTCGATATATTGTGCTCTGGAGCCGTGGTTTTAGCTGTCCATTTACACTTCTGTGAAAATGTTGTATCACATACCTTCATACTCATCCAGATTAAAAAACAAAAAACAAACAAACAAACAAAAAAAAACAAACCAAACCAAACCAAAAACAAAAGAAAACAAACAAACAAAAAACAAAACAAAAAACAGAAACAAAACAACAACAAAAAAAAAACACACACAAAAAAAAAAAAAAAAAAACACACAAAAAAAAAAAAAAAAACCAAGACCAAAACATTAAATTATTTCTTTTGAAGAAGCACAAGGTTATCACACTTCAGGACATCTTTTGAATGAACCAAAATATGTGGCTGCTTCCAAACATTGTCTGTTTCTTCTCTGGGGAATAGGTAGCTCAGTACATTCCCATCATTCTGAAGACCCTTTGTGACTTCTTAAATCTGTATTCATTCCTCGGGGCGACAAGGAATGAGAACAAGTGCTGACACATATCCTTTACTGGTATGTATTCTGAGTCAATACAAGCAGGAGCAAAGGGCTTTTAGAAAGCAACATTTGACCTTGGCCTATACCAGGTGATACTTCCCATTGGTATGATTTGCTAAGGAAATTTATGAGCATTAAATACAAGCTTTCTCTGGATTTTGAAGTACAAACTTTAAATAACACCACATTTTCCAGCTTGAGCTAAATGACACCACATAATACAACTGCAAATAATATTACTGGCACAACTAAAAATAATTATATTGGTACAGCTACAAATAATGATATTGGTACAGCTCAAAACAAAAAGAAAAATGACATTAAGATTCTTTTCTCTAATTATAGGGCTGCCTGTATTTTGGTATGGTAGGAGCAGATTCTTGCCATGTAAAAAAACAACAAAAAAACCCTAACAAAAATCCCCCAAACTAATATTCAAGGAACACTGTACCCAAACGTTATTTTGATTGATTAGTTCAGTTAAAATAATATCTCAGTAGAACCTTCCGTCTCCCTGCTATGTGTATTGCCATTGAGGGGTACACAATGTCCTGGTTTAGGCTGAGATGGAGTTAACTTTCTTTCCACTACCTGTTACAGAGCTTTATTTGGATTAAGTACAAAAATAATGTTGATAACACATTGATATTTTAGTTGCAGCTCAGGAGTATAAGGACTTTGCAGTTTCCCATGCTCTACCAGCCAGCAGGTGCACAAGAAACCAGGAGGAAGCTCAGGCAGGACAGCTGACCCAGACTGGCCAAAGGGACATTTAATTCCACAGACTGCCGTGCCCAGGGCATAAACTGGGGGGAACTGGCAAAGTGGTACCGATCATTGCTGGGAGACAGTCTGGGCATCGTTCAGCAGGCACTGAGCAATTGACTTGTGAATCACTTGTTTCTCTTGGGTATTATTCCTCTCTCCTTTTAATTTTTAGGTTTTGGTTGCTTTTGGTTTTTTGTTTTTTTTTTTTAGCAGTTGTAGCTTTAGTTCAATTGTTAAAAGACTGTTATCTCAAACCATGGGGTTTACCTTTTTTCAGTTGTTTTTCCTGTCCCACCAGTGCATGGGTGGGAAGTGAGTTAACAACTGTGTAGTACTTTTTTGCCAGCTGGCATCAAACCATGGTAAAAAAGAGCAGCACGGTAGACTTAAAATCTTGCACTATTCCCCAGGACTATAACTGGACTACAGTAATTTCTAGACTAAGTCTAATAAACGGAATTCCTCTGCTGAAAATCTTGCAAAGATAGATTAGCATCCTAGCTGAGAACAGTAGTGTCTGCAGGCATTAGCATTTTAAAAAAGATTCCTAGCATATCAATTTCACAGACACAGGTTAGAAGCCTAGAATCTAAGATTCTGCAACGTAGATGAAGAGATGGCATGAGGAACTTTAGAATTGTAGACATTTTCTTGATCAGAGGAGCAGGTAGGCAAATCGTGCATCTATCCCCAGACTAATCAAAGCACAGGGAACTGGGTGAGCAACCCTCACCTCCTTATGGAGTCTCAGGATTCATGGCAACCAGGATAAACAATCGGTACCTCAGCACAAGCTATGAAAGCATCCTAACCTCATATTCCCTTTAACTCTTAGGCAATTCTGCTGCTGTGGAGCTTGGCCAGATTATCACTTATTAAATCAGCACAAATCACATGAAGTTAATTTTTACCATGGAAGCAAATAATTGGCCTTGAAAAAGATTTATAAAATGTTCAACCTTCAATATTATATTTTGGATAGCAATGTGTTTTCAGACTTTTTCCTTTTTGGCGTTTTACTGCTTGTTTTAAGAAAATACCTCAGCTCCATAGTGTAAAGCATCAGCCCTTCACTTTTGAAGAAAAATAATAATAATAGTAAGATGTGAAAGACAAAATACTGCATCTTGTCCCGCTTACGCTAAATACATTCAGTTCCTTCCTTCTCACACAGGTGTTTTATACAAGGGACATTTCTGAAATGGTTGGCTGACTGGTATCCAGCAGTAAAGTATGGTTACTACACTCCCTGTTCCTGTCCCACTTCAGCAGATGAAAATTTGAGAATGGTGAGGGGGAGAGACATTTGTAATTCCATTTCATCTTTCCTATTCTCCTAGGTCACTTTACCACAGATTTTAGTTCCAGCCAGCTATTTGTTTAGAGTGTTTGCTATAATTTGTCTGTCTCTATATGTAAAATCATAAATCAGTAGCCTACTTTTTCTGCAAGGAATATGGTCGATGTAATCCTAAATTCTTGGAGTGAACCTCCAGATAATTTAAATCTGTGAAGTTTATAGAGTCTACGCTGTCCACTATAGCCAAGCATTTGGATTTCTATTTTGAATTGCCTATACATCTGTACAATCTGTTTACCTTTCATCCTCCAGCCCTTCCCTCAAGTCTCCTCTTGCTATTTGCTCTGGTTAAGAACAAACACAACTCCCAGAGTATGCATAGTCTGGATTATTTGTTTACCTCCCTTTTCACAGGGGAGTTTATGGTTTGAAATTTCATCTCTCTATTAAATCTACTGAAGCATATAAGTAACTTGATCCTTTTTAGGTCTCAGAGTTCAGTGTGCAAATGTGAGAGTTGAAGCTCCTAATAAATGCAGTAAAATACATCTTGTTCCAAGTGGAGGGCATATAGAATATGAAGTAATGGCTATGAACTTTTTACATTAGGTGTCTATGTATGTTTCATACAGAGAGAGATAATATGCAATAATGGGGGAAGAAAAACTTGATTGAAAATTCACTTTCCAATCATCAAAGAATATTTATAAGCATCTATCCTTATATCTCAACAGATATGACTTTCTGCAAAGTTATTTATTAGCCTGTTAGCATTGTGCTTGGTGACTGTTCTCTATTAGCTGCAATATTACAGATTTTTTATTTTGCATGTGTGCATGGAATAGGATGAAGTGAAAGCAACTTACATATTTGTTTAAGAAATATGAAATTCTTTTGGAAGGAAGTTATTATCTTTTTGTGTAATTTTTCTTTTTTAAGGTAAAAACAAGAGTCGCAGTTTAGTTACATCCCTTACTTCAAATTTTGAGGAAATAGGACAGAGCATCCACTAATCAATCCAAGAAGAGCCAGAATCCTGTGCAAGTTAATGACTTATTTTTCAAAACACAATGAAGAAATGGAGGTAAAGTACATGGAAGGGAAAGTATTGTTCCTGTTCTTTAAAAAACCTTGAAATATGTTCAAAAACATTTTATGAGGTCACACTAAAAAAAAAAAGAGTAATTGGAAGAAAAATTCTGCTTGTCTAAGCGAAGAGCACGTTTGTAGCAGTAGGGTAAATGTTTTATCGATTGGGAAACTGGGAAACTCAAGTCATTACTCACCATGGGCTAAAGAATAATTGCTAATGCTCTGGCGGAAAGATTAAAAACAGTTTCTGGAAGTATTTCTTACAATGATCAATGGTGTATCATCCCAGGCCATTGGATCTTCAATAACATTTTTCCCTTTTGGGATACAATCAATTTTTATAATATGATTCATTTGCCACCAGGCATGCTTTCTTCATGCAATGAAAAGGCACTTATGCACCTTATATTAATCTTTTGCACCTTAAAAATAATCTTCTACATCCAGAGCCCAAACTCTGATATGAAAGATTTTTCCAAAATCATCTCTATTTTTAAGCGGGTTTGGGAAATAGATGTGGCGAATTGCTTTTGTATTGTTTTCCCCACTTGGTTTCCATAAAAGTGTTTTTATAGCTTTTAAAATAATAATCATTATTACAGCACTGATGTGCAAGAAGAATTGAATAGATAGTAAAGTGAGCCATTCTCTGACCTGTGCGTGGCTTAAGTAATTTATTGTGTGAACATTAATTGTAGTGGTAATTCAGGTCAGGAGTAACAATGAGGCTACTCTAGCTCATTTCAAAAAATCTTGTATACCTTTGCTTAAGTAACAAAATGCTGCCCACTATTTTGCAGTTGTCTGACTTAATGAATATCTGCTTAAATAATTAAAACTATCAGGATTTCAAAATCAAATATACGTACTCACAACACAATTTATTTCTTACTCTGAACAGGAAACATTCCTGAAGGAGAGAGCAGCTGTCACAGCAAACAGATGACTTAATTAACAAACAAGACAGATGTAAATCTAGGCTAATTTACAGTTCCAGCTAAGATCAGAAAACTCCACACAGCTGAAGCAAAGGAGTATCTATGAGGCAGAGACACAGGTACAGCCGGGACTGCCTCACTCTTTTTGCCCAATGTCAACTGTACCATCTTAAGGAGCCTGGAAAGTTTCAACTAAGTTATTTCTTTTCCATTTGAGTTTTACATGTCAAGGAATTTCACAATAAAAATCTGTTAAGATTTTCTTATAGATATAAGAAACTACATAAACTGAGACTGTAATTGGGAGCATCCCATAATCTGAGACAATCAAGTCTGAAGTTTATACAATCTCTGCTAATATTAGTTGTAGTGGTTTGAAAGCAAAACGAGTGAGAGGCTTCAAGTCAGAAATACAATTTAATAGGAAGAAGATAAAATAAAATAAAATAAAATAAAATAAAATAAAATAAAATAAAATAAAATAAAATAAAATAAAATAAAATAAAATAAAATAAAATAAAATAAAATAAAATAAAATAAAATAAAATAAAATAAAATAGATATAATAATACAAAAGACCACTGACAGAGTCAGAATACTACTTGAGTGGGATGACGGAAGTAGTGATCCCGTAGAAAGGTCTGGTGGCTCTGATCCTCTGGGAATCCAGTGGGTAAGGTCCCCCATATTGTCCCAAATCCCAGATTATATCCAGGTGAGAATGCCTGGCAGAA
Organism: Trochalopteron elliotii; assembly: GCA_024734555.1. Taxonomy (NCBI): domain Eukaryota; kingdom Metazoa; phylum Chordata; class Aves; order Passeriformes; family Leiothrichidae; genus Trochalopteron; species Trochalopteron elliotii. The sequence goes on from JANPWX010019821.1 coordinate 263,564, forward strand.
GACCCATTAGCAGGAGACCCATTAGCAGAAGATCCATTAACAAAAGACCCATTAGCAGAAGACCCATTAACAGAAGACACCTTAACAGAAGAGGGAGGGGGAAATCTGGAAGAACACTGCTTCAGCAATTGGTTTCAACAGTTCATGAAGATGGTGATAGAATACTTTGTGCATATCTTATACTTGCAACCCAGGACATTAGTTAACAGAAAACTGCAAGTTAAATTGGCTAACAAGAAGGCCTAATAGTGCAAGAGTTCTCATCTTTTTTGATGGAAACAGAGAATGACATTCTCTAGAAAAGTTCAAAGTACATACCATACTCAAAAAATCTACCATGTTGGTCAATTAAGGAAGGCCTAGCTGTATTAACTTTAGTGGAAGACCAAAGGATGGGGCAGCTGTCAAGCAGGACACAAGTGTTTCCTCAATTTTCCTTGTTCAAGTAGATTTAAGCAAGTTTCACAAAAAGTGGGAATGTGTAACAGGCTGCAGACATTTTTCTATCTGTGCGTGTATTGGCTCCGATTGGGATGAAGCTAATTTTCCAAACAGCAGCCCTCACTCATACTGCTGTGTTGCACATTGGTAGCTGGAAAGGTTTTGTTAACACAACAGTGTTTTGGATAGTGCTGAGCAGTGCTGGCAAGCATCAGCAATGTCTCACTAACAACCTCCTCATCTTCCAAGGGTCAGTATGCTAGGATGGGCAAGAACTCACCAGGGGACATAGCCAGGACAGCTGACTAAAGGGGAGGGG
>JANPWX010019821.1:264713-331981 GCA_024734555.1 Trochalopteron elliotii
GGGAAGGGGAAGGGGAAGGGGAAGGGGAAGGGAAGGTTCCTTGCATTACAGTTTCCATTTGATACTATTTGTATGCCTTCATCTTTAATTATATCTTTAATTGCTTTCACTCCATGCAAAATACCACACTGCCTGCCACTTGTACTTAACAGACCTTCTCTAAATTTTGTTGATTGACTACTCATCCATGTACTAAATTAAAAAAAAATAAATTAACAAGCATTAAGATGTCTATCCAGCTTACCCAACTTCATTAGCTGCATGAGCAATCTTTCTCCTACTCTTCATCATAAACAGTTTATGTGATGAATATAACACATTACTCAGCAATGGCTGACTTTCCAACCACATATAATATTAATCTGAATTTTATATGAGAAATAAAACATTTCAAAGTATCTCCATACATTTACTCACCAAATCAAATGCAGACTAAACAAACTTTCTGCTCCAGAAAACTGAGATATTCTGTTAGTTTCACCTTAATGATGGCAGATGGGGTTTGGTTACTGATGGCGTAGAAGTGACAACTGTGACATTCCTGATTCAATGGCAGGCCATTCACAATCTCTTCCACAATTCATCAAAGGATTGGTTTGGCTTTGTTTTCTCTAACTCAGGAGATTATTTGCATATGTATGGTGTCTGTGTCCTATAAAAGTAAAAGGTCAAGAAATACATGCTTACTGACAACTGGCAAGCAGAGTTTATCTAAAACCATTTTATTAGACTTATAAAAGAATTTGTCTTATCATCTTTCATCCCTGTTGGTTTAGCAGTTGTAAGACTCCATTTGATGCTATTTTACTGGTCAGCTTATTGCTGACCAAAAGGGTGTAATTTTAAATATTTTATTAAATTAATTCTGGCCTTTTACTTCTTGTCTTCTACTTCTGGTCTTCCTTCCTTGTTTAAAAATAGCAAAACATAAAAGAGTGTTATAAACAAACTTCTGCAGAGAAGTAACATCACTAAGAAGAAAAACATGAGACAAAAGGAAATAATAACTACTTCAGCAACCTTATCAAGAAAGACTTTCTTTATATGATTCATAATAGTCAACCTAAAACTTTATTTACTGTGCTTGAGAAATAATCAATATTTATTCCTAAGAATATGAACTTATGATGCTGGAACAATGAAGATCCTGAATGGTTTTCCACAGGAAAGAAAAAGGACACTTCATGATACTGTCACTTTCTGCATAAGCTTTCATGAAACACAGTCAGTGGAACCCATGATTTCTTGAGTCTGTTAAACATTAATGTGCGTTTCGTGTGTGCCAGCAATTATAATCTAATATATGAATCCATGTCCCGTTCAATAACTATTTATGCTAGCATACATCCACCTCAAAGCAACATAAAAATTACTTATGGCATTTACTACCAAGAAAAAAGATCTACTGATTAATGTAATGCTATTAATTTTTCTATTTTATGTTATTTAGAACTGTACTGCATTGTTTGTTTTGCTGACAATGGCAGTTTAAGATTTAGAGTATCTGGTTTAATCTCTTTTTTGTCAATGGTATCTTAAGATTTAAAGGACCTATATATTTGTCTAAATCTTGTTACATGCATTCCCCTTCTTCCCGTTTCTTAAAACAATTTGGTGGTACATCTCAACTCTCCTGCCAGGTGCCTGCTCCTCCAGTCACTTTCTGGGCTGCATGTTCCTTAAGGACATAATCCCCTGCTGCAGCTGCAATTCTTCAGAATCTGCACTGTGGAACAAGCTGCCTCACCATGGGCTCCACCACCGACTGCAGGGGAATCTGGGTCCTGGTGACTGAGCCACCTATTCCTTTGTGTCAGGTCTTTGTGCCTGGAGGTCTGCTTCTCTCACATTTTGTCTTACACTTCTCTGTCAAGCAGTGTCTTGTCCTTTCTTAAATAAGGTTTCCCAGAGGTGCCACCAGGTTCAGCCATGTCCTACAGTGGACTAGTTGGAAAGAGCTTGCACTAGGTGTGTCCATACCAGCACCATGTGTTACTGTCAAAACCCTGACACATAAACACCATGTTTCTACCCCGACCACTGTGAGCACATATTTAAGAACTATTATTAAAATATACATTCATCAGACAATCTTCATAAACTACAATTACATCATCAACAATAACAACAGCAATTCCTCATACCAAAATCAAAGCAATATCAGCTCAGTACTAGCAAAAAGTAGACAATTCACACACATTGTGAAGGTCCACCACTCCTCTCTTCACCACTTTACAACAAGAAATACTCCCTCATAATCATTCTACTTTTCAGCAATATCCAGTCTGAGTGTTGCCTATTACCCCTCCTAATTGCACCCCTTACCTTGAATTCCTCAAGCTTCGAGTCCTATAAAGTACCATGGTGAGTCTTCCTTGCCTTTTACACATTCCCCTCTCTGGGCTGTGGAGATAAATAGAAGGAAGATGAAAAGTATCAAGAGGAAGACAGTTTAATAGGAAAAGTAAGAGTAGTGCATGCAAGCATAACAAAAAGAGGGATTATTTCACTACTTCTCATGGACAGACAGGTATCCATCCACTGGAAAGACTCACTGGAAAGAAAAGACTCAGCACACTTAACAGTTACTTGAGAAGGCAAATGTCAAAGCCACAAATGTTTCTCCTTCTTAATCTTTTGCTTGATCTTTTATTGCTAGGCTGAATTTATATAACCATAGAATAATTTAGGTTGGAAAAGACCATTGACTCTAATTGTAAACCTAAAAAAGCCAAATCCAACAAGCAACCATCTCATTAAATGCCAAATCTACATGTATTTTAAATATGTTAGGGATTATGACTCAGCCATGCCCTTTCCTGGGCGTATTGTTCCAGGTGCCATAGGATATCCTATTGGCCACTTTGGACCAGCTGTTCCAGCTCTGTCCTGTCCTGAACTCTTGCCCACCCCAAACCTCCTGACATTCAGAAGATGAAGGGGCAGCGAGAGAGGAAGCCTTGTTGTTGTGAAAGCACTGTTCAACAATAGCCCAAAGATTAGTGTCTCATCAATACTGTTTTAAGCCAAAAATGTGAAGTGCAGCTCCCAACAGGGCACTATGAAGGCAGTTAAATTCATAGCTTTATCCCAGACTAACCCAGTCCTGAATGCAACTAGCAACCTTTGTATGTTGTCCTTCCATTCATTTATTTACCCAGATAAAGTCTTTGGGTATTTCTATGAAGGTATTTCTATGACAGTATTTCAGTTCCAATACAGAAAACTTTTGCTAGAGAATGGAGTTCTGAAATCATACCTGCACAATTTCCAGCAAAATTTCTCTGGTTGTGGGATTTCAGCTGACTAGGCCCCAGGGGTATTAAGAGACTGAAAAGCCTTTTTTGAGATAGCATGATGTAATGGACAAATCCTAATATAGGTGTTGATTTAAATGTGAATCTGTTCACTGAAGAGATGCCTTCCTCTATAGTTCCATTGAGATTCAAGTCTAAAGTGATCATTCATGTTAAATTGACATTAAAATCAACTCATTTATTTTAATCCAATTTTTTCAGACATTCACAGGTCAAAACAGCAGAAAAGGATGCTGCTAAGTTAAGACTAGAAACTTGGATGTAGAAAGTGCACATTCATCTCTCAGAATCAAATCCCTCAGAAGCAAATATCAATGGAACATACCTAAAATTTCATTTGCAATAAACTACAGTTAAAACATCCAATTACGATAACATGTCATGACATATATTGATCCCTCTTTGAGCTAAGATTAAAGCCTCCACACAGGAAGCAAAAATATTTGGCTAGCCAAATATAAAGTTCTTCCTCCCTTTGTATGAATGTTCTTTCAGATTTTGCTGAAACATTTGAAGTTCCTGTTCTGAGCTCACAGTTTATTACCAAGCCCACGGAAAGGAAAGGAGAATTTAGAATCAGCTAAGTAAATACTAGTATCTTTCCCAAATTCTTTCCAGGAATATAAAAGTCATTTATCTGTAGCATCTCCTTTTTCCAAGGGTGCAATTTACATGAAGCTGAATGAAGAGGTAATTTATTCTGCTATTCATTATGACTAAAAATGTAAAACTTTTAATTGCCTTTTATTTACATATTTATTTCTCATTTTTCTCTGGAAAACATCCATTCTGTTCTGGTTTTAATGCAGGGGATTTTTAGATTGACCTACTTCCAATTTTTATTACTGCTGACACATATTTTATTTTCTTTGGTAGAGAGCAAACAATAATGAAACAGGTAATCAGCATGGATGTAGGTCACCAAAAGTGTCCCTGTTTTGTTAGTGTTCTCTGTTAGGAGTATACAAATAGGCATCCAAAATCAGAGACACTCCCAACCCTGATCCCAAAATGAGAATTAAAATCTCTGCCTCTGACAACACATGATTATAATTCACCACAGGATTCAGAGCTACTTTCAGATTTGTTGAAGCTAGATATGGTGATGAAGAGCAAAATAGAATCCAAGAAATCAGTCAGTACTTTATAAGTAACTTCTTCACGTAAAAAAATAATCAGATATATTACTTCAGCCTCGTCATAATTTTATTCCAATACTGGAGAGCAATTTTTTTATGAACAAGCTCTGTTGAAACATAGTAACAGCTTGAAATTGTCAAGGTAGGTAACTAGGCATGCTGTCCTTAGAAGCAAGGTAGATGGCAAGGAGCAGAAGCAGAAAAGGTGGGACAGATTCTGTCAGCAGCATTTGGCTCCAGCACACACACACATGCCATGCATTTCTGATTTAACCACACTTTACCCACACCAGATAGCAAGCCCACACAAATACAAATACATGTTTGTTTTCCTTCATTCTGTATTGACTTGTTTGACTAGAAATAGTGGCAGTGCTCTTCCACCTGCAGTGGCCTATGCACTGTTGATAGGAAGAAGTAATGATTTCTAACCATGCAGTCCTATGATTCTGCATCCTTCTACAACTGTAATTCAAAAAACTAATTTAAACACCTTGCACATAAACAGGAAGTTGTGTAGAATTAGCAGCTTGGAAAAGTGTAGCCAGAGCCTTCACATTTACCTGGCACAGAGAAACCCAAACAGAGAAAAAAAAATTCAGCTCATGAGTACTCCAGCAATTCTTCCACTAAGTTAGTCCCAGCTACATTTAAAAGACAGAAGAACAACGTTGACCCAGATTGTGCCCATCTTCTAGTAGAATACCATCTTAAGTTATTTAATTCTAAAAGTTAAAGAAAACATTTCAGTGTTAGGAATATAAATGATTAAAGAATTGGTCTGTAAAACTCAAAAAGTTCCGTATCTATACCCCCAACCCAGAATCAAGTCCTAATGAAGTATAGATGCAACAGGTCTCTTTGAAAGACCAGTTGGCCATTTTAAAACCCTATGTCAAAATACACGTTCTGAGCAGTGCACATTCGCCTCTTGTCTCCTTGTGCCATTTTATCTCAGGGTTCTCATTATAGATTTGTTTTCAGAAAGCAAGAATATTAATATTTAGGATACATGTTATTTTAGTTTAGTAACATTTTCCAGATTGTTGTGAAACACTATTTTAAATGTATGCAATACCCACCTACTTAAAATATTGATTATGCTTATTAATTCACTACATCTTTCTCTGAAGTTTAATCAGTGTTTTATCACTTTTGCCTCTCTTGTGATATCAACCAACCAAGGAAAAACTCATGTAGTTTAGAGAGGTAAGTCAAAAGTATTTTGAGAATGTATGGTTCACCAAATGTCGCAAGAGGACGCGAAAAGAACTACACTCACCCATCAGAATGTGAGATGCAAAGGAAAAAGGACTTTATTTGGGGAATTTCAACTTACATAGTTTTTGGGATTTGGTCAAGGATTGGGGGATGAGAGGAATGCCCCTCTCACCCCAGTGATCAACTTAGAAGTCCATCAGTTTGTCCTTCCTCCTGGAAAGGAATGTGTTTACCAAACATCAGTCTTTGTTTTTGTTACAATGCGTGAGAACTCTCCAGTCCAAGAATTAAAACAATGAGAAGACGGAAAAATCAGGGCAAAAATCAAATTTACTTAGGCATCTAAACCCAGTATTTAAGATAATATTCTTTCAATTATAATCCTTGCAAGCATTATAATTCATTTCAGTGAGGCACTGAAAATGAGCTGTACACTTCATTAGTAAAATTGAACAATATCCATACTTGCATAACTTTTTAAAAATAAAATTAATATTAAAATCATGGATAAAACTTTGTGATTAATACCTGTCTTCATTTTTAAACAAATTCTGCAAGATCAAATGATCTGTTATCCCCAGTAAACAAATTGGTACACATGATGCTGGCATACTGAAAGAATAAAAGATCTTTCCTTCCCAGTCCTTGACTCAGGTATATTATAATTTAAAGGTTAGGAGTGGGATCTTAAGTACTCTAATACAAATTTAGTGAGGGTATATAAATCCTAATAATTTAACTCTTTCCCTTTTGGCTCTGCTTGTAGATGAAAGCTTTTTAAATGCACTAACAAGTTTAGGGGGTTGGGAAAGAGGGAGGGGGGAAGTAAAACTAAAATCAACATTTTTGATATTTCTTTTCTGATTACAACTTTTGATCTACCACCAAAGAGGAAAAATCTCCTTGACTATTATATATCTGTAAATGAGATGGACAATGCACTCTTGCTTTTGCAGTAGAGGACAACTGTCATTTCCACACTACTCAAATGTATCCACATATCCACTTGACTGAAAACCAAAATATTTTAAATTCTGTCTTGGAACAGTATAGTCATGGGCATCTCAGAACAGGACTGCTGAGTGAAAACTAACTCAGCAACAGCAGAAACATGTACTCCTTACATACTGAAGAATTTTTTCACAGAATAAGAGAGGTTAAACTGGCAAAGAAAAACTGAAAACTTTTCAGTCCAGCTGAGCAAGCTCCAATCCTTTTTAAGATATCAAGTCTTTAATATTCTTCCACTCATTTCTAGCAATGCAAGAATAGTATCTCATATGAAATTAATGGCTTTAAACTGCCTTGAAAGCCACTGCAAATCAAATCTAGAGCCAGTTCTTAGCCACTAGAGTACAGACATAAAATAATTTAATTATAGAGTCCTGGAATTATAGGATAGTTTTATTTGGAAGGGGCCTTAATGATTATCTAGTTAAGATTTGCTGTCCCTGGGGAGGAACACCTTGCACCTAGACCAGATTGTTCAAAGCCCTGTCCAATCCAGCCCTCAACACCTCCAGAGATGAGGCATCTACAGTCTCTCTGGGCAACCTGTTCCAGTGTCTCATCATCCTCATATTTATTAATCTATAATATTTTATAATATTATCATATTTCTTCCTAATATTTATTCCAGATCTACCTTCTTTCAGTCTAAAGCCATAACTCCCTTTTATATCACTCCTATGACCCTCCCCAGCTCTCCTGTAGGCCCTGTAGGTACTGTAAGGTATCCACAGAGCTTTCTCCAGGCTGAACAACCCCAGTTCTCTAAGCTTGTCACAGGAGAGGTGCTCCAACCCTCTGATCATCAAACACAATCAAATCTTATGTTCTAGCAAACATAATATAGAACAAAAGGTGTTATGAGTAGGAACAGCATGAAGAGATCAAAATAAGAAGGATCTATTTCATTAAGGTTTTGGGATCTAGAGGAATAAACACAAGCTATCAAGAATAAACAAAACTAACTTGAATAAAAGCCAAAAGATATTCAAGAGAAGATGAAAGCTCTGTAAAGCCAAAGATTTCTGGAAACAAAATAATATTAAACACTGTTTAATCTTTATCTACAAACAATAAATACCCCCTTAAAAAAACCTACCAGATAATTGTCTGTTATTCAGAGAGGTTCAGATGTTGACCCATTAGTCAGGCAGATTTTAACTATGAAACTCTGTCACAGAAACTTTAAAAATATGTACTTTGCGTAAGATAATGATAAGGTGACAACCTAGATATATACTTCTTTAAAGACCAAACAATGAGAAGTGCAGAATTTCAGAGAAGAGAAATGACAGAACTTTACAGTGGGGTATAAATTTAAAACTCCATCCTCTGTTTTGTGACTAACAAACCAAAAATGAAATTGTGGATCTTCTGGAAGAAAAAACCACAAATATAACAGGAAGTTTTAAAAATAATGCCATGCAACTATCAGGGGCTTCTCAGTTCAAAATGAGTCACATGAGAGACAGATAGACCCTGTAGGGGTATGCATGTAGGTGCATGGTCAGCATGACTGAAAATTTTTCCTGCCTAACAGTTCCCAAAACATAAAGGTGTGTGGTACTCAGAAGTCCAAAGACTTACTTGACCTCTCCAATGAAAAGCAGGTAGCCTTAAACCAAGACAATACATGAAGATCGTGCAAAGGAGCATAAAGGTGTAGATGTACTGTTGTATGTCGAATTTAAATGCCCTCATATAAATGTGGGTAGATAACAGTAAGCACAGAAATAAGTTCTCCATGAACCTCTTCAAAAAGCATAGCTCTAAGAATTTTGGCTGCAGTCAAAAGCTGCTATCTCCTGCTGATACATATAAAAATTTAGTTAGTCAAGCAGAGGAAATTTTATTTTGTCTGTAAGTGACTGATTTTAAAAAATTACTACCTTCATAAAATTTCTTAGGGAAGGGCAGTATTACCTGATTCCTATATGTAAGTAATTTAATGACATTCTCAAAAGACAAACGATGAACATAGTCCAGATCCTGAGAATATCCCTGTTCTTCTTCCAGTTATCAGAATATAATTCAAAGTTAGAAATGTACCTGTCATCTTGACCAAAGATACCCTGCCTTGGTGAAAGCAGGGCTGAAATTGCCAGAGCAGTTAAAGATGAAGATCTGAAGAGACACAGTCACTTCGGTGATCACTTTTCAGTTCTGAATAGGTCTTTAAGAAGCATCAGGATGGTAGCAGGAAGTGTTATAGAAAGTACATTCTAAATTATTTTTTATTTAGGGATTAAAAAGCAAAAATATAAGCGAAGTGCATTGTGAACTGAGCTGAAACAGTAACACTGAAGAATTTCAAGGTTTATTGTGTGAGAAAAAATGGAGATAAAATCAAATAAAGACTTTCATAAAATTGCAAACTGTCTCTGTGACCAAAAAACCCCAAAAAACCAAAACCAAACAAAACCACAAACAAACAAATAAACAAACAAAAGTGTGTATCTTTATTTCACTATTAAAAAATCTTCTTAAAAATTACACTTCTTGGACATTTTTCTAGGCAGAACGAAAACAAAGCAGTGGACAATGCACATCAGAACTATTTTTGTTATCAAGCTATACATGCAGACATGTATGTGTTATAATGACAAGGGTTTTCCACAGAGATATTGCTACATTTCTTATTATAGCTTGAAAAGAACCTAGTCTTGTTACAGCATACTTCAAAATCATTGAATTTCCATTTCTCAGGTCTTCTGATCTTGGAGTTCACCAGCTTTTCCCTCCCTAAGGATAACAGTGTATAAGCACAACAGAAAAAGCTATGGTCACATCTTTGTACAGCTAAAATGGGCTTGACACTTTACCACTGTCTACACATAAGATATTTCTGACCTTAAAAATTATCTGTCCTAATGTACCAAAATTCTGTACCTTTTGCCATTTTCAGGATGAAAGGTAAAAAAGAGAAGAAGTGGGTGTTTTTATGGACAGATGGTAACCATATAGCCATACAATTCTTGACCCTGTCCAGTGCAGGGATATGGGTTGCAGTAGACTATTGGCAGACCTATTGAGGAACGTGAGACAGGGAAGGGCTTTTCAATTAGTACAAAATGCATTAAATGCAGATGTGTAGAAGACTAATCCTTTTTTTCACACCTTCCTTCTTGGGTTGAGGACCCACGCTGGTTTGCTGAGATTTTTTCTGTTTCCCTGCCAAGCACTTTACCTATAGAAAGCACCAATTTCTCAGTCTCATTAACACCAATCTACCATTCACAAATTCACAAGTCCAATGAGTATCACTTGCAATGTTTTAACTTCGAGGTTGGCAGAGCTGACAATTTGCAATAATGTACATTCTTGTGACCTAGCAAATGACATTTAGAATTTTCACCTACTGCTAAGAAAAGCCAGTCTCATTAACTAAACACCCTGCTCCTATATACACCTAATGTGGGTTTTGTCTCACCTTCTAGTTTGTCTTCCACCAGGAAAAAGCAGACAGAGGAGGCAGACTGACCAAGAGCAACAAAAAATATATTTTCCTTAAACTGGATTTTTTTTACCATCTGCTTTCCCTGCACTTTGAGAAGCAGTAGAAAACCCAGTTTTGTCTCTTTTGAACCATTTTTCACATTCCTACACAAACCTCAACAAACCTCCACCTCAGGACAGCGTTCAACACAGATATGAGCTCCTCTGAGAACCCTTTTCCCATCAAGCTCCTTTGTCTGCTTTAGCATCCCTCAGTTTTGGTGCATCTGTGGTGTGAAATTCAACTCTGCTGCCTACCTAGCTCACAGAATACATAAAGGACATCCAAAAAATAAAAAAAAAAAAAAAAATCCAAGTTTTCCTCTGCCCCCAAAATCTCATTTTATGTTTTAGAGATGCAATCTTTTAATTGACAAATGGCAATGGCATACAGGTTTTTCTGCCGTCCATACATTGACTGGATCCTAGTGTGTGGTCTTGTGGACACAGCTAAACTGAAAAAGACCTGTGATTTTCAAAACAAAAATTCTCCCAACAGACACACAAGATTTTTCTAGGAATTCCATGTGCTGCTTGAAAATCTCATTATAGCAGAAACTGCCTTCCAAAGTACCATTTACAAGCTGTTATCTCTGGTTTATAGTCAGTCTTAGAAAGAAAACACTGGCTAAACTTTTTTTTTTAATATTTTGTATTTTATGGGTTTTTTCCACTGAAACAGAAAGCATTAAAAAGGTGTCAAATAGCATTTAACAAATTGAACAGTAAAAAATAAAAATAGAAGTGATTTAACATTCCTACACAATGAAATACCAATCATGTTAATATACAATAAATTGGAATCATAGAATGAAAAAGAAGGTAGAAAAATCTTCTTACGAGTTCCAAACAGAAAATTTGCATTTTAAAGCTTTCTCAGATTTCTAGAAATGAGGCCGCAATGTGTAAGATCATAGTATAGGAAAAGCAGAAAAGAGTAGACTTACTGGATCACTGAGTCAGAAGGACTAAGAAATATTCTAACTCTCAGCATCCGTTATGTATTCTCACTGGTCATCAGGAAAATGAGAATGCACTGCACCTTACAAAATCAATAACTAAGAGATATATTATTTCTCTATATGACCATACATTTGATTTCAGACATTAAAGAATTCCTTACATATGCTTTAGAAAATATATAGGTAGCAAAATATACATCATCTTCTTACCTTATACGGAATTTGAGCTACATTTGGCAAGTTCTCCAATTTCTTTCCAAACATTATTGCTGGTTTAATGATGCTCTGTTATTTAATTGTCCTATAACCACTGACAGCTGTGGTAAAACAACAGCTTCAAACCATGCCTCTCATGGGTGGCAAAGCTGTAAGGGTGTTCTCTATCTCATACATGCTATCAAGGCACAGGTAGTGGAGAAAAAATGGTAATAGATAGGACATTACAGAGATTTTTTTTTTTTAGAACACTGAATCTAAATTTTCAGTCCAGTTCTGGATCTTAGGATGTGTGGTGGGTTGATCCTGGCTGGATGCCAGGCACCCACCAAAGCCTCTCTATCACTCTCATCTACAACTGGACAGGGGAGAGAAGATATGATGGAGAGTTCATAAGTTGAGATGAGGACCAGGAGAGATCACTTACTATCCATGGGCAAAACAGACTCAGCTTAGGGAAATTAATTGAATTTACTACTAACAAAATCAGGGCAGGATAATGAGAAGTGAATCTTAAAAAACACCTTCCCCCCACCCCTAACTCTGTCTCCTTCCTGTAGTTGCACAGGGAGACAGAGAATGGGGGTTATGGTCAGTTCATCACAAGTTGTTTCTACTGCTGCTCAGGGAGAAGAGTCCTTCCCCTTTTCCAGCAGGGTGTTCCTCCCATAGGACTCCATGAACTTCCCCAGCATGAGTCCATCCCATGGGCAATTGTTCTCCATGGACTGCTCCAATGCAGGTCACTGTTCCAGAGGGTGCAGTCATTCAAGGACAGACTGCTCCAGTGTGAGTCCCTCTGAGAAATTCCAAGTCCTGTCAGGAAAGCTGCTTCAGCATGGGCTCCTCTCTCCTCGGGTCTGCAGGTCCCTGACAGGAGCCTGCTCCAGCACAGGGCTCCCATGGGGTCACAGCCTCCTCTGTGGCATCCACCTGCTCCAGCCTGGGTCTCCTGCACAGGCCTCCCAAGGGTCACAACCCCCTCTCAGGCATCCACCTGCTCCAACCTGGGTCTCCTCCATAGGCTTCAGGTGGATCTCTGCATCCCCATGGGCCTCAATGGGCTGTAGAGGCACAGCTGCTTCACCATGGGCTGCACCACAGGCTGCAGGGGAATCTAAGCTCTGGTGCCTGAATCACTCCCTCCCCCTCTTTCTTTCTCTGACTTTGGTGGCTGCAGAGTTGCAGAGTTGTTCCTCTCATACATTCTCACTTCCATGTTCCCTGGATGCAATTACATCTGCTAATTCATTTTTTTTTTCCTTCTTAAGTTGGTTATCATAGATAGAATGTTACTGTCATTCCTGATTGGCTCAGCCATAAGCAATTTTGGGTCCATCCTGGAGCCAGGGGGTGTTGGCTCTACTGGACATGGGGGAAGGTTGCAGCAGCTACTCACAGAAGTCATCTCTGTAGCTCCACAGCTACCAAAACCTGTCCACACAAACCCAAAAGAGGACCCCTTACACTAGTGTGAAATAGCTTTGGTCCACATACAATTCCTGTTTTATAATCTGAAACAGTTCTGTTGGAAACTGTGTATGTCCTGATGTCAGGCTAGGAGAAAAATATCTGAAAACTTCCCCACTTAACATCTGATTAGTCAGGCGTCATGGGGGAGAGTGACTTTCACTTCATATGTTCTGTCATATTGAACAGTTTACTTAATGTACCAATACCACACACATTAGCAAAGTACACACCAGAAAAAGCATCCTTTCATGCATTACATGTGATCAGAAAGCTGGGACCTCATTTCCTAAATGTTCTGTTTTATTTTCTAATTGAGTATCAGAGGAACTCCTTGCTGGGTGTAGGTTCTTAGGCAATTTCACATCTCTCTGGTTCCATAGCAACAAAGGGTAGAGAAGCAGGCACAAGTTCATCAGTATATGCCTGACTAAAACGCTTCATTAATCTGTGCAGTTTTTGTCCCTCCTGGTAACAAATGGATTAAAGCAGGTATAACTAACATATTCCCCCATCAGCCTTTCTGCTGTGTCTTCACAGCAGGCTTCATTTCAGATGATTTTGAGAGCACTTTTTCCCCCTATAAACTTTCTTAAACAGAACTGCCAGAGCTAATTTCAAAATTAACAATTCTTCTATAATGTGTAGCTCTTGTCAGGCATTATTTCTCTAATAAACTCTCAAAGATAGTAATAGAAGCTTCCATGCTCCTCACTGCATTACACCATGAATACATTGACATTTCATCCAAGTTAGGTTTCAAAGGCTTCAAAATAGATCAAAGCTTCATTGAAAAGGCCTGATTTATTCATGACAGCTACATAAAATCTGTATTTAATCTCTGTTTAATCCAGTAAAATAAAAGACACATAGTATTTTATAAGATTAAAAATAGAGAATTTAAAAATCAAAAAAGAAAGATGTTTTCAGTAGAAACCAGAGATATTTTTCCACCCACCATCAATGCTAAACAATTCAAATAACTGAAGACAGTCACTGTTTCTTTGGCCTCTACACTTCAGATTAAAAATAAGTACTAGTTCTTTTATAACACCTTGTTTTCAATATGCACTGTTATAGCAGTCTTTTCAACTGGTAGCTACAGAGGATGTGACTAAGACCACATTCTGCTAAAGCTGCTTGAGCTCAATACTTCCCTGGAAAGCTTTGCACAAATCCTCACTTCAGTGGGGGGTGAGAGTATATCACATCTTCAACACAATTTGAAGTGTATGGAATAAGGTTCATAATGAATTCTAGCCTGTACCATGTTCAGAGAAAAAAAGGTGGCATTAAAAAGAAATTTCTATCTCCTTTTCTTCCAACAATACATAATCTCTAAAACTTCAAGAAATTACATACACCCCTCTGCTACTGACTAACTGAGCTCACCTTTCTCTGCCACCTTTCATTGAAGCAGATGTACTTCATAAGAAAATTAATACAAATTTCTTCACAAGTAGAAGGATTTTTTTCATTGTTCACAAGCAATCTGGGGTGAAAGCACATAATGAAAGCACGTAACTTTGTCTAGGAATTTTAAAGAGTTGGTGCTCTGAAAGAAAACATATGATGCAGATTTAACAATAGGTAAAGTGACTTGGCAAAGGAAAAAGAAACAAGTTCAAGTCTTTAACAACAACAAAAAAAAAACAACCAAAAAAAAACAAACCCACACCAAACAACACAAGTATTTCAATGGTCTTTTTTTCTCTTGGACTTTGCCAAATTTTGATTGGTTACAGCATGAAAGTCCTAAAATGATGTCTTTCACTTTAGAATTAAAACTTGGCATTCCACAGAGGCCACACCCATCTACCTATCCATGTAAAATCCTCATTCATGTGCAAAAGTGAAATTTCCTTAGTGAATCCAGCTGCATTTGTTAAAGAGTTCATATATGTTTGGGGGACATGCAGCATTAGCACTGTTTTCATCTACCCAGGTGCCTCCTAGATGGCTTCTCCAATACATTTCCTTCTCTCTTTGTAAGCCTTGTCTATGTAGAGCTCTTATAAAGAAGCTCCAACAAACAGCTTGCTATTTGTCTTGCTGTTAACACTGCATATAAGGCTGCAGTTTAATCCTTACAGAATTATTGCCTTGTGTGGCTAACCAGTTTTCACAAGAATTGCCACTTGAATTTATGAAAAGAATGTGCTACAATATCAGTTCCTATTTAACTTTCTATCTCTTCCTCTGATCTCTTCCAAATGTAGTGTCAGTAATTAATAGAGAGAAGTGAGACTACTTGTTGCTTCTTAGGATTTCCATCCTTTGAATAATGGAGCGAAATAGCAGTTTGTCTCTTTTATCCTTTCTTTACTTTCCTAAATTCTGGAGTATCTGAAAAAAAAATTGTGCAAACTCCTAAAATAAAGGAAAACATTACCTCCAGCAGATTATTCAGGGTCTTTTACTGTTCTTTTAAACTAAGGAAGTAGCCCAAGACATTCCAATTTTTACTGCTACTTATGCTTTCATTTCTATTAGATGGCATGTTTTAACCTTATCTCTCTTAAAATTAATTACATAATAGTAGAGAGATGGTCAAGATAGTGGAGGTTCATACTGACAAGAGAAATCCATAGCTCTTGGCTCTTATATTGTGGAAGATTTTCTTCTCTGTCTCCTGATCCCACATCCTCCACCCCACTTATACTGTTATTTTTCCCCACCTTTCCACACCAGAAATAGGGTCAAAGATCAATATCTCAGTAGAATTTAAAAAATTAAATAAGTTGAAAAGGCACAGTGCTTGTGTCTGTCATCTTCTCTGCCTGCAGACAGTCATGACTACATTTCTGAACAGCA
Source organism: Trochalopteron elliotii (assembly GCA_024734555.1). Taxonomy (NCBI): domain Eukaryota; kingdom Metazoa; phylum Chordata; class Aves; order Passeriformes; family Leiothrichidae; genus Trochalopteron; species Trochalopteron elliotii. The sequence goes on from JANPWX010019821.1 coordinate 280,356, forward strand.
GTAACATAAGAAAATGATGCTCTGACTTTCTAAAAGGCAATTCCTGTCAGCTTAATGCCTCTCTATAAAATGGAATTAACTTCAACACAGAAAAGGGGTAGGTGGACGGGAAAAAAAGTAAGGTACTGTACACAAACGTTGATTGCGGCTCCACTCCTTTAGGCCAAGAACACCACCTAGGAAGAACAGAAGTGAACAGATTTGATTCACTTAATAGACTTTAAGTGCCTCAGGACACAGCATAAACTTGTATCACATTATCAGACAGGCCCCCTCATGGTGTCAATGTCTGTAAAGGCTCATGAATATGTAAATAATATATGTATCTTGGAAACATGCTTGACAAGAGAATAGCTAAAATGAACTGATTCTAGTTATAAGCCATCAGTATGCCATTCTTTATGTTTGAACAGGCAGCCTATTGCTAGGTGACAGATCATTAAGGCTATCTACTCAGTCAGCGGAAATGAAGAAATAATTTGTTCGTAATAACCTTCAGATGACCTCCCAGGCAAAACAAAGTCTTTAAAGAGCTATCCTTACTGATACATGTCATGCCTCTATGTGGGGCTCTTCTGGCTTCACAGTAATAGCAGGGCTGCTGGTGAAACAGAGCAATAAACACCTAGTGACAGGGCTGTAGTGTGAAAAGATCTCATCACCTGCCATCAACTGGCTGATGAATAATTCAGGCCTTCCCATCAGAGCTAGGGATTTTAGGCAGTGCCAGGTTACTGTGGAGAAAGCAAGCAGAAAGGAAACATTGCTGCCTTCAATCAAAGCCTCGCTAAGCCCACTTATAAGGCAATATCGCTAGGCACAATAAATATACATGCATCAGATCATGCTCATCAACAAGCCCAAGTCTCAGGGATATTAGAGGCAAGATCTACTCAACAGACACAGGCCTCCCATGTAGATGCTGCTATTTGCCCTGTTGCTACAGATAGGTTAATTCATATCCAGTCCTTCACTGTAGACTTGCTTCTTAATTAATTTTTCCACAGCTGTATGGCATAGGCCCCTATTGCCCCTGGAAAACAGATGCCTTAATGCTTCAGCCTTGATCCCCTATGGTAAATTCTCTGTTAGCTGATACTCCCCTGAACTCCTCCACTGTCTATATTGCTGCATAGGGTAGCACTCCTGACTCACCCATTTTTTCCCACGTCACACAAAATGTCTCTTCTGCAGAGAGGGCAAACTGAAAGAAAGAGAGCAGGCTGGTCCTCCATTACATTATCTTCTCAAATTAAAAAGAAAAAAAAAAAGGTTCTTTTTAGAGCATATGCTTTACTTTTCATGCATGTTTTCTCTTACAGAGAAGAACTTGGAAGAAAAGTTCTTACACCTTAGGTTTTATTTTGCTTTTGTTGCTGGTATTGGTGGGGTTTTTTTCTTCATTATGATAATCCTGCTTTTGTTGTAGAACACTAGACGTTCAACAGAGAGGTTTTCAAAGAATCCTAGTAGATATTAAACCTTTATCTGTGAAACATACCAAAACTTCATTTTAGCCTATTAACCTAAACTCTCATTTCAAGATAGTAAAATCAAGGTACTGAACCAGAAATTGTCTGCTCAAGTTTTTTCCCTTCTGTAAGGCTGGGAACAACACATTTCATATTGCAAGACAACAAGTAAGAGAAACAAGGTTATTCTAATTACAGAGTTCTTCAGAATTATGGAATTATATTTTCCTTTTAAAACATTTTTTCCAGAAGAAAGCAAAACTATTGCTATAAATCACTGTGTGATTGAAATATATTTTTTTAATATTCTATGACTGAGGTTTTTTTCCCCTTGCTTAGACCACATTGTAAGCTCATATTTCTGAAGAGAATCACACAGGAAATATATACCCCACTGATTAGTTTTCACTATTTCAACAACTTTGTTTTCTACCACTAGTTGACAGAATTTATCCAGCTGCTTCAATTCATTAGAGGCAGATCTGTCAAAAAGGAACTGACATGGACATTGTCTTCTGCTTCCCCATCTCCCCTTTATCTTCTACTAAGGAAAAAATATACTGGAAAATTCCCCAAGCCAAAACATCTCAAGAGGAGCTTGTTGCTATCAGGAAAGTGATAATAATATGTTTTCCAGTTCATTTTGACAGTAAGGCTGGGACAGACACTACACCATATGCTGCTTGAAAGCACATAATGGGGTTCATTTGCAAAGAAAGAGTCTTTATTTCTCTAATGAAGGAAAAACAACTTTTGCTACTTGCTACAGCATTCATTTTCAAGTAATTAATTATGACTCTTCCAGGGATGAGGGTAAAAGCAAAGCTTTAATCAAACAATTTCAGTGCCTGAACACCCATGTGGCAGTTCTTATCTTGCCTCTCACCTTTTCTTTCATTTTGATATCCCTGATCAGTTTGTGTTATGGATTTCTGTAATTACAATGTAAAAAAAGTGAGAACACAAAATATTGGCAAGAGGATGCCATGTGAAGAATAAATGAGACAGAAGGTACTGCTGAGAATACATTCAATCCAACAGAGAAAAAAACCTTTCTCTTTCTGTAAGTTCTTCCTAGATATTTCCTACACTAGCAAGAACAAATGACATGCATGTTAGATTTATTTGTGTACTTCCTGGAAATGAAACTAATAGAAAAATTGAGTACTTGCTTTTCTTCAACTAAAGAGTTAAATAGAAAAATCAGACAATAAAAAAAAACCAAAACAACCAACCAAACAAACAAACAAAAATAAAAACAACAAATAAACCCACCTGCATAAAGGTAGTCTGGGCAAGATAGACAAGATAGATCTGGAAAAGTCAGATGTTCCTACCTTCTGACAAAAAGCCATCTATCATTAATAACACAAGCACAGACGTTTGTCTAGTCTAAGTGGAATTATATGTATGAGCTTCACTCATGCCTACAGATATATCTGTTAATGTAATTTCCTTCTTCTGTGAATAAACAAACTAGTAAAATCATGGCAGAAGTGCTCCAAATTCCAGGTATCCCTCTAATAGATCTTGTAAGATTTTACTCTGTACCCATTATCCAAACTAAGAGATGACAGTTCAGTGAAGAAAAAGGTATGTTTACTTCAGGAAAGAATGTCTTTATGACACCTATTTGCTCTGATGAACCCACTAACGTGAAATTTCTGACCAAATAGGCAGTGATTGCACAGCACTGAGACTTGTCTCATTATTCATGAAATATGTGTTATACAGTGTCAGCTCTCTCCCTGCAGACTTGCTGCCAAGCAATCACTCATTTTCATCACTTAGATTTTCTCAACCCTCCACCTTTTCCTTTTATTTTACTATGTTTTGTGGTTGTCTATATATACAGCACACTTCAAGAAGCAAACACACATTACTGGAATGAAAATTATGCTTTTCTTATTTGATTTTAAATAGAAAAGCACTTTCAAGTCCTTAAAAATTCATGTTGTTTTAAGCTTTACAGAAAGAAATAGGAGAAATTAGTATCTGCAGGAAAAAAAATGGAAAACAATCAAGAGTATTTCCACTGTTACACATATTTACTCCCAGAGAGAACCTGTGAAAACTATCTTCTATGACCTGATTCATTCATCTCACTATCCTTGAAGCATCAGTAGTAGACAGAGGGAATAAACAAAGGCAAAAGAAAGTGAGGATATTTTTTATGAATGTGTCTAATTTGGTCTCTTAACGAGGAACACAACTGGATGACAATCTGACTATCTTGCTTTATTTCAAATTAAATCCATTTCTACATTTTGAGTTCAAATGTTCAGTTTATAGTAGGCGTAAAAGGGGTTCTGATGACACAAAAAGGAGTCTTAGAGAAAATAACTACATATATGGTTTGTGCCAAGCTGTTTCTGTGTGGTCTGAATTGTACCAGCACAAAAACATTCAAACATTAGTGACCTGTAGAAGATGAGTTATTCAACAATATAAAGATCCAATATCCCATTAATCCACAATTTAAACAAAATATCTAGCTTGCCAGGAAATGTGTGCGAAACTGAGTCATCTGAGATAAAGAGGACAAGATTTTATATCGACTGCTGATTTTGCACGCCTTAATTTCTGATGTTCAACCTGACAGGAACATTCTGTATTTTCAGAAGGTGTCCAGCAACCTACTTTGAAAGTCAAGACATGGTAGTCCATTTTAATATTCAGCCATGATGGATGGCAGAGAGTTTAGAAGGCTCCCAGGAAGTATTACTGATGTTATTCCCAGAAGTATATTGTTCCTGTGAGACAAGGAGGCAGGAGACTCAAACATATTTCTTTGAAAAGTTTGTGAAGTACCTCAGTTGTGAGGACTCTAGATTTACTTATATCTCAGACCAAGTTATTTTCAACATACTTCTAAAAGCTGAACCTTCACAGATTTCCTCCCTATTTATATATTCTTTCCCTTCTATCCTACCAGCCCAAGCACTATCATCTAAGATCTTTCTCTTATTCCAATAAATTAAAGGAAGAGGGACATCCACACAACTTTCCTCCTGTTGCACATGCTGGGAATCAATCTTAACTTCTCACTGGGGATGGAACTTTCCAACAGGGCTTCATGATAGCCTGTTTAGTTAAGGACTCCATTGAATGGGATTGTCATTTTCTATTACTTCTATATGTTCAGCAAACTAATGTTTATGAGAGGAGTATTTAGATGACTTGCCATCTGTACATCCTTCTTACAGTGCAGAATACAAATTCATGACAGGAATAATCTCAGACACTACATTGGGACACACTGAAGTATAATTCTCACAAGCCCTACACTCAGAAGAGAGCCTACCATGAAGAAATCAAAATGATAGCTATTGATGTGCTAGTTCAGAGCCATAACAAAGCTCTGTGTCATAGCCCATAGATGACACAGAGGATATATCCAAATCATCCCAGAGCCAAAGCATGGGAACAGTTCTGGCAAAGACAGCAGCTCTAACACGTAGTATGCGGAGATGGTATGGAGAAACAGAACTACAGTTCCATTTAATAAAATATATTAATATACCTAGTGAAATTGTTGATGTACAATTTAGATATGTTCTGCAAGTTATAGAATCACAGAATTAATTAGGTCAGAAAAGGCCTTTGAGATCATTGAGTCTAACCATAAACCATAAACCTAACACTGCCAGCTCCACCACTAAGTCATGTCCCTGAGCACCACGTGTACATGCTTCAAACTCTCCAAACTTGGGCCTCCCTTCTAAACCACTGTTGAGGGGAGCAAGTCCCCAGGCACTGACACAGAAATTAGGTTGGAAGCAAGGAAGGCAAGGTCTGCTTCCTTTTGGAATGTGGCTGCCGATGAAGTCTGCCTGCCTGCTATGAAAACTCTAATACGATTTTTATATAATCATTACACAGTATAATCCCCTGTGATTTTTGTCATCATCTGGTCATCATTAACAGGATTTATATTATCAGACAAGTAATTTTCCGTAATTAAGTGGCTAACTGGAGATGGTATCCTACAGAAAACATCTGATATCACCATAAATACCCTCAAAATTTTATTGTGTGTACAGGCAGAGCTCTTTTGTCAGACTTTCATAGCATTAGTAAACAGTAAGTTTTACTTGTAACAGATGAATAATTTTGCTCCTATTGTTATTAGATATAGCATAAAATACAGATTTTTGACAGAAGTCAATTGAACATTTCTTTATCTTGATCTGACTTTACCATTCTAATTCTTAATATTATGTGCATATCATTTCTATTTGGATTCCTCATTCTTCGTTTTCAAAGGATGAAACAGTGGCCAAGAGCAAGTACTAAAATTTCATAAATATTTGCATAATTTAAATGAGGAAGTGGACCTTTTCCTAGAATTTGGGACAAACATCCAAATATTCTTTCTACATTTCCTCTAGAGAACTTAACATTCAGTGACATGTCTGTTTCTCCTAATGTAAGAGGACAAAAATAGAATGGAACATAAGATTAATGTAACATGAGAAATTACTAAATAACAAAAGAATCAATTTCATGATATTTTAAGAAGTCTATATTTTTCTGGTTAAACCCAAGATGACCCTAACCTACCAGCAATGTTATCTATAAAAGTTAACTGATAGTCCATGGTGTCTCTCCTTTCATACTATCCTGTCAGCTGTTCTCATCCAAAACAATGTAAAATTTCCTCAAAGAGATGTTTCCTCAGCATAAGCATCTAGTGACTCCTCTTTTCAATCTGTTTTCTTGAAGGAATGCACAATGCAGTGGATTCCTCCTACAGAGTGATTATGATGCTATTTTCCTTTCTAGGAAAAAAAAGATAAAAGTGATCTCAACTAAACTGAGTCTACATTCCCCAGATTTCTATTTTCAAGGCATCCAATCCTTTGAAACTCAATTATTTTTACAGATAGATTATGTTGTCAATGTCAGGACAACAAAACTTGTACTTTTTTTTTCTTTATCCAGTTACTGGAAGCAGCTGAAATCCATTCACTGAGATTCATTATAGAGGAAAAAAGCTCTGAAGTTTTCTGCCATAAGCAGTGGCAGTGTGGTCTTCATGCAGATAAGTAACCTGCAAGGGAAATCCTTGGTAGAAAGATATTTCACTGCTCCAGAATCCTTATAAAGTAAGTATATCATACAGCACATTATGATAATCATGGAACAGCTACAAGACATTATTCAGTGAATTTTTTACTACTTATGTGCTATTTTGGAGACATTTTTCTCATCAAAGGTCTGTCTGGAGAGTTTTTTTTCTCTTATTGTTGGATAAAATGTTATTCTGTATTGCCCAAGGGCCCAAGAGCAGTACCATGGGAATTGAAGTAATTTAGTGTAAAAAAATGTTCAACATGAAGATTGTTAAACTCGATTTGGGAGAAAAAAGTCTTTAATGACCAATTACAATTCTACCTGTCTGGTAGATTAAGCAGGTGTAAGTATTGGTATTTAGATGTCTTACCAGAGCCTGATTCACCCTGAGCTAATTCCCAAAATCAAAGCACTTGGAAAGCTGATGTGCTGACAGATAGATAAACCCCTTTTAAGATCTAGGCCTTCATCTCTGGTCTCTATTCCAAGTTAATTGATCACAAGTCTTACTGAGAGCAGTAGAAATAGTATCCACACACTGCTTCTTCTACAAGGCCTTTTTTTTCACTTCTCTGTTGCACCTTCACTAGCAGTTGTACAGACCACACCAGATATGTGATCTGGCTGACAATAAAGACTTTTTCCTAGAATTAATTTTCATCTGGAGATGTTCCCAGACCTAATTCACTGTATGACTGCACTCAAGCCATGAATGTGGATCTGGAGATGCTGAGCAGAATGGAATCATGACTTCTGTTCACAGCCATGAGTTATGTAAGACTAAATTGCTAACTAAAGACTGAATTCCAGAGCTATGGTGGATGAAATATTTAGTTCATCACAATCCATGTCTTCAAGAAACTGGCATATATTCTCTAGTTCCTGACATTAAAATAATAAATATATGAAAAAAAAAAACCCTGTGGTTTCTATTTCTTTTCTTATTTATTTTCATGTTACATAAATGCATAGCATGAAATACACTGCCTGAAAATGTGTGTCATTAATGCACCTTTATCTCACTAGTTCAATAAGTCTGATTTCATAGTTCAGGTCTCCTTTTGCAATAATAAATTTTATCAGGCTTTTATTGTAAGAGGGAGAGACATATCTGTAAAAAGTTTGAAGGCCAAATATCTTTCTGTGTTCTAAAGGGAATCTTGAAGTCAATGCAAGTATATACAGTGCCTTGCAGAACAGGTGCGTCTTTTTTTTGTTAGATCAGCAATTTTCATCCATATGGTTCATACTTACTAAACTAAGTTTGTATTCTGTTGAGAGCAGTCAGGTATATCTGAATGCAGTGAGGTAAAAGCAATCAGATACAATAAAGTAAATCCACAAAATAAATTTAAAAGATACTGACTAACAAAAACCAAACTTTTTTGTCCTATCATTTTTCAATGGACCACTGTAATTTTCACACTTTCAAACACAGTTATAAAATATTTGTCATAAAACAGGAGCAACATGAATCTGCAGCATCATGTGCCTTAGTTTAATCTTAATTCTAGTGTATAAACCAAAGTTAATTTTTAAAATAGCATGAAGAAAACTATAGAAATAATATTGAACTATCATGGTGCTTTTGATTACTGGCACTGTTGGCTGGGAACTCTTCCATTTTTGCAGATGTATCAGCTAACAGAGTTCTTCAAAGAGGAGAGTTTTCAGACTTCCAGGTCTGCTACAGTCCTGTTGTGCATAATTATCTCTACAAAAAGATCAAAAGCTCGTCAGCATTTTTAAAGCTTGTAAAACATTTGCATATCTGGAGATTAAACAATCGATAATGTAAAATACATCATAAATATGCCATATGAATAACTCCTTAGCAATAAATCATAGTAATTATAAATTATTTGAGGTTATAGATTTCATTTCTAAAATTTCCTGAGCACTTTTCATTGATCTACACTCAAAGTACCTGGTAGACACTTAATAATAATTACAGTAAGCATGGTCTCAAAGCCTGTGCCACACAAGCCAATCTCTTTGCTGAAGAAGTGGAAAACTTTGATCGTTGGTAGTTAGTTTGCCACTAGATCTATTTAAGATGGAGGCTCTTGTAAGGTGCAGAATTGATGACTAGTAGCTGGGGACTAGGCTGGACTGGGGACTTGGTGGGGCTTGGGGTAGATTTTTGTTTTGGTTTTGTGGTTTTTTTTGTTTGGTTTGAGGTTTTCTTCCTGAAAAAAAAATAGTTGAATGGTTCAAATGTAATTCTATTTACTTTCTAGTTTACTGGGATTTTTTTTTTACTAGTTTGGCTTTTCGCTAAACAGACAGTTTGTTCAAATTAACCCTAAATTTATTCTTAACATTTTGCCATTTGCCACATACCATTTGGGTGGTACAACGTAGATGTAAGTTTTAAAAGAAAACGTTTTTTAATAGAAGTATTGCCACAGAAGTGAAACTTTGTAGCAACTGTGAAATAAAGCCTTAATTAGGAAATTAATTATTTTGACATTCTGAGACAACTAATTTAAGTGCTTTGAATTTCCTTAATTGCTTCAGTCTCCTGAAACTGATAAAAGCTAAAGGAAATGGAGACATGTCTGAAAAAAAACTATGGCAAAGGATGTAAAATTCCTTGTGGGAGTGCATTTTTTAATTTAATTTTAATTCATAAGTTAGTGTTCTTCTGTAAAATGGTTTGTTCCATGTACCCTTTCTGTTATCTCCTTTTGGTTTCTCCCTGTCTTCTCCCCAGTGACAGCCTTATGACTGGTTCTGTTTTTTTCTTAAGTTTTCCCCCCCCCAGAGACAGTTATCTGTCCATCACCTGTCATGTAACCCCCTGGTCCTGTCCATCACTTTGGGGGTCTCTCCCTGCTTCTGGAAAATTCTAGGAGAGGCGTCAAGTGATTGGACAGGATCCAGGCTGTCACCTCCTACTGTTCAATGTATGGTTATTATTTATGTCTATTATGTTATGAGCCACTTCCCCGTCGTACCTTATTGGTCCCTGGTTGAACCCTCCCATGTTACACCCCCCTTTAAAAGGTCCTCCCCAGAACAGTCTTGGTCTCTCTCCTGAGGCTGACATCTCAAGGTGAGGACTCCATGCTGGAGTTCCAATAAACTCATTGTGACCAAACCTCTCAAGAGTCCCTCCTTTCATCCTCCTGCCTTCGTCTCGCTAATGCTCCTGACCGACCAAGTCCCACCGGCATTGGCAGTGGTGCCGGGGCTGGCCGAGCTTGAAAATATAGCACCGTGCCAATTCCTGAAAGGAAGTTTGCAAAAGGCTCTTTGCATAAAGGCTAAAGCCACATGTTCTCTCTCAATAGTAAAGGTAGAGAACTTTTGTCACAGGACCAGTTGAGGTTAAATAAGGCGCTTATATAATAAGGTAAGCTGGGATGGAAAGACTTCATGCAGCAACCCTCACACACATTTTTCTTCTTTTTTTATTGTAACTTATATCTACATATTAAACTTGCTCAGAAAATCTTTTGGAAACCTGCTGTCTTCTGTATTTCCATGCAGTGATAGTATAATTTGAGTTCTCATAGGCAAAAGGACACTGCCATTTTATTATTGAGGTCAGAACTGATGACAAGGGCCCATTTTTGTTAAATGGTAATGGCACCATGTTTTTTAAAAACACCAGAGCAAAGCCATGGTAGAACCTTTTCTGCTACTCTATGATGGAATTCCATATTCTTGAAATAAGTGAAAAGTAAGCATATAAGCAGAATTGAGCTCCTACAAAAATTGATTTCACAGCCGTGCTTCATCACTATTTTGACCTTTGGAAGCTCATAAATAGAGCATTTTTCACCTCTGCATATTAGCTACCAAATTGTTAGCATTTAATTGAAAATGTTATATTGGAATGTTCATGATACAATAAAGAGATTGGTCACACCATGAGTAAAATGCTGTTCTTAAACTTCTTTTCCTACAGCATTTGACAGGGAAGGAGGCAGTATAATTGCTCTGAAGAGGATAAAGATTTGAGCCCATGATTCATTTCTACAGCTGGGTAATAGGTCCATGCAAACCTAAATTGGCAGTGAAAACGTTAACTGACACGAAGTATAGATCCAACACTACTAGAGATAAACAACTGGTATTTACATTGGCAAGTATTCTTGCTGCATTGTTTGCCCTATTTGCTTCTTTGTCAGCAATGCATCAAGTATTCTATAGCATAATCCTTCTCTCAGCACTTACCAATGAACTATGAAATAGTATTAAATAGAATTAATTAGAAGTTTTAATGAATCATGTCTGTCCTCATTTATTTTACAATGTAATTTTCAAGGAGTGATTAATTATGAGCTACAGATGAGTGAATGGTTAATGTAGTTTGTTAACCTTACTAAGAAGCTACAGTACATGGTGCAAGTTAGTTCTCCTCTATTGTTAGCACACTTAAGTGCTTGCCATTATTTCAAGTGAACAAGATTTTCATGACTTTGCTATTAAGATGCAGAATCGGCTAGTTGCTGACCTTCCTCCTGTATTATTTTTAAAGTCTTTGATATACAAAACCTTTTCCTTCTTCTTCCTTTCCTTTCAACCTTAATTTACAGAGCAGATGGAAGCCATATGACAAAAATCCTCCCTCCCATCAAAGTGAATTGGTATGCTTAATTCCCAGTACATAATTTAGCTCATGCAATATTTTACCCAGTTCTATCCAAAATTGCTAGATTCTGCTATGTTCTCAGCACAGAGTATTACTGTAACTATAATTTCAGCATTTCCTCCCAGCTGGAGCTGATAACATATCAGTGTTTTAGGTACAGCTGAACGGTTTTTTCACAGCACCAAGGCCTTTTCATTTTCCAGCTCTTGCCTGAAGGGATCAGGCTGGAGCTGCACCAGCCAGGAAGTGAGCGAGGACACAGCTGAGAGAGATGAACTCAGCAGACAAAAGGGATATCCCATGCAATACAGTGTTGTGCTCAGCAGTAAAAACTTAGGGAAAAAAGAGTGAAATATGTCCTTTGGGTTACAGCATCTTTCTTCCCAAATACATGTTACGTACACTGAGGCCTTGCTTTCCAGGAGGCAGCTAAACATCTGCCTGTCCATGGGAAATAGTGAATGAATTCCTTATTTTGTTTTGCTTGCACATGCAGCTTTACATCACTTCCTAAATTGTCTTTATCTTGACTCACAATTTGGTGTAGGTTTTTGAGGTTTTGCTCTTCCTATTTTCTCGCCCATCTTCCTGCAGGGAATGAGAGATTGGGTGGAAGTTCACCTGTTAGCTGGGATCAGTTCACTGTTGTTCCCACTCAGACTTCTTTAAAAAATAATCATACAGCACCGGTGAAATTTCTGTGGACACATATTGAGGCAATTCTCTTTTCCTATTATTACCTTGGAGGGATGGCAACATTTTTGAATACCCAAGTTCTCAATAACAATATAATTCAATGTGACGACATCTTTGTCATACAAACAGAAATTGAGGTCTCCTTAATCGCTCTATTTTTTTTTCATTCTCCATAAGTTTTACCTCATTATTTTGTAGTTTTAAAGAGGCACATCATTCCATCTACCAAACAGTAGTAACATAAGGTCATGAATTTGCAGAAACCTCAAAATACATTGGTTACCTTTCTAATTCCACAAGTAGTCATGGATATGGATCCTGCCTCAGTAGGTAGATTTCCTTTGTAAGCTTAGATACACAAATAACTGCTTAAAACATGACTTGAAAGGGCTCTTTCTATACACACCTTTTGCCCATGGCAGGATCTGATTCTTTGTGTCCACCGCTATGTTTGCCTACAGCAATACCCTTAGGTTTTGCTAGCTCTCAGAAGTACTTTTCCTACTCAGTTTGAGCTCACAGAACAGGACCATTCTGAACAGCACAGTTCAAGGCAGACAAGATCCCCCAGTTCCCTGGGGCACAAAGTAGTCTCTGGAGTGTTTCATGTCTAGAGCTGGCCCCACGCTAACTTTCAGCACAAAGGAGTCCCAGAACTGCTCTTAACCAATAAACTGCAGAAAGTAACAGAATTTTGTCTATTTTTCCAAAGCGGGAGGAAGAAGTAAAATAGATTCTCTATTCTTAGTGTACAAGGACTATAAAGTTTCTACAGGTGTGGAGATATATTTCACCTGAATGCACAAAATAATAGTCACAGCAGTCACTCTGCTGGGACTTCCTTTAGTTTTACCAAAGTCTTAATGTTAAATTTGAATAAAATCAGTGGGTAGATAAGAGTTCAAGTTCTTGTTTCAGTGATAATATGAAGTGGATCTGATACACATTCATAGTCAACTGCAAATTTATTATGGCTCTGACAAGACACTGAACAGCTTATACTTCAGCAAAGTAGGCATACAGCTTACTAAAATATTTCTGTTGATAAAAAGTGTGTTCAACTGTATTCTCTTTTCCTTAACCATGCTAGAAGTGCAGCAAGATAGTTGTGATTCAAAGCTTAAGTTCCTAATCTCAGAAAAATAGGCAAAAAAAATTTAACCTTTAACAAAATAAATAAATCAGGATTTATAACAGCTTATGTATTTAAAGATGTTGAGACAGACAGTGTTAGCCAAGTGTTGATATATTTATAACCAGGCTGAGTGACTGGAGCAGGAGCTTTACTAGAAGGAAGCCCTCAAAAACTGATTAGATTATTTGCATTGAAGTAAAAAGACTTATTCAGAATTATTTCTTTGTGTTTGTGTGTGAGGTATGCATGTATTATTCTTAAAATCAAGGGGATTCTATCATTAAATTCATCCCAAGGTAGTTTAGTGACAGTTTCTTTCATTGATTCATAATTCATATCCATACTAGGGGATATCTGATCAAATGAGTTTTACATATTTCATTCTGCATTTGCTAAGACAGTCAGTTTAAGCAGCCACCAAAACAAAACAAAAATATCTGCTTCCCTCTTAGTAATAGAAAGCTTGAAAAAAAATGGGTTCTTCACAAATTAGGGCATACTAATATTTAGTGATCTTGTAGCAGCGTGTTCTGCCCTGGAATGTGGTAAAGCAATTCAGGCAATGCCCTATTTGCAAAACTCTAAGTGGTGAACTAAGAGGGGCCTGTCAAGCTGAATTTGCTATTGAATTATGCCAAAACCAGTCTGGCTTATCAACCCCAAAGCTAGTACCCTCATAGTGAGACAAAGATGTGACAGATACCGTAAATCCTTATTGAAAAAATGCTATGCTGACCAGAAGACATATGATGGACAGTCAATCATTTTATACTGTAAAAGTCAAGTTCCACTTTGTACAATTAGGTTCTTCCAACATATTCCTTCTTGGAGTTTGTATGAAGGTTTCTCCTTTGGGTGGGCATGCCCCTCAGTGTTACTTCTCAGGGCTGAGTGAAAGAGATTTTGCTCACAATTGTTGGTATGGTATACATCAATCTCTACTTTAATAATCATTTGCCCTTGCAAGCTTTAATACAATTGCTTTAACATGATGGCTTCTATGTAGTGCACTTTCCTATCCCATCCTAGCAATTTTAACTTCTATACTGTATAGTAAATAATTCTGATCAAGATACTTTTGGCTAATCATTTATCATAATAAATAATTTATTTGAAAAGAAATATATCTGATTTTCCATTATTAATTCTACAGGACAAAGTTCTACAAAGGTTCAATCACACCTCTATAATTTCTTAAAACTTAAACCATTGAGTTCTGAGGCTAAGATTGGATCCAGCTGCACTCAACAGCTCTGAGAAGGAGTTTAGAAAGCAAGGGGGTCATTTTGGCATCTCGTGACTCAACAGGAGGGCTCCTCTAATAAACTTTGTCTCAAGCTTCCACTCCCACCGGCAGCAGTCCCCCTCTTGTAACAACATATCTCAGGTGTTAACTTCTAAGAAGTCATTGTAAACACAGTTCTCAACTTAAGGAGAATCCATTGGAAAATATATTTAAATAAATAAACAACAGAGAATGACCTCATGGTATGAATGAGACACATCAACTGCAAAACTGAAGTGAGATGGAAGAATTTCAGTAAAGAAGGAGAAATGTCTGTGGCATGAAGCTCAATTTGTAAAGACCTCAAACTGCAGGACTCCCGATACAGAAAGGCTGCTGCTGAGATACATCAAAAGTGAATCTTTATTGAAGAACAATTGTGTGACCTAGTTTCCAGTCAGCAACAAGCTTTTGCAGAAACTTCAGGAGCTGATAAAAATCTTTGTAAAGTAAGGATGTGCACTTTTATCTTTACACCAGTAGGAAGGAGGGATTAGAAAAGAATTTCTGCCTTATTTTAAATTTCATTCTAAAAGTTATGTAAATTTAGGAGCAATGGAAGAAACAAAACTTGTATAAACTAGATGCCCATAAATATTTATTGTACTAGATAGAAGAAGTTTAAGATTAAGTTAGTATGCATGAAAATATGTTTCCGTTTTAAGTAACTAAAAACAGTAGAACAAAAAAATATGAGGAAGATATGATTTGATTCAACTCTTAATATGCATAAAGTAAACTTAAATTATACAAAAAGGGTAGACAAGATTCTTTAAAAGACATCTCTGACATGTGTTGGCATTACCCAAGCTATATGAAAAGCAAACAG
Source organism: Trochalopteron elliotii (assembly GCA_024734555.1). NCBI lineage: Eukaryota > Metazoa > Chordata > Aves > Passeriformes > Leiothrichidae > Trochalopteron > Trochalopteron elliotii. Next base: position 295,452 of record JANPWX010019821.1, read on the forward strand.
AAATATGGGATTTTTTCACCTGTCTGGGTTTGGGAGATTTTTTGTTGCTTATGCAACAAATCTTACCTACCCATTCTAAGATCCAATCTCTGACATCCAGCCAGTTAAATCAGCACACTTCAAGTTACCCTATTTACTTAACTCCTAGTTGTCTCCTGCTTTTCTACACATGCACTTTACCCTCCCATGCCACACCAGCCTTCTAAGGTGCATCTTCTAGGCTGACAGATATACCCTGTAGTGCATGAGCTCCAGAAACAAGCAGTAGCCCAGAGCAGTAATGCTGGATCAGACTTGGGAGAAGTATCAGCAGGTGATGAATTTGGCAATCTCTTGTACCTCAATGAAGAACAGTAAATGGGGTGGTAGGAGAGGGAGGAGGAATCACAGAATCGGAGAATATTCTGAGTTGGAAGGGTCTCACAAAGGTCATCGAGTCCAACTCTTTAAGTGAGTGTGTGAATAGAATTCACAAACTTGGTGTCATTAGCACCATTCTCAAACCAGCTGAGCTAATCTCAGGGAAGAAGAGCTTCTTTGCAGTTCTTAGTTTTTTTCCTGAGAAAGACTAGATATAGTGAATTTTTTTAAGGCTGGAGCATGTTTCTAACTAGATACACAAAAGCTTTAAAATGTATTCTATGTATATTATTATACATGGCAAATCTTCTCCCTAAAACCTCACAGATGATACGGGATAGTATAAACATCCAGTTTTACTATTGATAACCCCAGACCACTAGTTCAGAAATCTCAGTTTTTGCTGTAATTCCTTCATCTCTAATCCAAAGCAGTCCATATGGGACATTTGTAAATGGCTTATGCACTTACAATGATATTGGTGGTTCAATCCTCCTGAGCAGCAAAGAATGCATTTCTCAAAGCATTACAAAAGCCATCTTAGTACCCCCAGTTGCCTAAATGGCTGGTTCCTGCAGCCAGAATCTCCAGAATGACACTGAGTAGTTTTATATCTTTGTCTCTGATGCTTGTCAAATAGATAAGTGGAAACACAGTAAAAATAGAAAGTAAAAATAAAAGTTATCAAACACAGAAATTGATAAGAAAAAAATCTCAGATTTAGGAAAAAAAAGTGAGTAAAAAAAAAACTCAACAAAAACAAGAACCCAAAACTTGTTCAGTCCACTTTCTTTGTCAAATGCATACACTATGAAGCATGTGGTGCATGATGTCTTATTGACATTAGCAGTTCAGGATTAGAGCACCAGATGGACTCATAGTGGAAGCAGTAACAGATTTGGCAAGACTGATGCCTTAAGAGCAAAGATTTTCAATTCATATGAAGAAAATTATCAGGAGGGTACCATGTGATGTTAAAGGCAAGCAAGGAAAGAGGCTGATGTTTGCACTCCTAGCCATACCTTTTAATGTCACTCAAAATCCCAGATGTTTCATGGAAATTCATGTCATATAATAAAGTAAGACTTGGTCTTACTTGGTCTTTTCCTTTTTTAACTTACAATTTAAAAAACTAATTTTTTTTTAATTTCCAAAAAACATTAAACTGAATGCATGTAAGACTACACCACATCATTCTTCTTATCTGCTCTATCCATCATATACATTCTGTGTTACTGGCTGTGCTTTAGGACAAGGCTGAAGGGAAACATGGTCTTGGTAGGCACTACAATACAGTTCAATGGGTTCGGACATATCCTTTCAAAAAAAAAAAAAAAGAAAATTGCAGAAAAAGCTACATGGTAACTGTTTTTTTTCCTCGTGTGATCCCAAAAATGGCTAATACACACCACTCTCAAGAATTAGACTGCAGGTCAGTGACAGAAAGAGTCCACAACTCACAATATATATTGCTTTGGAATTTCTTGTGCCTGCAAGGAGCATTAGAAGCTATGGTAAAGGACAGACTCACCACCACAACAGTCTTAAGAGGCCAATAGCCACTCATCAGAAAAGATATCACCATAGATAAAGAAATTGTTAAGCTTGGTTTTGTGTGATGGTACAAATTTTGATTGTCCTTCTCAGCTCCAGCAAGAACTACCTGGAAATACTCCTCTGAAAAACATGCACGACATTTTAACTGGTACTAGGTTGTTTCTCCCTGTGTAGTGTTGTACTACACTGTAAAATATTGAATACATAAAAATTACTCATGCTCCCTCATCAAGTGACAAAAGCCAGTTATTTTCCATTAATGAACAGCAACAAAAAAGAAAGACTGCTGTTGATTTAATTTAAAAAACACCCATTCTTGGATGTTTCTGCCTCAGCCTTGGCTGCTCTACAGTTAAAATTTATAAAACAAAACATATATAGCACCATTTGTGTGTCTCATGAGAGCTGGGAGTTAGGGACCACAAAGGATCAAGCAAAAGGCAAGTCCCACTGAAACTGCATCACTCCAAAATCTTAGCTCTCAGGCTTTGCACACAAACTCACAATTAGCAGAATGATACATACATACATATTTCATGCAATAAAAGGTTGCTTCAATAACTAGACGCCAAAACCACTATGAAATTAGAGAGGGAAATCAAATCAATAGCAGGTCCAGCAGGAGACTGTGTTCTATCCTTGGATCTGTTTGCAGGTGTGCTGGTTGCATACAGATTAGCTGATAAATGGCTGATTCAATAGACTGGTAGCAAACACATGCTTTGCTAGAGATGACTTTTTAAGTCATCATACATCAAACAGACAGTGTCAGCCTTTGAGGATAAACCAGTGATGGCTTGTTGTGCTCTTTGAACTGCCTCGGAGACCCAGAGACTAAAAAAGTGCCTGAATGTTTCCCTGAATCCACTGGGAGGATTGAAAGCTTCAAAGAGTAACACTATCACATCCAAGGGGAAATGCATTGATTGAAGGAACCAGTGTGAAATAGTCTTTTATAATTACCAGAATGCTGGAATCGACTGGTGTTTTGCTGAGCTATATTTTATCTTTATTGGATTAACTGTGACACAGTAGGTTATGTCAAAGGGAATCTGCATGAATATTAAAAGTAAATGTGGTGTGAATAATAGATAACTTACATTAGATGCAACAGCATACAGCAATTTTTATTCACCTATGTAATTAGATTAAAACAAATCTGCTGAATAAAGTATATTGTCTTATTATAATCCAAATTCAAAAGTATCAAGAAGTTATGAAATGGGGATAATTGCTGTTCTTCAGAAGATGCATGTGGTTACTCACATATACACATGACAGGAAAAGATTTTGAGAAGAGTTCTAGGGAAAATAATTCCGTAATGAATAGAAAACCATTTCAGTCTCAAATTGTTAGTAAGTGTATCACATATATACTTAGAACTTTGGTAGTAGGTCTGTGCTGTTTGGGTAAAAAAAAAATAGAGGAATTGTAAGGAACAGAAATTATGTAAGGTAGATGAGCTTAGTGCTAGGACCGTACATTAAATCCTTCTGGTCATTTTAAAAGCATATACTCAGCGTTGGGTCTTCTAATTTCCTAAATGATCAGCTCTATGTTCTTTAACATAGTGAGTGTTTTCTTTTGTATGCCACAGAAATATATATTGGTTTGGAGTTTTTAGCAGAGTGTTCAATTTTTGCAAAGCTGAGCAATTGAAAATACGAATTTCAATTATATCTGTAGAATCACAGGGCAATGTACTCTGGAAGGGACCTCCAGAGGTCATTAGACAAAACTCTGGCTCAAAGCAGATCTAATTAGATCAGGCTGCTCTGGGACGTGTCTAGTGGAGTCTTGAACACAACCAAGGACAGATATTTCACACTGTCTTTGTTCACTTATTCAAAGATTTGATAATCCTCATGAAAAAACCTAAACCAACAAATAAACCAAAAAACCCCTCCTTAACTTAAAAAAATATTAATTTTCTTCAATCCAAATTGCGTCTGTTTCCTCTGCCAGCATGCACTTCATGAAAGTCTGGCTCCATCTTCTTTTTATCCCCACATTACATAGTTACAAGACATCAACAAGGTCTATTCTTTGCCTTCTCTGTTTGGAGCAGAACAGACAGTTCTCTCATCCTATGCTTTCTGCTCAAGCCCCCTGATCTTGGCTGCCTTCACTGGACTTGCTTAACTGTGTCAATATTCCTTTTGTACTGGGGATCCCAAAACTTGACAAAGTAGTTCATATTCAGCCTCACAAGTGACCCAAAAAAGGATGACTTCTCCAGACCTGTTAGCTGCAGTTGTCCAGTACAGCTGAGGATGCAAGTGGGTTTCTCTGACTCGTGTTCAGCTTATTGTCCACTAGGATCCTAAGGTCCTTTTCTGTAGACCCGTTCCCTGACAACTAGACCTCAGCCTGCATTGTTGCATGAATTTATACCATTGCAGATGCAGTATTTGCAATCATGTTAAACTATATGACAGGCTTGCCAGTTCATCTCTCCAGTCTGTCTGTATTTCTCTGACTAGGGGCCCTGCCCTCCAGTGTGCTGACCAGTAAAGCTAATTTGTTTTGTCCCCAAACTTGCTGAGGTTGCATTTCATCTTATCATTCAAGACATTAATGAAGTCATTAAACAGTTTTGTTCTCAGTATAGATTCGGGAGGGATGCCACTAGTTACTGGCTGCCGGATGGACTTGTGCCACTTGTATAAACTCTCTGATTTCAGTAATCCAACCAATTTTCTAATCAATTATCACTTGACCAGATTTTGTCTCACCAAGCTGGTGATAGTGAAACTGGGAGACTGTCAAAAGACTTGAAAATCAAAATATCTAACACTCCCTGCCTTGTTCACAGTACCAGTCCACTATAGGAAGCATTCAGGTTGATCACCCATTATTTATTTTTGATGAAATCATGCTGGCATATGAAAATTACCCTCTTGATTCTCAAGTGTTCAGGATTTACTTCTCAGAGGATTTGTGCCTCAGCCTTTCAATACTGCTTGTAGTTGTCTGGAGCCAACCTCTTGTCTTTCTTGAATGTGGTTGGAACATTTACTCTCTTTCAGCCACCCAGATCATTTCTTTTTCTCTTTTTCTTCTTCTTTTTCTTTTTCTTTCTCTTTTTCTTTTCCTTTCTCTTTTCCTTTCTCTTTTCCTTTCTCTTTTTCTCTTTCTTTTTTATCTGACATCGGCTAGCTCCTTCATCACCCTTTGGTGCTTCACATTTGAGCTTCACCATGGGCTGAATATCTCTGTTTAACTTAAGTGATCCCTAACTTGGTTAACTCCCACAGACTTTGCTAGTCGAGTTAGGAATCTGGGAGTCAGGTTGGATAGATTTTAGCACTAAAACTAAGAAAGGCATTGAAGAATTACAGTGAGAAAGAAGGGCCTACCTGCTATGAAAATTCTAGCTATTTTTTAACAAATTCTATCTGTTTTTTTAATGCATATGTGCATACATACAAACATGTACTGCCTGTGAAAAATTCATGGAGAGAACAAATTTTAAGGAGTCCCTGCTCAGCATAGTCTTAGCTATGTGTCTAATGCTCTAGATTTTGAAGAAATCTCTCAAATATCTCGAAGTTGTGGCAGGATTTGTTTGTTTTTACTCTAATGACCTTTTTCCCTACATGATAATAGTTAAAGATGAAGTCAGTCTTATTTTACCTTTAAATGCATCAGTATATGCTGAATAAGTCCATTTCATTTTCAGACTTTATCGATCAAATTGATCTATTCACTAACTGTTGAAGAGCTAAGCATTGCATAGCTGCTGAGGCAAACTTATTTTTGACAATGGTGCACTTAAAGTCAATGAACACAGTCCACACAGACCAAACATAGCCCATAGCTTCCTTCCAACAATATTTGCATCACGTTGCATTTGGAATGATTCACGTTTGACATTTTAACTGTTAAAGGAGCCATGAAAATGCATCACAGGCAACCATTTTTCTAACAGATTGTAAAATAAAGAAGAAATATTCCCTATTGCCTACCAAGCTACCATTGGGAAAACAGGAAAAACCTTTTATGCCATTTCCCCTTCATCTAAAAGAGCTGACCTATGTTTAAAAACTTTATTGTAAGATTTTTTTACTGTGAGGGTGGTGAGGCACTTGAACAGGTTGCCCAGACAAACTGTCCCATCCTTGGAAGTGTTTAGGCCAGGCTGGATGGAGCTCTGAGCAGTTTGGTGTCATGGAAGATGTCCTTGTCCATGGCAGGGGGGGCTGTTGGGATGAAATGATCTTAAAGGTCCCTTCCAGCCCAGGCCATTCTATGATTCTGATTTGGTGATTCCATGATTTTATGATTTGCATTTGACATGTATAGTGCCATTTTTAAATATATACTTCAAGAGGGCACAAAATAGGCAACAAGCACCAAAACTGTCTATAGCAGTATGACTAAAAATATCCAAAAATCGTGTCTTCCAGTCCCACCTCTTACAGCAAGTTCCAAATAAGGTATCATCTGTAACATCCAAAAAGAATACATTAATTTCATAGGAAAACAAAAGGAAATTTTTGTTGTTAACTAATATTTTGAGGAAGTACACTTTATTTAACAATGTTATGAACATAGTCATGCCTGACTGTCCTGAATAGATGGGCACTTGTAGGACAAATCAATAACTAGCTGCAGAATTGGTGCTGATGACAGGGGTTTGGGTTCTATGACCAGCTGGGCAAAACTATTGTCACCAGTGCAATGATGGATGTCATAAAGATGTCTTTAAGCTAAGAATGGCAGCGAGGGAGAGAGGGAGCAACCAACAGTTCACTAAGCAATGTTCACAGGATGATGTGACAGCAAAGGATCAAAAAATTAACAAAACTAGAGCTTTTTGCATGTAGCCAAGGAAGTCCCTACAAGGCACCAATATGGAAAAGTCTCCCAAACTCTCTCTAGACATTTAACATGCTGGGATGCCTTTCTGAAGTGTCAATATACAATATACAATATATAATGCATACGGTATGGGGAATAAACATAACATATAAAGATTGTGTGAGTTTGCAGAGCTCCAGTCTTACTGAGATCATGGGATGTTTCCCATCACTGGAGCCTTGAAATTGAGTGATACAGGCTTTTTAAGAAGGACGGGGTGAGAGGAAAAGGAGGAGGAATTGCCTTTTATGTGACAGACCAACTATAGAGCATGGAGCTCTGCCTAGGGATGAATGAGTAACCAAATGAGAGCTTCTAGTTTAGTATTAAAGACAACACAGGCAGACGTGACATTTTAGTGGGTGTCTACTGTAGGCTTCCTCACCAGGAAGCAAATCAGGCCTTCTGCAGACAGAAGTAGTCTCACATTCACAGGACCTAGTCCTCCTAGGGGACTTCAACCACTGCCCCACTGCTGGCAGACCACACAGCAGGACAATACCTGTCTAGAAGATTCCTGAAGAACACTCATGATCACTTCCTGCTCCAAGTGGTAGAAGAGCTGATGAGGACAGCTGTTCTGTTGCACTTCATATTCATCAACAAAGAAGGGCCCACTGGGGATGTGAAGGTCAATGGCAGCCTTGACTATGGGAACCATGAGACAGCAGAGTTTAGGATCCCCAAGGCAGAGAAAAGAGTGAAAAGCAAGACTGCAACCCTGTACTTCAGCAGAAAAGATTTTGACCTCTCTGAAGATCTGCTTGGAAGAATTCCCTGGGATAAGGCCATGCAGTTAAGAGAATGCCAAGAGAGCAGGTTAATATTCAAAGCTCACCTTCTCTAAGCTCAAGAGCAGTCCATTCCAACTAGGAATGAATGAAATCTGGCAAAAATGCCAGGATGCCTGCACAGATGAACCAACCATGCCCTGGCCAGACACAGAAAGGAAACATACAGAGGGTGGAAGCAACAAAAAGTAACCTGGGAAAAATAGAGATGAAGTAATTAAAAGCTCAAGCCCAAATGGAATTTAATTTGTTAGGATGTCAAAGACAAAAAGAGAAGGGCTTATGTAAGTATATAAGAAACAAAAGGAAGATTAGGAAGACGTTGGGCCAATTCTCTCCAGATGACCTGGTGACACAATGCATGGAAAAAGGCTGAGGTAGTGAACAACTTCTTCACGTTAGTCTTCACTAGCAAAACTGGTTTTCAGGAGTCCCAAGACCCAGAGACCTGGGGATTAATTTGGAGCAAGGAAGACTTGTGCCTGGTGCAGTAGGACCAAGTTAGGAAATACTACAAAAGACTGGACATGCCTAAACCCATGGGATTGGGTGGTGGTACTCATAACAACTAGGGAAGCTGACTGATGCTGCTTTGAGGTCATTCTCAGTAATTTTTCAACAATCATGGAAATGGGGAGGGATGTCTGAAGACTTGAGAAAAGCAAAGGTCACTCCTGTCTTCAAGAATGGTGAGGGAGATCTAGGGAAACACAAGCTAGTCAGCCTCTCCTTAACCCATGGGAATGTTATGGAGTAGCTAATCCTAGAAACCTTTTCCAGGCACATGAACGAGAAGGTGTTAATCAGTAATAGTTAGAATATATTCATAGAGGAAATTTCATCCTTGACCAGCTTGATAAAGTTTTACTATGAAATGACAGCTGGACGGGTGGAAGAAGACCAGTGGACATTGTCTAAATTAGCCCATTAATATGTGAAAATACCTGAAGGGAAGGTGCAAAGAATACAAAGCTGTCTAGTGACAGGATAAATGGGGACAGACTGAAACATTGATGGCTCTTCCTGAATATCAGGAAACATTTTTACTGTGACAGTAACTGAGCATTGGCACAGGTTTCCCAGGAAGGTTTTGGAGTTTGTGCGGATGGAGATACGCAAAAGCTTTCTTGACACTGGACAACTTGTTCTATACAGTTCTGCTTGAGCAGAGGTTGGGTCCAGATGACGTCCAAAGGTCTTTTCTAACCTCAATTATTCTGTGATTTTGTCATAATTTTTTATGTTTAAATTTTTGCCTTGGTAGACAAAGGGAAGGGACCACATATTTCCTACTTGGACTTCAGTGCTCTGTCTCTCATAAAATCCTCACAAAGAAGCAATGAAGTATCAGCTAAATGAGCAGACAGAAAGGTAGATAGAAAACTGGCTGAACAATTGTGTCCAAAGGTTGGTGATCGGTGGCATGAAGTCTTGATGGAGACCAGTAATTACTACAGTACGACTGGGTCAGTATTGCTTCCAATTCTTTTGACAACTTCATTAAAGGTCTGAATGATGGGACAGCAGGTACCCTCAGCAAGTTTGCCAATGACACCAAACTGTGAGGAGTGTATGATATGCCAGAGGGCCATGAATTCTACTATCCAGAAGGGCCTCATCAAACTGGACAAATGGACTGACAGAAACCTCTTTTAAATTTAAGAAAATGGAAAATCCTGCGGATAGGGAGTAGCAACCTGCAGTGTATGGTGGCAGACAATTGCAGACAGCAAGCTGAACAACAGTCAACTTGCCCATGCAGCAAAGAACACCAGGAATGTGCTGGGCCAGGCTGCATAATTCTGCCAACAGGTCAATGGAGACAATCCTTCTACTCTCCTCATCTCTGGTGAGGCCACTGCTGGAGTACTGTGTTCAGTTTAGAGCTCAGTACTACGAGAGAGACATGGAGCTTCTACAGAGTACAAAAAAAGGACTATGAAGAGGCTGGAGCATCACCCATAGGAGGACAGACTCATAAAGCAGGGACTAGCCTGGAGAATACTCAGGGAGGGATCTCATTAAGGTTTCCAAATAGCTGAAGTGAAGATACAACGAAGACAGAGACAGGCTCTTTCCAGTGGGACACAGTGACAGGATTCAAGGAAAAGGACACAAACAGAAATACAGCTGGTGCTTCCTCAACGCAATGAGATACTCTCTTACTGAGAGGTCAGCTGAGCAGAGCAACAGGTTGTCTAGAGGACTGGCGGACGGTTCATCCATGGAGACCTTCAAAAGCCACCTGGGAAAGGCATTGGGAAAGCTGTACATGCAATGAGGTCACCCCTGAGCCTCCTTCTCTCCAGACCAGACAAACCCAGAGCCCTCAGCCGCTCCTCACAGGATGTGCCTTCCAGCCCTTCCACCAGCTCTGTTCTCCTCCTCTGGACCATTCAAAGACCTTCCCACCCTTCTCAACCTGTGGGGCCCAGCACTGCACACAGGACTCAGGGTGAGGCCACAGCAGGGCTGAATCCAGCAGGATGATCCCAACCACAGCTGGTGCTGCTGTGTCTGATGCAGCCCGGGATGGGGTTTGCCCTCCTGGCTGCCCGGGCACACACTGCTGACTCACCCTGAGCTGCTGCCCAGCAGCACCCCCAGATCCCTTTCTGCAGGGCTGCTCTACACACACTCCTCTCCCAGATCATACTTGTGCCCAGCTTTACTGCATCCCAGGGACAGAATCTGGTATTTGTTCTTATAGAATTTCATGCCACTGATGATTTCCCAAGGTTCCAATCTATCCAGATCCCTCTCCAAGGCTCTTGACCCTAAATTTGGTATCATCAGCAAACTTGATAATGTGTATTCAACTTCTTCATCTAGATAATTTATGAAATTATTGAACAGAACTGGTCCAAGAATTTAACACTGAGGAACATGGCTAGTGACTTCTCACCAGCCAGTTTTAGCCCCATGCAGTACTGGCTGAACCCCTGAACTGTTTAGCCAGTTCTTCACACAGTACACTGTGTACCTGCCCATCTCACAACTATATAACTTGACCAGAAGGATACTGTGAGGGACAGTATCAAAAGTCTTCCTAATCTCCAGAAAAACTACATCATCACCTCATCCACTGTGTAGGTGACCTTATCACAGAGGGGTAGAGAATAAATTAAAGAGGACTTTGTTGAACCCATGCTGACTGTGTCTGATGATCACATTAATCTCTAAATGCATTTCAGTAGTACCCAATGTGACCTTCCCCATAAAATATCCACATACTGAGGTTAAACTAACAGGTGTGTAGTTTCCCAGGACCTTCTTCATACCCTTCATACCCATAAATTGCAGTTATATCACCTAGCTTCCAGTCAATGAAGACCTTCCCAGAATCTCAAGATCTTTGAGAGGTTTAACATCTACAGACTCCTTCAGTACTCTCAGACTAATTCTACCAGACCCCATAGACTTATGAACATTCAACTGATATAAGCTATTCCTTATAATTTCAAAGTTCACAGATGGAATGTCACTGCTCACAAAGTCCTCTGACTCAGAGAGGAATGAGCAGTCCAAGGTCTACTTTTAATATTAAAGACTGAAGAAAAAAAGCATTTAATGCCTTCATTTTTCCTTTATCCTCACTTGCTAGATGACCACCATCAACAAGCATTGGTCCAGTATTTTCCTTAGTTATCTGTTGCTATTGACCCTACTTGGAGGCTCTCTTGTCTGAAACAGCACTGGCCAGTTTCAACACTAGCTGAACTTTGTTCTTTCATGTTTGCTCCCTGCTTGTAGGAACTACCGCTCTGACCTGAAAAACTCACCTCACTTCCAGAAATCATACAGTATTTTTTTCCTTTATGAGCAGTTTCCTGTTCAGCCAAGCTGATCTTCTGCCCCATTTGCCTAGTGGGATTGCTTGTTCCTATGCTTTTAAGAAGTGGTTCTTAAAGACTGACCTGTACTCATGGATCCCATAACCCTCATAAGCAGATTCCCAGGGGACACTGTTAACTAGCCCCCTGAGTAACATAAGAGTTTGCTCTCTTAGAACACTGGCTAGGAACTCCACAGAACTTTTTTATCATTACACCAAAAATTCCAACCTCAGGTATTTTGTGAGCCAAAGCCACTGTGGCCAAAAGAGCCACTTAACCTTACATGTACCAAGAGCGCTCTTCTATTCCCAAATAATGAGTCTAGGAGAGATTCTTTCCTACCCGGCTCATTGAGTAGTGGGTGACAAGAAATTACTTCCAACATATCTCAGAAATTCCCCAGACTTGTTTGTCACAGCATGTAGTGGTTTCACGTTCACCAAATTCTGTTTTGCCTAATTTAGTGTAGTGGTTTGAGCGTCTAATCTCTTTTCCCTCTGGGAGACAGGATTTGGGAGAAAAAGGCAAAACAGGCTCAACTTAAGGTAAACAGATAGTTTTATTAACACACACTAAGAAAAAGAAAAAAGAGAAAAAATCAAATGAACCTTCTAAACCAACCCCTTCTCCTACCACAAACTGTTCACCTTCCCACACAACATAGAGAGAAACTATGAATTTCAGTCAGTTACAACCATTTCAACACAATCTTGCATCACTTTGGGAGAGGAGCCTCTCTAGAGTTTATGGAGATACATGCCACAAGAAAAGGTCTGGTGGCTTTCAATGTCACAAATCTGCAACCACCCAGAATTTGGCAGATTCTGTGCAGTCCCGTCTATTTAACAGTTTCCCAAGCTGCTTACAGGCCTCCGCATGTTTGGGGTACTGTTTTAAGAATGCTTTTCTAGTACAAAATAAGGATTCTCTTCTTCTATCTCTAAAATCATCCCTATCTCAAAAGAAATAGAGACTTCCTTTTATGCCCAGGAGCCAGGGCCCAATCACTTCCTCTCTAGAATTATCTTTGTCTCAAAGGCCAAGACCTCCTTATTTTTTCCCAGGAGCCGGAGATATACTCTATTCAAAATTCTCAGTTAAATCTCATGTATATCAGTACACACAACCCTTTGGCTAGAACTTGCATTTCCCCAAACAGCATTATGATATTACAAGAAATAGTCCATTTCTCCAGAATTCACATCCAGAGAAGTTCAGTCAGAAATGTCCACTTCCTTCATCCCTTCTTCCAAAAGTCTTTATCAGTTCTTTTGCTGACTTTGTCTCATGCTGTCTCTCTAGGTTTTAACTCACTCTGTCTTCCATGGAAGAAAGGGTTAATGTTTTTGCCCAGAGTCTTTCTTTCTCTCCCAGTGTTGAACTTCAAGTCAGGAACGCTGATGGATGACCCTCCTCCACCCCTGGTCAAATATAAAGCAACTCAAACTTGGATCAGCTCCCTGGAGCTCCGGAGAAAGTTTCTTAAGATTCTCTCCTCCCTTGGACCAAAGGCCCCGGCAGCCAGGCCCAGAGCACGGCTGCTGTGGCCCCCGACACAGGGCCAGCACTGCTGACCTGCAATCCTCCTCCTCTTTTCCCCATCGGAGGAGCCGGGGGAGAGAGGGGACACTGCTGGCCGGGGTAGCTCTCCCATGGGCAGCGGCCCCCCTGGAGGCCTGGCCCCCAGGGGGGCCCAGACCAAGCTTCTGACTTATGAGGTGATGTTAGCTCCTTGCCAGCCGGAAAAGGGCCCAAGTCACCTCGGACCTTTGATTTTAAGACTGGGTCTCCAGAGGCGTGACTATCTCTTTAATTGGTCAGCCAAGCTGTCAATATTTGCTGTAACTTTCTTAGAGGAAAAAAAAAAAAAAAACTCACATCCATGCTAAACTACCACACAGCACTATGTTATTCTGTTGATGTCCGAGATATTAAGAAACCTCAAAAAATGCTGCTCTCAAAAGCAGCATTTGCTGCTCCTCAGGTTCAGTGACAGGTTTCTGTGCATTGGTACATCTGGAGTCATACAGCACTTGAAAAGAATCCTCAGCAAATGCAAATTATTCCAGCTTCAGTCACACCAATGAAGCTCGGCCTATTTAGAAAAGGCATGGAGCTGGTCCACTCCATAAAATAAATAAATAAATAAATAAATAATAAAAACTAAATAGCAAGCTGAAAGTCTTTGCAAGGAAATTCCCAGCTAAAAGCAGATTTTTTTTTCCATGGGAGTTATAAACCCTTGAAAGTAGCAGGTTTATAATGGAAATGCTGACACAACTTTAACTATAGCATTGCAAATGGCGATGCTATAATTAAGCTTCGATCTTCTTTGAAAAAAAGGAAGAGGGAGGTTATTGTTCAATGGACTGCTCTGTCATTTGCTGCAGTGATTCTTAATTGTGTCTCATTACTGCAAGATGATCATTACTCTACTTGTCTATCTGATTTAGAGACCACTAAAAGTGTCTTGTAACAAGCAGCCGTCTCCTATGCAACAGTCCTTTGGCTCTCACCCTCATTACTCAGAATCTGTCCAATTATTTGTCATTAAAGTAATAAAAAGGACTGCAGCAGAAAATGTGGGAGGTAATTGTTGGAGGCCTGCCGAGGAAAAAAATGAAAACTGTTTTTGAGGCACTGGGAAAGTGACATCGTTAATTAAGTGTTAGAGAATATGCAAATCAGTCACAATCTCAAGAGACTGCAGTAAAATAGAGAAAACATTATTATCATTTGCAGTAAAAGAAGGCAGAGTTTCCCAGTCAGTGTTAGGTTTAGTTACTTCCTAAGAATGGCAGCCGCAATAGGGTGCAAGCTCCAAGTAAAATGAGCAGATGGATGTATTTCAGCATCAACTGTCCCTCTAACTTTCTGTAGCTCAGAGACAGTGAAGAAGGCAGTCACAGCATAGAATCCCAATTAAGGATTTCCTATAAATGCTGTTTATTTGATAGCTACCTCACATGAGAGTATATATATCACACACTATAACTCCTTCACAAAATATCAGAAAAAAATTGTACAAGTGACTTAGTTGTTTGTTCATATCACTGAATATGCTGTAATTTACAATTCAGCTTCATGGGTTCATTTATTCAAGCAGAAAGAGAGAGAAAGGCAAAGAAGGAGAGGGAGAGAAAACCAGCAAGAAAGGAAGAGCAATACAAGAACTCTTGTGTAACTAATTAAAAAAAAAATGGGGGAGTCTTTCCAGGTAATTATTTACACAAATGAAAAAAATGATACATCAGTCCTTAATCACACAGTTGTAGAAGGAAGATTATTGAAAGCAACTGTAATTTGGGCACATCGTGAGCAGATGCAAAGGTGTGGCACATCACTTCAAAACAATCAAGTCCCAAAGAATCAATCTTCCTTCATGCTGAGCTTTAGATAGGAAAAAGGATACTCAAATTTATGAGGAAAACAGTTCAGATGTGAATTAATAGATTTAACTGAACATATCTGGGCTATAAAACGTTGATTTCCAGAGCAGAAATTCAGGCACAAGGAGAAAGAGCCTGGACTAAAAGCCTCTCTGAGGCATCCTGATACGGATCTTTTCTTGACTTGGAAGGAAAGACAAAGGAATCTTGCAAAGTATCATAGATTAGTCCAATGCATCTTGAGTATTACATCTTGACCATCAGGGTACTGTTCGATTCATTTACTCCATATTCAAGAATTTGCTGAGGTTTCTTGGGTCAGGTCAAGAGCAACCTCAAGAGTAAAACTTCTCTGTTCCTTGCATGTATCTCTACTTTCTGGCCTCCTGAAACAAGTCCTGCTTAACATGCAATTTTAAGTCTCACAGGAAAGAATCACTTCTTTGTAAAGCTTTATGTATGGAAGCAAGACGATAGACTAATTATACCTTGTCAGACTTGGCACAAACAAAGTGTTTGACTTTAAGCTGTAGGAAAAAAGAAAAGCATATTTAAATTTGCATAGACCAGCTGTCTTCCTTTTTTTACCCACTCAGGTTTAACACAGGATGATCAGACAGAAAACACAGGGTAACCTGATGTTCCTGCAGTAGTGAAGTCAACGAAACTTGACCACTGCGTAGAGAATCAGGCTGCAACAAAATTTAGTCTTCTTTAACTGGTAAGCAATCAAAGTAAATTATCCAAGGAGCACAATGGGACCATAAAATAGTTGTAGCAACGCACTTGGCCTCAGCATTCTGCACCTCAGCATTTAAGACATTATTATAGGTGTTGTGAAAATACATTGCACAACTTATTTGAGGATTAGGAGTTTAAGAAACAGCAGTCTTGAATAGATATTAACTCTCTAAACTTTGAAGTCTGGAAAGCAAAAAACCAAAATAAAATGTATAACTATTGTATATCATTTTAAACTGTCATTGTGGGCCAGCTCTACAGATAATTACAACCGAAATACTTTGTCCTAGGACAGAGAGGAAATTTCCATCCTACAATTACGTAGGACAGTGGCTGCAAAATGCACAGAACAACTCTAAGATACAAGGTTAGTTTCACAAAACAACAGCAAGTAGACATGAGGCCATTTTCCCCTAATAGCACAGAAAAACAGATCATGTTTCATTTATTTATTTGTTTTGTTTGAATTTTTAATTTTTTTTAATTGCTGAGGTGTCTGGAACATTCTTTGTTTGTCTTTTTAAAAATTGCTAAGCTCTCCTAATATAAGTGGTTAGAATGGAAGTTCATTCAACTAGTCTAACCCTACACACCAAGTAAACTAATTTTTTAAATGGTACACTATGAACAAGAACCCACTACACCCAGTCAGTATTTTCAGAGTCCCACATCTCAGTCTAATCATAACCAGAGTTTTTGAGTGACAGCATTCACTGTATTTTAGTTTATCCCTTTTACATCCCACACATCACTTTGGAAGTCTCAAATATTTTAGAGGTGTTGAAGTAAAGAGTGCAAACATAATTCAGAAACAGAGGAAGGGCTTCATCTGTCTGTTCCTGTGCTAACACACACAAAAATATTTTTCTGTCCTTATTGTGCTCTCAAAGACTCACCAGGAGAGCTATGCTGGAATACAGACAAGTTCAAGAAAATGGTAAAATCAGAAATCTTTCAAAAATAAGAATAGAAGAATTCTTTCTCTATCTTAATTACCAAAATACAAGCATGCATATAACTTTTGGAGTTACTTGTGAAGAATTTTTGTACGGCCCATCTAGGCTTCTCTCTAGAAGTTGCACTGCACATTTTCTGCATTTTGCCAGTTTTCAAACACAGCTATAGATTTTAAAATGAAAAATCTAAAACTAAAATCCACTTGTGAATTTGCACTGTAGTAACTTCCACTTGATATTTAGAACAAGCTAAATATGCTTTTCAGGGTATTCCAAAGTACAGGAGGTGGTTTTTTGGGTTTATCAACTCTCACAGTGAAGGTTATTATCTTAGGTGGACAGTGCATCACTAAATGCAGCAAATGTCATTAGCAGTTTGGTTATTTTTTCCAGTGCTTGAAATCTCTGAGAGGAAGGAATTTTATAGCTCGGTGTGCTCTAACAGTCTAAAAATAAGACTCTACTCAGTCTGTGTTTTAAGCTTTTCATTAGATCCAAATCCCAGGCTTCTTTCTAAAAATTAAATGAAGGAAATTGGAAATAGGGACAACACATTCTTGTCGTCAGCAAGTTAAAGTGAGAAGTGTGTTTATTCACTCTTCTAGTTATATAATTTAATCTTGATTAAGCAGAGTTAAAAGTTCATTAACTCTTTGTTAGGATACTTTTGGTAAGGCCAAAAAAAAATTGAAAGTCTGCAAGCAGGTTTCTCCTCATCTAACACATTTTTCACTACCTGTTGCCATTTTGGTTTTTCAAATTAAGTATATAATTACTTTGACTATATTCTTTCCTTAGAGATAGACAGGAAAATCTATGACTTGCGAAGGTGGAAAACAAAGAAATCAATAGGTGTCTGCCTTAGTGGGAACCTGAGGGGATTCGTAAGTGTGGTAGCAAGAGCTGCTGATTTTGCTGAGATGCTATTCTACACTGTGTCAGAGATTATATCTTGATTCTTATAGCAGAATCAGTAAAAAAAAAACTACTACAAACTCTGCTTGCTTAGGGCAGAGAGAATACACTGGGAATCTATTCAACAATTTCTCATGAGTGAATTTTTATTCATATTTTCTGTCCTAACAAATACTCCCCACACATCACAGATATTTTTCTATCCTAAGAAATATTCCCCATACTCCCAATATATCACAGTTTCATTAAGTAATTTTAAGAAGCAAAAGAATAAATATAATAAAAAGATTAAATGATGCACCAAGTTGCTCCAGAATGACATCCAAATATTTCAAAGGGAACAGATCTTTTGGGTCATATTCACCTCTTTGTAAATGTACAGTAGGCTATACATAATAGGCTATAAATAATAGGCTATATTATTTTAAAAGTAATATAAGACACTTCTAAACTTTTCAACAAAATAATAATAGAATTAAAACATGGTTCTGATTATGGACATTGACTGCAGTACATGTCTGGAAAATAATTAATTTTGTCTAGAGTTCAGGTATAACCACACTGGTAACAACACTAATAAACTTGATAAATTAAAAGACTTGCTGAACTGAATAGGAAGTCAGCAAGATTAGTAGAACAATAATATGAAAACTTTAAAAATTAAAAGGACCATGAGAAACTTAAATAGTGAACCAGAGTTTAGATAAATATGAGATAAATATCACATTCTTACAATGGTTCACTGTGTCTAACCCTTTGCAATTATTTTCTAACATTTACAAAGTGAGCAATGCTGTTAGTATTTGTGTCATTGCTATTAGTAGCTATAGTACTTTTAACAAAACACTCTGAAAACAGAACCATTTCCCTCTCTATTAGCTTTTTCCCAAGCTGTAACTAACTTCCCACATGTTCAGTGAGATAGCTGACAGGAAAAAATAGGGAAAAGCACATTATATGGGTTAGGATCCTTTCCCTGTCAAATGCTTCCATTGGTTGTGAGACTTAAACAGTAAGTTTCAAACACTTAGCTATGTAATTATTTTATGAGATCCATATTCTGGTTAAAGCCTGTTATTATTACTGGATATCATGTAAATCAAACAATAGCTTACAATCTAATTATTACAAACCCATGAGTTCTGTCAACAGAATTTGACCCAAGGAGATCTGTTGTTCACACCATTTTGCAATGAAACAGAAGTCATTTAGAAATAGATAAATACTTCTTTAGAGTAAAAATAAAGATAATTGTGAAGGATTGCTGTGTGTACAATGTTCTGAAAACAGGAATCTAAATAGCATAACAATGTGTCTTCCACATATTGTTTTAGAACAACTCTGATGCCCTCATGTGGGTAAAAGATATTTTAACACATGCCAAGTTGGCTGAAAATTAATGTTATGAAACAAATGTAACATTGCAAACAAATTTAGGGACAAAATTTTTGATATTAAGAATAGAATAAATTTTATTTTCACTTCATTTTGAGTAGGAAGATGCACTAAATGTATGAAAACAAATAAATAAAGCAAAAACAAACAAACAAACCTCCCTCAAACAAGACATAAGAACTATTTGAGAAAAAAAGTCAGGTAACAAACATAAAATGTGCATCATTCCAAAGAAGGGCTTTACTTGCTATGATTATCTAAGTGTTCAGAATTGTATTTTATTTATATGGTTGTTTAAAAACTGCCTTGAACAGAAAAACAATCATTAATTTCTCACTTTTTACTTCAACCATCAGCTCTTATAAATATGGTCTTTTCTAGTGGGAAGCCTAATTTTTGTGTTTAGGGGGTAGGTGATTAATTGAAGAGTGAAAAATAAAATTCTTTGTCTTTTGTTTAAATTCATTCATGTCTATACCCTGGGATAGAATAATTTTTTTAAAGATTTGCTGTTTTAATGATTGACTGTCTATGCTTAATCTTCATATCACACTGAACATAAATAAAAAAGGTCTGCTAAAATTGATTATTTCCAGATTTGGAAATGTATCATTACTATATATTTGTACTGAAATTGTACCAAGTTATTTCAGGAATAAGCTAAACTTATAGACAACTATAAACAACCATAAGAATTATAAGAAAGAATATATATAAGAAATAAAAGAACTATAAGAAAGAATTCCTCATATGCCAAAGATATCAGAATGTGTGTATTTTTATGACCTGACTACAGCAGAGTCTCTGGGAAAAATAAGATATAAGAGCTACATCATTTAAACCAATGGGCATTTCATGGACTTTCTACCCCCAAACTGTCTAGATGAATGTGATTATATTCCCTTTGGAACCCTTTTATTTCTTTTTGTGTGATAAAATACATATGACAAACAATTACTCAAAGAACTCAGGGGTTTTTATACAGTTAGATGATCTGTGAACGGTCTGTTTTCTGAGTGTATTCATTATTTCACTATAAATACTTTATGTGAACATATCTGCCCAAGGGTCTGCTGCAAATTATTCACTTTGGTTAGTGTATTTCTTTGACTATTTTTAATTCATCATTTGTTCTCTACACCTAAATCACATGAGCTACATGGCATTGTTTCTGCTTCTCAGTTATTTGACTCAAGAAAACCTTTGTAAAACAGTAGGAAAATTACTTAATCAGGCCTACTAAACAAATATAACTGAATGTATATTAATATTCTTCTGAAGAACAGTAATTCCTCATTATTAATATAAACAGATGTCTCTTCTGAGCAAGTGTTTGCAACAAAAAAAGGGTAAACAGAAGCATAAATTCTGGTCAGATCAAAATCAATTGGAATTTTAGGCCAAAGGAATATACTTTTTCTTCCCATTGTTTACTCAGCCTTGGCTTCTTCACTTAAAAAAATGCCAAGAAATTAATAAACATTACAAGTTCTATATCAGAAAAGAGACAAATCCAACACAAGGAAAAAAATTCATAGCAATGCTGCAACCAGCATGAATAAGATCTTCAAATTTATATAAAATTTTAGACTGATCATATGACTTTCCCTTTTGGATGAGGAGAGAACCACTGGAAGATGCATCACTTCAAAGGATTATGGTAGATCCCATCTCCTAGTACAAGTCAAGAAACAGATACAAGGAAATTGAACTCTGCTCCAATAACCAGAAGACTCAGATTTGGCCTGAAAGGCTGCCTTTAAAATATCACACCTTTTGCCTCCACATACAAAAAAGCTTGTCTGTGAGCAGTATATGGCAGGGCAGTATTTTCTGGGGGAATCTTTATCAGATGGTGAGGCAAAGTAGGGATGGATAGTAAAAAAAAAACCCTAACAAAACAAAAGCTGCAAAGAGAACAAGCAACCTGAGGCAATACCTTAAGATTATCCCTTTAAGAGTAAATATTGGCACTACCACAGTTTAATTCCTTTACAGCATTTTCCCTGGATCAGGTAGGTTTCCTTGTAAGGCTAAGGAATGCAGAGGTAGAAACACCCTTGGAATAAAATTAATGAATTTTTCAAGTTTTAAAATTTATACTGAAACCCAGATGTTTTAAATACTCAAGGTGACTTTTCTAGCATATCTATTTTTCCAGGATAATTATCTGCTCTCAAAAGAACGTAGGAAAAAGACTGCACCTTTTTCCTGTGTCATAAGGAGGCCCTTACCCACTCAGGACAAATTCTAAGATCACAGCATATCCAAACTGTAACATTTTCACATTACTTTCTGTCAAACTGGAACTTGCAGCTTCTTGCTGATAAGCAACCTCATAAGTTTTAGCCTCCCCATGTTAAAACTAGTGCTTTTACTAATGACCAATATAATTTTATTACATCCCTGAAACTTTTTATATTTGCACTTTTTGTTGCAAAGATAGGGGAATTATTTCAAACCGAAAGAGTAGATTTAGGCTATGTATTAGGAAAAAAAATCTTACTGTGATGGTAGTGAGGAACAGCTTGCCCATAGAAATTGCAGATGCCCCATTTCTGAAAATGGTCAAGGCAAGTGGACAGAGCTCTGAGCAACTGGGTGTAGTGAGAAATGTTCCTGTTCTTGGCAGAAGGTTTGGAACTAGATGATCTTTAGATCTCTTCCTACCTAAACCCTTTGATGACTCTATGATCCTATGATTCTGCTTTGAAATACCAGCTTTTGGGTAGGAGCATGTAGTACTCTACATTATAAGTAAATGATTTTCAAATATTCGATTTATTCAATAAATAAGTAAATGACTTTCAAAATCAAATGAATTCGCTAAGTCATTGTTCTGAATGTCTGCATCTAAGGGGAGTTTTGGATATAGTCCATTAAAAAAAAAAGAAAAGAAAAAAGGGGGGGAAAAAAGGAAAACCAAACATTACTTTTTTCTTATTGTCAACATCACCTGCTTGTTTACATGTTTTTCTTGAGTGTTTCACTGAGGAGTCTCACTACCAATTGAGTCTTCCTCAGAAGCTTGTTTCAAGTCACTACAAAAACAAAAAACAGAAATAAAATAAGTAAAATGCCTAACTCTCCAAAATAATGCAGAAGTTATCCCGTGAGAGTCAAACATCTGATGTTTTCCATTAATGTTGATGACAAATCAACTTTGCGAAAGGATCTTAAAATTGCTTAGAAGTTGCTTTTAAAGAACTTTGCTTTTTTGTCACTAAGAATGTCTTTAAATCTGCCATAACTATAGAAAAATTCCAGTATTCAGTTAAGACTTGGTGAAATTTAACTCAAATTTCGCTTAAACTGAAGTTTAGTATGACTAAGCAGATTCTACTATTCAGATTCTACTCTTCTAGAGATGATGTCTCCACACAACATTTCATCTGGTCTTTCAGACCAGAAAGAAAATAGGGTTTTTCCTGCCACTCCAAACCAAGTTTCAGGTGAACACCAGAGCGAAGACCAAGAAACTTCTCAACCCACTGCCTTCCAAATATGCCACATGCCTTCTTCTGTTGTCCCATTAAGCCTGAACTGGAAATTGCCTGATTTGAACAGGAGACTAAGATTTTTTTTTTGACAACAGACATTCTTAAGCAGACAAGAATGAACATAACGCCTAAAATGAGAATGGATGAGGTGACAGAAATTATGGTCAGCAGTGAGAGGAGCAGAGAAGCCTCAAAATGGTGAGGACAAACCAAAGAATGCTCCAGCCAGAAGACAGCACCATAAAAGAAACAGTTTGGGAATTATTATGAGCTGAGAGGAAAGGGTAAGTATAAATGGGCTTTTTAGAAACACCAGGCTAAAACCAGCAAGAGACAGGTGAGAAAAAAACCCAGAAACTTATTCATTCTTTCCCATAGTGCTGCATCTGTAGAACTAGACCTGAAAACCCAAGACAACAACTCTTACAAACACTTTCAGTTTTGGAGTAAGTCTCTCAAGAGCATTCAGTACAACTGGACACTAAACAGCTTGCTTCCAAACAAGGACTGAGTCTAAAACTGCTTATTTGGAAAGATTATTTCAGATCAGCCATCTTTCTGAAGTTTATGGAATTAAACCTGATTTTAAATTTAATCAATAATCTTGCATTTGCAAATTCTAAACCAAATATGCCCAAAGGCTGAATCAAGGAAATAGACTTAGGAATTAAATGCTGGGGCGGGGGGGGGGGGGGGGGAAGAACAAACAAACAAAAAAACCCAATCAAAACAAAACAACAAACAAACAAACAAAACCCCAAACAACAACAAAAAAGCAGACTTATCACTTGATTTAAAATTAGCTGCCACAATTGGGAAGAATGCCTATTAGCAGTTATTCCTTTTTATGCTGTGTACAAATGACTGGTGCTAAGCAGTCTCATTTAAAATGTGGATCAGACTCTCACATGTTGCCAGCACCTGGATATAAGGTCTGTAGCAGACACTCATGTGTTTTCACCCTTACAAACACATGGGCACTTTCACATCCAGAGCTGGCTGTTAATAGTTCCACCCACCACTTTCTCCCAAGTCCCTTCACCTATTCACCAGCTGGTGCAGCTTGGCCATCATACACTCATTCACTCACCCACATTCCAGATACTGGAATGGTATTTTCATACTTTGATGGCAATCCTACTGTAGCCCCATGCTCCCTGAATAAGCAAGGTCAAACCTGAAAATCAAATAGTGGGGTTTTTTTTTCTCTAAAAAGGGGAAACATCTTCCAGTAATGCACATAGGATGCTTGTACATTTCTTCCTTTCACAATAATTTATAATCAAAATTATTATATTTCATAATATTACATTGTATAAGCTTTTTTGGTACTTGTGGTATTTACACTTGTGTTAAGCATGGGCTTTAACGCTTCCATCACTACCCAAAGAAGAGTTGCAAATTTTCACTTTAAACATCCCACAAAAGTAAATCAAATTAAAAAGGAATAGAATTTTAGAATGGTTTGGATTGGAAGGGACCTTAAAGATCATGAAATTTCAACTGCTCTGCCATGTGTAGAGACACCTTCCACTAGACCTGATTGCTCAAAGCCCTGTTCAGCGTAGTACTGAACATCGCCAAGGTTGGGGCATCCACAACTACTAAGGGCAACCTGTTCCAGTGCCTCGCTATCCTCACTGTAGAGAATTTCTTCCATACATCTAATCTAAATTTCCCCGCTTTCAGTTTGAAGCCATTCCCCCTTGTACCATCACTACAGTTGGTTATGAAGAGACCCTCTCCATCTTTCTGGTAAGCCCTCTTCAGATATTGGAGGGTTGCTATGAGATCTCCACTCAGCCTTCTCTTCTTCAAGCTTAACGGCCCCAACTTTCTCAGCCTGTCTTCTCTGACAAGGGCCCCTATCAATCTCACAAATTCCTCTGGATTTGTTCCAACAGTTCCATGTCCTTCTTATGTTGTGTCAGGGTGGTGAGACACTGGAAAAGATTGCCTGGGGAGGTTGTAAATGCCTCAACCCCAGCTATGTTCAAGACCAAGTTGAATAAGTCTTTGAGCAACCTGGTCTAGCAGGAGGTATCCCTGCCCATGGCTGGAGGGTTTGGAACTCATTGATGTCTAAGACCCCTTGCAATCTCTTAACATTCTGAGATGTTAAGAGATTCTCCCAGTGCCTGAATTTTCTTTTCCCTACCTAGGACACCTGCTATTGAAGATTTAAAACACAGAATTCACTGACAGCCTCAGTCTTTTCCATAATCACAATCTCCCATTTCATTCCAGAGAGGGCCCACATTATTCCTTATCCTTTTTGTTAACAACATCCCTGTAGAAGCCCTTCATTTTGTCTGACACCCCTGGTCAGACTCAATTCTAAGTGGGCCTTAGCTTTCCAAACCTCATCCCTAGCTTCCCATACAATTTTCCTGTATTCCTCCTAAGCCACCTGTCCTCTCTTCCACCTCTGCTTCTAAGGTTTTTTCCTCTGAGTTTTTACAGTAGTTCCATTTTTATCTGTGCATGTCTCCTGGAATTTTTCCCCATTTCTTCCTCATTAGGACGCACCACTCCTGAATTTGGAAGATGCAATCCTTGAATATCAGCGAGCATTCTTGTACCCCTCTGCCCTCCAGGGCTCTATCTCACAGGACTCCACCTAGCAGACCTCTCAAGAGGCCAAAGTATGCTCTCCTGAAGGCCAGAACAGCAAGCTTGCTCAATGTCTCTCCAGTGCACTGAGAATCTCAAATTCCAATATCTCATGGTCACTACAGCCACAGATGCCTTGGAGCATCACATTCTCCACCAGCTTCTTCCTGCTAGTGAGCACAAGATCCAGAACTGCACCTCTTGTCATTGACTCCTCTATTACTTGTACGAAAAATTGTCACCAACACATTTGAAGGATCCCCCGGTTTGCTTGTGCCCTGCTGTGCTATCACAATATATATGATAAAATGTTACTGTTTCTTTCATGGGGGTGTGCTATTGCCGGCTAGCAGGAATCCCCGAAACCACAGAAACAGTTCGTGTGGGTCTGTCAGCTCAGCAGGCTGTGCGTGGGTTCAGGCTTGGAAGAAGGAAGCGTGCTCTCTTGGGTTAATAAGGATGTTTATTCAGTGCAGCCATGTGGAAGGGGCTTTGCCAGAGCCCCTTCTCAGCATGGGCGAAGCATGGAGAGAGAGAACTAGACTGGGCCTTGTGTGTTCCTTTTCCCAGCTCGGGGGCTGGGCGGGGAAACGCTCTGACCCAATGGGGAAGGGAAGGGGGAGGGGTTACATCAGGAGGAACCACAGGGGTCGTCAGGGTAGGGCAGGTGAAAGGGACATACCAAGTACAGACCAAATACAAATACAAATTCAAGACCTGAAACTCGCATCTCTACATTTCCCTCTTTTTTTTTCTTTAAAGATCAAGCTTCTAGACTTAAAAAAACAAAATGGTGTTTCACATTTGGTCAGTAGACCATTTTTCTATCAAGATAATTTTTTTGGATTTTCTTCATCTTCAGAATCTGCAAACATGCCAGTTGCAGGGGGTGTGGTGTTATCAGAAGTATAAACTACACATTTGACAAGACAAAAGACTATTAAAAAACAAAAACAACAATGAACAAAAAGACAGTTCATCCTTGATAAGAAACTCAGACTGCCAGGAGTCCAATTCAGCAACAGTTCTTTTAAGTTTGTTCCAGCACTGCTGATAACATTTGGGATGTTCAGATGGATGCTCTGCATTTTCAGGAAAGGCTGTTTTCACTTGCAGGTGTTACAGGACTGGAAACTAGAACAGCAGTACCATTTTGACATTGGTGGGACTTTCTCTTTGTTCTGGCAGGTATTCTGAGACTGCAAAGATAACTCAAGACATTTTAACAAACACACAACAAAGCGAACAAAAAAGGAACCAATGTGGGAAAAGTCAAGGAGAAAGGGAAAAAAACTTTTCACTGATTTTTGTTTCACTTTCAAAGGTTCTTTTTCTTTCTCCGCCAAGCTGCAAAGCAGACTTGGGCTCTTCTTTGGGGGGGAAGGATCGGGCTAATTTGAAAATTTCCAAATGAGCCCAAATTGAGCCAAATTTAAAATGAGGAATGTTGTTATTTTTCCTTGCAATTGCCAAATTTATGTTCTCACACTGGGCAAGGCAGCGTTCTTTTAGAAGTTTTTTTGAAAGGCTTTTAGAGTTTTTCTTTCTCCTTCACTTTCTCCCCTTTCTCTCCCTTCATTTCCCCCATTTTTCTCCATCACTCTGTTCTTTCCCACCCTTCTTCTTTCTCTCCTCCCTGTTTTCTTGTTTTTGTGAAGACCAGGACGTTATTTCTCCACTCAGCAGACACAGGTCCCCCCGGGCCGCTGCATTGGAAGCAGGCAGATCATCCCCAGCAGCAGTCTTGACAGCAATCTCCATTCCTTGTTGTTTTGATGTTTGGTGGTCACTGATGTGCAGGATCCTTAACATTTCAATCAGCAAAGCTATGAAAATTCTGAAAGATCTCAAAAAATCAAAAATCTGTACCATAATTAACACTTCATTTGCTGCTTGTTTAACTTTTTCAAGAACAGGATTAGGAATCACCGAGATTTGAAAGAATTCCAACTTAGACCGCCTTTCATTTTGCAATTGTTTTAAAGCTGTTGCCAAATTATTTACATCAAATTGATTAATTAGTTTAAAGAATTCTTTTCTTGTGCTTAAAAGAGAATTTGGAGTTTGTGACGCAGCTCAATTGAATTTACAATTGTCTGATTCTAATTTTCCTTGTCTAGTTTCATTATTATCAGAAACTGCACTTGCAATGTAAGAAAGATTGTTCTTATCTGTTTTTGAACCGGAGTTATCTGCGCTGCAGTTGGAAGAGAGATCATGTGGGGGGGCGTGGCCACTGCAGGCAGCCGGGGCAGGGCGGGGCCATGCCTCCTGGGGGGTGTTTTGGCTCTTCAGTGACATCAGCCGAAACCTTGATCTCGGGAGAGGATGAGGGGGAGGAGTTCGGGGACATGTCAGAGGGGAATTCTCGCTAGAACTGGGCAAGAATATGTTCCAGGGCTGTGGGGCAGGCTGGGAAGGAGAGGCAGGGGACCCCATACCCATGTGGTCAGCGCCAGGTTTCCGAGGGGCTGGCACGGGACGGCACAGCATCCCCCCCCAGCACCCCCTGTCTCCACGAGGCTGGGATCAGCTCCGCAGGCGGCCCCGGTAAAGTCAGGCCGGGCTGGGCCATGCCACGGCAGCGGCGGCAGTGTGACAGGGCTCTCTGCCTGCCCGCCATGCCCCGCGCAGGAGCAGAGCTGCTCTGTTTTGGGACCGCAGGGAGCAGGCACAGGGAACTGGGTCTCCACCCCAGGGCTCTGCCAAGGTGGAGACAGGCTCTCGCGGGGAGTGCGGGGCAGCTCAGGGGTCGCCCCTGCTCCGCTGTGGGAACTGCACGAATCGGGATGGAGGGGCTCTGCCGCGCCTTCACTGCCGCAGGGCGACGAGGTGCAGCCACGCCGTGCTTGCCCACTCTGCAGCGACCGAGGGCGGCTCCACTGCCTCCGCGAGCCGGGGGGCTCCAGGGTGGGGGCCCGCCACACTCGCAAGCTGCAGGGAGCCAGGGCGGGGGTTCCCTGCTTCCTGCTCTCACTGCCCTTTTCCCCCACCTCACGGCGGCCGCCGCCATCCCATGAGGGAGGTGCCGGACTGCCGCGGGTTGCCCCTGCTCCGCTTTGTGGGGGGAGTGGCAGCGCCTGCTACCCCCTCACACATTCAGGGGAAGAATCAGAAGATTCGCAGCTACTTCTTTGTGGGGAGAGAGAACCCCGCCACCTGGGGGGGTGCAGGAGAGGGGACCGCCCCCACCGTTGAGGTGGCAGCTGCAGTGCCGGGCGGAGCGGGCCAGGGCTGCCCCCCACGCACCGGCCGGGCATAGGGATGAGGGGCGAAAGCCCCTCCCGCGCGCACGGCTTGGCTCGGGGCTGCGCCGCTTCTCCACGCCCGCCGCCGCACACAGAAACAGGCAGAGAGCGGCCACTCCATCCACATGGCTCAGCTGGGAGCTGCAAGCCGTTCCCACAGCGATCAAAGCCAGGCAAGTAATGCTCCCCTCGCCCGCGCGGCACGGGGGCATGCGGGAGAGAGGCTTGCCAGTGCCGCTGGTCGGAGAAAGCCAGGCGGTGCTGTTTGCCCTGCCCACACCTCTCGGCGTGGCTTTCAAAGGCAAGCAGAGAACACCTTTCTTGCCCGCACTGCGCGAACCCGCGGTACTCCGCCGGGGAGTGAGGCTGCTCCAGCTTGAACCCGTGGGGGGGCTGCAAGGGTTTGCGTTGTGCCTGCTCACCCCGTGGCAACCGGGGGGGACCCAGCCACTCCCACGAGCCGCGGAGCTCCAGAGCAGGGACCCGCCGCTACTCTGAGGGAGAGGGAGATCCCTCGCTGGATGTCGAAACCAATCCCTCTCTGCCACGGCTTTCGCGGCTGCGCTCGCATCACAGAGACGGAGACCAGGAAGGAAAGAGGACATTCACCCGCTGCCCGCTGCGCCTCCTGGTGGGGGCCAGGCTGCGCCTCCTCCGCCTCTGGGGGGGTGAGGGGCAGTCTCGGAGGAGAGAATCATGGCAGCACTTGTCCACCGGTACACGCTTCCACCTGCCGCTTCTAGCCTGCAACCTGCACTGGCTGAAACCTGGTCTCTCCCCACCTCCCCCACCAGGGTTCCACGTGCCTGCTTCCTCCTCTGACTGAGGAGTCGTGCAGGCACTGGGGGGACATCAAATGAACCTTGATTCCCCGTTTTTTCACAACAAACACAAACAACACGACAAACTGGGGTTTTTTTCAACACAGGGGGAGTTGGGGGTGGGTTTTCCACTGCTGCCTGGCCATGGTAACAGTGAAGACTCCAGGAAGAAAGGCCAATTTCCCCCGGGGGAAATGGGGACAAACTCCCTGTCAGAGTTGGGGTCAGAGAAAAAGCATTCCTCCGCCATTTCCAAACTGGCTTGCCGGTTCACCACGGTCAGAAGGGAGGAGGGACCCACTTCTGTCTCTGATAGGACACTTGCATTGGAAAGGAAAGGGGCGGAGCTCTGGGACAGAGCGGCTTTTCTGTGAGACCAGTTTTTCTGGTTTTCCCCGATGAGCCAGGATTGCTAGCATTTGGAGAGGGTAATTAGTATACTTTGCAACTTTAAAATTTCCTTTTTGGGCCAAATTGTTAAATTTTTCACTCACTGCATCCCAGAATTTTAAATCTCCACATAAATGCACATTGGTCTCAGGGAAGAGATCAAAAGGCAGCTTAATAAAGTTTTTCAAGTCAATCACAGAAAATTTAGCTTTTGATTTTAACAAATCTGCACAGATCTTAAAGTACGCATTCCTTTCCTCTGCAGAAAAATTTGCACCCATGTCTGCAGCAGGTTTTACAATACCACAAAAGTAGGAAAAATTAAAAGCTCCACCACTCCTGCCACGTGTTCTGTGGAAGGGGGATGGCCGCGCCTGCCACGGGCCACCAGGTGGCACTGTAGAACAAAGACGCAAACGCGCAAAATTCGCAGAACCCCAGAGCCACAAGGTTTTCGCAGAGGGACAGAGACAGAGGGGAAGGAAGACAAAATGGCCACCCAGACAGTTTTTTAACCAAAGGAACTGCAAATTTGCAAGTTCCACCACGACTGCGCAGTCTACTTCCCAAAATTCTTTCCTCCCTCAGGAGAAAGAGACCATGGGCCTGAAGCCCTGTTCACTTAGGAACAACTAAAAAATGGTTAAACTCACCATCTGGGGCATAGAGAAGAAACTCATGGTGCTGTAAGATCCAATCCTTTTGAAAGGTCTTTCCCGGTGCTCTGGAAAGCTACCCTTTCTTCTGCTGGAGATGGTGGCCAACAGCAACAGGACAGCCAAAGAGAAATTTCCCTCTGAATCCTCTGTGGGTTTTTCAGAGTTCTCTGTGTCGTAGAGCCTGCCTTCAGCAGAACTCACGCTGGCTGCTCTGCTCCCACGCGTCGCTGGGCACCCCTGGAACTACTTGTCCTCTCTGGGGCATGCTGCTCTTCTGGGGTTCCTTGCTGAGCTGAAATGGAGCCTTGCCAAACATTGTGACGCCATCTGTTGCTGTTTCTTTCGTGGGGGTGTGCTATTGCCGGCTAGCAGGAATCCCTGAAACCACAGAAACAGTTTGTGTGGGTCTGTCAGCTCAGCAGGCTGTGCGTGGGTTCAGGCTTGGAAGAAGGAAGCGTACTCTCTTGGGTTAATAAGGATGTTTATTCAGTGCAGCCATGTGGAAGGGGCTTTGCCAGAGCCCCTTCTCAGCATGGGCGAAGCATGGAGAGAGAGAACTAGACTGGGCCTTGTGTGTTCCTTTTCCCAGCTCGGGGGCTGGGCGGGGAAACGCTCTGACCCAATGGGGAAGGGAAGGGGGAGGGGTTACATCAGGAGGAACCACAGGGGTCGTCAGGGTAGGGCAGGTGAAAGGGACATACCAAGTACAGACCAAATACAAATACAAATACAAATTCAAGACCTGAAACTCGCATCTCTACAATAAAATTTTTTGGTAAAAATATTTAAATGTATATTAAAAATAATATTAATATATGCTAATTTATGCCAATAAATATTGTCCATAACTCAACTGTGGTCTTTAAAAACTGAAGAAGTCTCATACAAGGTAACCAAATAAGAGAAAAGGGGAAGAAAATGCCACTACACAATATACACAATCCATACTAAAGATCTTTATCTGATAAAGATAAAGCCCTGCATCAGGTGCCCAGGAGAAAACAAAACTCTGCCTCTGAACTTTTGGGGTTTCACACCACAGCTTTCACAAACAAACATTAACACCCTTTCTCGCTACTCCTTGCTAGAAGAAAATATCCTGTATCCAGAGACAATAATAGTCCTTAAACACAAAGCAGCACTGCTCATGACACGGTGTTTACATGCTAGTTCTCTCTCAGGTGAAATACAACCTGGACTTTTGTATTGTATTTTAATACAAGAACAGCTGCAGTGATTTAGCAATATTTATATGTGCTTACATACAGGGTAGACAGACTATCAGAGCAATACCAGTATTCAGAAAATTCTGCAAAGTCTCCAGTAGTATCTTGCCATATTGAAGAAATAAGACCAAGGATATTTTTCTTTCTTTCTTGAGCTTTGCCTTGTCAGGTTTTTGCCTTTTAATCCTCCCACAGCCTTTAAAGAATCCCACTACACTATGTCTAGTGTTCCCTTAAAAAATACAAATCTTCCTTCGCTGTTATTTAAAGCATTTTACTCCCTACCAGGTACACATGGAATGTAAAAGTGATTTACTAAGCATCTAGAATGGCTTTTACATGTGAATTTTCCACAGAAGGGATGCTTGCAGCAAATACTTTATCAACTCAGACACAGCAAAAAAGTTTACTTTCTTCAATATCATACAAAATATCAGTTAAGAAACACTGCCAGATGCCTAAGTAATCAACCAACTGGATGTATGCAGCATCAGTGTGTTTCTGTACCCCTGTATCAAGCAGAAAACAGTGATCCCCAAGTTGGATAAGAGCTTCTGATCGAGCACTGCAAAGAAATTACCATAATCACACAGCAAAATATGCTGATCATGTTATGTCCATTACCATAAAAGCAATAAAATATTAAATAACAAAAGAAAGTCAAGCTTTGTTTCAGATGCAGCGGAGGATTCTCATGGTAGTCTCTTCACTTTGGATTCCCACTTTAGGTAGTAACTAATTCTCAGTAAAGCCTCTCTATCGTTTACATGTAATCTGTTACTGAAATATCATACTAATTTTGTCTGAATTAAACCTATTCCTCAACTAACCCCGCTGCTACTTTAAAACTTAAAGGATCTTCTTTGCACTCCCAGGAAAGAAATTCTCATATTGTCTCCAATAACCAATAAGTTTACAGAAAATCATAAAGGGTTTTATCTTCTAGTTCAGATAGTTTAAACTCAATATAATTAATTTCCATTTACACATTCAAAACTTCAAAAAAGTATCTGTCTTTATGACCAGTGGATATATTCCTCAAAATTAAGATGGTTTAAAAAGCACATGAAGACATAACATATCCTGTCAGATATCCAAAAGATTCATTATCTAGAAGTGCATCTGCCTCCACTTTTATGCAAAATATCAGCAATGGGCAGAAGGCAGACATTGAATTCCACCAATATTCTGTTATTCTGTGATCTCCAAAATCATATGAGAAACTTCTGATGAACCCAAAAAAAATCTTAATGATTTTTCTCCTAAACAGTGCATTCTTTACACACCATATAGAAAAGAAACCACCAAGAAATGCAGCATGAAGGACAGGAGGTCAGATTGAGAAGCTGGGCCCATGAGAACCCACTACATCATTCAACTTTGTGTCATCTACAAACCTGCGGTGGCTGCACACAATCCCACTGTCTGTATCATTGATAAAGATATTAAAGGGAGATAATAAAGAACAATAGACCCAAGACAGAGCCATGAGGGACCCTACTGTATTTAAAACATTTTGCTAAGCAAGCACTTACATGCTACCTGTGATGTGACTAAGTTTACACATACCCACTATTTAACACTGCCAAAATCCTTTTTCCTAAATATGTACAACACTTTCCAATTAAATGCTGCAATGTGTGCAGAACTATGAGCAAAAAATAGAAAAGGTAGACAGCAAAGAGTTAAGTAAATGGAGAGACAGAATCATGTCTGCCCTCCTCTCTCTCCCTGCCATCCTTCCTTCCATTATATTAGGATGCAAAATAATTTCAAGAGTTTCTTTGAAGAGCCTAAAGCTCCATTATAACAGTACTACCATGTTTTTTAAATTATTAGGGTTTTTTTCAAAATTGGCCAATATTAGTTATTTTAGAAAATGTCTTAAGACAGACTTCAAAAGAAAGGTAAACACCAACTAGCAGTTTCATAATGATACATCCCATTAAAATTTTCAGATTTTCTCTCTTATTGTCTTTGCCTATTTTTTTTCTTACTTCTCTGGAATTACCACTTTAACACTGAAACCATCACTGTCCAAAGTTTTCCTGAAAGTTTTTTTTTCATCAGAACCCAGTTGTTCTATAGAAATCAGGATTTCTTTTCAAACAACTGCTAGAAGACAGCCTTTTATTGTTTTTGTTTTATCAATTTGCAACATGTGATGTTTGGAAGCAAAACCAAGATTTTTTTCTGGAGTAGATGAGCATTGTGCAGAGGAACGCATTAATCTTTTTTCAATCATCCAACCATTCTGATCTCTTTTTTTTTTTTAATTGACTCCATCAAAAGATATTTGGAGTTCATTTTACTTACTCTCCACTGCTTTTACCTAAGGCAATTCAAGAAACTGCCCTTGTTCCAGATCACCTATTACTGAATCACTGGTAAAATTGGCTATTAAATGTTACTTCAAAGTTTGTCTGTCTAGAGACTCTCATTAGACTTCAGCTGAAGCTCCATACTGATTAGCAATTGTCTTTGCATATTTTTATTATGGCAGTTAACAACCTCAACAGAAATACAGATTATTTAAGGAATGATTGATCTTTTTTTATTGAAATAACAAATCAGAATACTGATCCTTACTAAGACAGTGATTGGCATTTTCTGCCAGTGACCACATAAAACCCCATATTGCTCTTACTGTTATGCTCAGTGAATAACATCAACAGATTATGGATCATGATCTAGCTCCAGAAGTCCTTGATCTGCACAAATTCTAACTCTTAACCACACTACTTTTGGTCAAATGGTATTTTAGTGGTCTGCAGACATGGAATATAACTCATGTTACACTCAGACAAGCTGTACTTCAATATACATCATTATTTTGCATTCACTTGTAATCATCCATTTAATCACTTTAATTTCTTTCCTGAGACCCATCTTGGGTTTCTTAGAAAATGACCTTTGAGTCTTTGCACCATTAATTCTGTTCTTATATGTCTTCATCAAGCTGTTGTCATTTCCTGAATAAAAAACAAGCATCTTCTTGGAACAAGATGATTTTTCTCCTCTAACATTTCATTTCCTACCATGCAGAAGCTAAGCATAATGATTTTACCTGCACTTAGGACTTTTAAGAACTTTAGTTAAACCTCAATGTGTGAACTGTTACTATCAATAGTACTATTTAGGATTCCTTATCTCTCTTATATAGCAAACCAGTTGATGCTAAGATCAGCAGCATTAACTAATTTCTACTCCTAATATTGTTGCCTCTGGCTCAGAATGTGTGCACAGAGAATTTAGTTTCTCATATGCATATATTCTCTAATATAATCACCTCCATCTAGGAGATACTTTATTATTTAATGGCCTTATTTTCAACAGGGATGAACACCTGCATCTTTTCCCAAAGCAGCCCATAATCATTAAGTGTGTATAGTATTATTTGACTGTCAGCCTCTTCATTTTCTTTTTATCATAACAGAAATGTTAACGTACCTCAGCACATTATTTTTGCTCAGTGGTATAATCTCATGGTTTTGCATATAGTTTTGTTTTCCTTAGTTTTTAAGATAATCAGGGCTCCCCAGAATTAACTTAATTTCTAGTCTCTAATGCTTCCAGCCTGCTTTTCCTTATTTGCCATCAAGGATATTTCAGATGAATAAAAACAAGCATATGCACTTATGTGTGAAATATCCAAAAGGTTTGTCAGTTTGTTTTTTACTTTGCTGCTTCTTACACAGAAAGAGCAGAAGACACACACCCAAAAACAAGGAAGACAAAAACATATAAGAAAACAAACAAAACCATATAAGAAATACACCAACTTGATTATAAATTAGAGAGAAAATAAAATTGGACTACAAATTTATTCTAAGTTTATCACTTTTTAATGATTAAAGGAGGTTTTAATTTGAAGTTTTTGGTCGAGTTTTGGGTTTTCTTCCTTTTTATTTTCCCATGTCAGGAGAGGTGTTATATTACCAGTCCCAATTTGTGCTTTTAAAAACTTGAAAAGATATCACACAGCTTGGAATAGTTCAACTGTGATGACTAGATCATGACTGTATTGGTTTAAACTGTTCTAATTGACTTCTCAACATTTTAAAGAAATTCACAGACTTGAAATATTTTTATTGACCTGGAAAGGCTGGGAGTTTTTTTCCTAATCTAGAAAGAGTCAGCAGGGCTCAGACAAGATATTCACTGACCTGGAATGACTGCTTTTTCAGCTTTTCTTGCTCCAGAATGATTGTAAAAGACTTGTAGCAACTATGCTGTAAGTAACAGGTAATCTATTTTGCTGAACAATGTGCTGTTACACATAATGCCATCACTTCTAAAAGCACTTTAAGAGTCCATGCATTTATTACAAGAATAAATACTATATGGCATGCATGGCATCTGCTGCATGAATTATTTGGCACAGAATGTTTATAATGCTTTAACATGGGTTTGTTTAGTTTCTACTGCTGACATAACATCTCAGACTGCTTCACTAGTGCTACGAATTTTCAAGGAACTACTCTTTCTTAGCCAGAAAAGACAGCAAAAAAATGTATTAGGAATATGTGATAAAGACATCATTATCCAGAAAGATTTCTTGATTTAAAATGGTATTTTTTGAAAACTGGCAGCTGTAGCAAGAGGTTGGGTTTTTGGGCTCTGTTTTTAATGCCACAGGTGAATGACTTGATGTGAAGAACCAAAAAAAAATTCATAGTATTTTTCATTGATTGTGCATACTTTTGTTTCTCATATTTCATCACATTGAGCGAGAGAGACTTAAACTCATTTTCTGAATGAAAAGAGACTTGGGTTCATAGGTTGTTGCCTGACACATAATTTCTAGGAGGAAATACCAAGGCTCTTGACTGAGCATCAGTCACTAATCAGATTTTAAGCAGTTAACTTCCTCTTAAGATCTGATGTAGTTTCTGAGACAGCAATTTTGTCTTATTTGAGGTGAAAGGAAAGAGAAGAAACACAAATCAGTCTCTAAATAAACAACTTTTTTTAAAATTATAACAGTTCCTCTCCATACATTTTGTCTGAGAACTGAAAATTTTTCAGTCATTTTTACTGGAAGAAATGATACATCAGTTTCATTACTTCAGGCGCTATTACAGGGATTAAACATTTTTTGTGTCACATATACTGATGAGGGTAAGGTACATTTCAGCAGGATAACTTCAAACAAAAAAGGCAAAGATTCCTCAATAATCAGATGATCATGCCTTGGAGAGAAAAACACCAAGGAGAAAAACACCGAGGGAAGGGGAGGGGGAGGCTACACAATTTCGGGCTCGCTAGC
>JANPWX010019821.1:336899-422552 GCA_024734555.1 Trochalopteron elliotii
GCGGCTCGGACACAGTCTCGGCTTTATATGTGTATTCACAAAGTCGCATCCGGCTTCCTCAGTGGTCATACAATGTGTCAGTATCTAAAACTTGGCCTCTGATAGGCCCCTGTCCTTTCCACAGGAGATTAACAGGTCCTTACAGGGTTACAGGGAACTGTTTCTTCTTTAGTTAAAACCAAGTTGTGTTAACCCCTGACACCTGTGTGGCATAGAATGGGGAGCTGGCCATGCCCACACAGCTCTGGGCTCCACCCCCTCTCAGCAACTGCCAGAAAACTAGGACAGTGTATCATGAGGAAACCCATCATAGAGATGATGGAAAGTAGGGAAATGGGGAATGCTTTAGCAGAGATTGGCAAGACATATCCAGCAAGGAGTGCTACTTCTGGGGCTTTTATTTAGGTTTGGTTTACAGCTTATTGCTTATTTTAGAGCATTTAATTTAAAAGACAAAAGCTAACTCTCTCTCTCTCTTTCCCTTCCAGATGCAGAACATAAATGGAAGTATTACCTGTAAATCCTCTTGACTTAATTAACTTCATGACTGAAAAAAATGCCTCAGGCTGCAGATATTCCTGCTAAAGCAACATGCACACAGTAGACAAGCTTACAGTACAGTCACAGTCTCAGGTCTCCTTAACCAATAGCAGTGTAAGGTGTTATTTAAAACAAGGGTAGGTATCACTTCCATATAATAATATTGGGTTAGACTCCTTGTTCAAAGTGTCCTTTTCATATTGAAGTCATTCTTCAACAGGAAAAGTTATGAAACGTGTCATGAAAATAGAAGGAAAGGATATTTTACTAGCAATCAGTCAGGCCCTTGACTATACAGGCCTACAGTGGAAAATCCAACAAAGAGCAAATTCCTCTTAAGATACACCAGTATGTCATTCCAGATGGCAGGCCAGACACATTGCTGGATTAATGGGGGAAGAATAGAATGAACAGTATAAATCTGAAGCCTGAAAACCTAAATCTGTATAATTCCTAAACCCACCAACAGGACAATTTCTAGATACAGAACAAGCAGGTCTCCGTATGGATATCTGTAAACCAAGTAAGAAGAGGATTAAGAGCATGCTATATACAAGTCCCTAAAGGCATTTGTTCTTAAACAGTTTACCACTTTACTGCTATACACAGTAGGACTCCAGGATTCTGTAGTTAACAGTGTTAACTCATGACAGGAGAACTAGTACCAAACAATGCTAAACAATTTCTGCAGGGTTTTGGAAGTCTGAGACTCAGACATGCAAATAAGCCCTTTTAAAAATATTTAAAATGGTTTGGGTTTTTCCTTTTTTTTGCATGTCAGGCTACAGCTAGTCGAAGAAAGCTAGGTGAAGATCCTATTATCTTTATTTGGTATTATCCATCAGGAAGTCCTCTTTACAGGGGAAAATTACACTTCATAATAAATCCATATAAGAAATTAGTGCACCTTTCATAATTGAGTCACCCATTCCTAGAAGAAGGAAATCAGTGTGGCAGTGGCCATTACAGCTAAGCAGCTGCCCAGAAACTGTTAATTTTCTAGGGGTAAGTCATTCAGATAGTGTTTATTTCTAAATATGAAACCATTAAATTATTTCAGATTTTTTCCAGTTATATATCCCAGGGTTTATAGAAAGCCCTGATACACAAGAAAAATAGACACCCGTGGATTTAAACAGAGATCTATTCCCATGTACCAAGACAAAAAAAATTGAAGTTCTTCTGGAAAGGATTACTAAATCAGAGGGCCACCTTGTCTTAATCCTCTAATACCTTGACTTGATTTCATAGGTCCCATTCTTCTATGACTTGGGCACAAAAAGCTCTGCTCTCCAAATATGATTCTCCAGTTTCCACAGGATTGTTTATCACTATTTACAAAGCAAGGAAATTTTTTCTTAAAATTTTCTTACCAATACTGGCTTCAGTCTTGAATGGAAACCCACTAATGACTGAATTAACACAGTAGATCTGAGGGAAGGGAAGATAGATTTGAATGCCTTACTTTCTTCTCATTTCTTGTAAGGTTTATATGAATCAGATGATTGTGTCCATCATATCATGCTTTTTAATCAATACTTCCTCTGTGCCCCCAACACAAAGTGCTGATTTCCGCCAATAGTTAGAACTTAATATTTCCCTTTCTTGTTTCCATCTCAAACATCTTTCAGTAAAAGTCACTACTCTTGTTGTTTTGTGAGGACATGTGGCCCCCTTTGCATCAGTGAGACTTTTTGCAGCCCTGAGGGCTCAACTCATCATTAATAAAAAAAAAAAAAAGACAAAATGTTCTACATCTTAGAGCACAAAATCTTAGTGGCCAGAATCAAGGTACCTCTTATCTTTTAGGTTTAACAAAATATAAATACCTATTGAGAGAATTTCATCCATGAGTAGATAGAGGACCAACATATAACCCTCTTGGACTCTCAGGTACTTGTGGACAATTGCACCATCTGAAAATAAGGGTGCGATTTTTAAAAGCTAATTCCAAAACTATGCATTTTATGTCATGATTAAAATATTCAATTTAGTTGAAAGCCACCTATATCGCATATAACTTCTCCTGATTAGACTCATACTTATTTCAGTGACAAAACAGGCTCCACACTATCTCCATAGACAAGAAAGTATATCTTGGACTTCTTAATGTCCAACACTTTGCACCGGAATTATGAGATGTTGCCTCACCTATATACCACATAACTATCATGAAGAGGAAATTAATTAACAAATATATTCCTTCTCTCCAGCTCTCATCATTCAAATCTAATGTATTCTGGATGTGCGAGGTAGAAAAACAGACAAAAGCCACTCAATTCATATGTGTCTCTTTCACCTTCACCACAGACAGACAATTGTCTCAATTCTGTTTTCCTTATGGATAAGATTTAGAGAAGCTTCCATGTAATGGAAACTGTTCACATTTCCGGAAAGCTGAATACTGCACGAGACAGTGACTAAAAAAGATTTTGTTATTTTAAAATGTTTGATAGAATAAATACCAGGCCAACTGGAGACCTAGCCATTCTGAAGAACCTATGAACTCTGTCACGTTCTAAAGTTGCAATACCTTGTATTTGTCATTCATTTCATCCAAACATAAGACAAATAAGAACTCTACTTCATGACGCTCTTATGAATATGTTGTCTATAGTTCTGATAGTTCCGTTTAATTCAAAACAGGAGAAAGTTTCCATTCAATCCACCTCTCCAATACCACAACCACATTCCTGGTCTGCTTTAAAATATTTTATAGGATATAAAAAGTGTTTATACTAGGCACTTGTCAACTAGTAAGGCTATTGTTCATTCCAAGTGATTCCATAACTTTCAATTCATTGACAGTCAATACCAACACTTTCATAAGTATACTCTACCTATTTAATTACTATTGAGCTGGAATTAAAAGTTTTCTCTCCCTTTCCTTAAACAATACTTACTTGCAACATAATTTGGGCTACACTCATACAAACTCTACGATTTCAGTGGGGAAAAAAAAACCAACAAAAACAACAGACAGTATTTTGACATTACTTTTTGGCTTTCAAATAACAAGGTAGAGTGACAAAACCCCCACCACAATTAATACATCAGAGAGCACTGCCAGGTTTTTATAGCAATACAGGATTTTTCAGGTATAAAGAAACATATTGAATCTTCAGAGCACAGCCCATTCTTCACTGCTTCAGTTGTCTTCTTTTGTTTACAAGTCCCTGCCATCCTTCTCTGTGAATTGAATGCTAAACTGTCTCTGGAGAGACGTTATATTGCTTACAGAATGCCTCAGCAGATGGTGCTTCCTGTTGCAACAGAAGGCTGTGATTACACCTGAACTCTTCAAAAACTCTAACTTACACAGAAAAACAAGATAAATGGAAGTCTTACAGCTCTATCCTTTTCCTTCTCTGTTCTCTCACCTTCAGAAAAGAAAATATCTAGACTTGGAAACTGCTAACATTTTATCACAATAGTTTGGCCCAACCTCCATTTCAGACATTTGATCACTCCATACCTTGTCAGAGCACTGCTTATTATGGTTATAAAACAGAAGGAACCTCCATCATGAAAGTCCATAAACACAAAATGAAGCACCATGAACATCACTGGATTCAAAAGTTCAATGTTCTGTAGCAGTTTGCTACTGAATGTGAAATGGACCCTTTTACAGAAGATCTATGAATTCTTTGCAGAAAAAGATTAATCCCATCTATTCCCTGAATCTATTAATTTCTGTAAAATGTAAGCTAATTTTGGGACCATATAGCTTAAAACCAAGAATCATAGCAGTATAATAGGAAGTTAAATATGCATGTATTCTCTTAAAAATTAGCAGATAAATAATTACTATTGAAAGGCAGCCATCTCAAATGAAGAGTTTCTGTAAATTACTTCCCCCTGTCTCTATATACCCAATACTGTTCTGCATGGTTTCTACAGACAAGCTGCATAGCTCATATGGACAGGGCAAGGCAGAAAAGGGTCAATACTACTCTCTGCATGTATTAGTCATGCAAATTAGCCTTTTATCTGGCAGAGAAACATCCTTGTCTGTTGTGTGACTGCACTGGGCTCTGCCTACCTCTACCATTGTTATTTTGAGCTTTGATTATCTTCAAGCTTTCAGCACCCAATCAAAAGCACTGTTCAATTTGTTTGTAGATTTCCAGGTGGCCAGGGACCTCTTGGGACCTTGCAAAACAGAAACAGATGAGAATAGGTCCAAGTCCTTTTCTTAAAGGAGTACATGGATCTGCCCACATCTTAGTGTCTATTCACTGAAGCTGGAAAGGCTGAATTAATCTGTGTTTTTGTAGCCAAATGACAGTATTTCCACCATAAATGAATTGGATTCCCATCACAGATGACCTGCTCCTCTTTTGCAACTTTTATCAATCTCTCGCCCTTTATATAGATGATTCATCAGTTTAACTGTAAACCTTAGCAGAATTAAGTCTTTGGTGTTTTCTGTGAAATTTCATGAGTCTCACTGTACAAAATCATTTATAAAAGTAACTAGTTTAAAAAAAAATCCCTTTGGAATCATAAGGGTTTCAACACTTAGTAATTTGTTACAATCTTTTCTTATGGGTGTATTTTCCCCAGGAAGTAAGTTCTGGCAGATCTGAACAGCATCAGATAATGATTAATTTCTTTAAATAGGGAAAAAACCCACAAACCTTACCTTATCAGGAGATTGTCAGTAAAAAACTCTCTTCTTGCCTTACCTTGCATTCTCAGAATATATCTATACATTGTAACAGAGAGGAATGTGACCATAGCCAACTAAATGTATTACTGCAGTGTTTCACACCAGGTCACCAAACTCTAACCAGACCTGTCCCAGCTGTCCTGTTTCCAGTGTGTCTTTCAACGTGTGACTGCTCATTTAAGGATAGCACTCAGTCATTAACTTAGTATGAGCCTACCAGGTGTTCTAACAAGAGACCTCAAAAGAAGAAGTGGGGGAGTAAGTAGAATTCAGTTCAAATATTTTATTTTAAAATCCAGTATCAATTCCAGTTTTAGTCAACTCGATTAACATCTTTTAGATGTCAGTTGATATAGATATGCCTAGCTGTATGAGTACTTAAGCATGATGAGCACTTTTAAACACATGAAAAGAGATGGCAACATTTTCATCCACATTAAAGATACATGGATCAAAACTTGGTGGTCATCTCAGATTCCTTCACTTCTTTTTCCTGTACGTCTGTAACAATCTTGTCACCTGTCATCTATGATGTTTTAAAAACCTCTCCAACCAGTCATTCTCCCATTGTGGTGGAATAAAATATAAAAAACCACAAAAACATATACACACGAAATAACCCCAACCCCTCACTTCAGTTTTTCTGTCATTAAAAAGATAACATATTGCACAATTATGT
Organism: Trochalopteron elliotii; assembly: GCA_024734555.1. NCBI lineage: Eukaryota > Metazoa > Chordata > Aves > Passeriformes > Leiothrichidae > Trochalopteron > Trochalopteron elliotii. The sequence goes on from JANPWX010019821.1 coordinate 342,791, forward strand.
ACATGCCTTAGCTCACATTATTTTCATCCTTCTATACCTCCTTTATTCCCCTCCATTCTTGACGTATGCTCATCTGCTCATATAAAGTTTTGTCTTTCTCCTATTTACCTCCTGTTTTCCTACAGTTGCTCATCTCTTGGTGCCAGTTAAGTAATTTCATCTCTCAGCTGAGTCTTTTTTAAAAAAAGCTCTATCTCTAAGCCATCTATTCAGGTAAGTTTCTATACTAAATTTCCTATTTAAAAGAACCAACAAAGAAAACACAACCAAACACACCCCCTCTACCAAAAAAAAAAAAAAAATCGACATCTTATGTAATGGGAATAAAAGAATAAATAGACAAAAAAAATTTTGTTTAGTCACTGTAAGGTATATCTTTACACTTCTTCTTGGCTGATGAAAATAAATGGTTTATTGACTGCAAAAAAATAGAATTGTTGCCTTTTATAAATGGAGAATGTTAGCCTTGAATTCAGGCACATTTGAAAAAGCTCTGTATCCTCAGCCATTCATCCCAGTGCATGATTAGCACAGTTAAACTTGCAGCAAAGTAGCCAGGACAGCTTCAGCCAGCCAAAAATCTACACCTAGGGAAATATTATATTTTCATCCTGGTGTCCATGCACAGTCACAGCTTGCTTGTCTTGCATATCGGAGAAGGCCATTTCCTTCTTTCCTCTTTGACCAGTTCAGAAATCTCTATTATTTAAAGATCTCTACTTTTTAATTTCACACATTTTTCTTACTACTATGGAGAATAATGATTCCTGTGCCTTTCTGTAACTTCTGGACAAAAATTTTAGGCCTGACCCCCATCACAAGAACAGTACCATTTCTACTGTCACCATCAGCTTTTTTTCTGAATGGATTCTTTTTGCTTCTTATGACAGAATTCTGCTTCTCAGAAAATCAGCTTAAATTTTTCCATATTCATATGAACACCTTAATATGCTTCTTAACGTTCTTTGGGATCTCTAAAGGGCAACAATTCTCATGTATTTTTGTGAGGTGCTTCACAAAACAGTGAGTTATCCCAGATATTGCCGAAACATTTCAAAACTTATCACATGCCATTTTTCATGGCTTTTGAATGAATGTTAGGAGGACAATAATGGAAGGAAATTGGTCTAAGCAGCTGGTGAAGCAGCAGACCTTAGTGGTGTTATATGTAAAGACCCATGCATTCAAACTTCACTTACTAGATACATGCAAAGATGGACCATTAGTTCTCTCTGCAGAAGTTTCAAAGCATTTTTTTAGAGGTAGGCAAAAAGATGTTTCATCAATTTTACATTCCAACCATACTAGAAATAGCATATTTTTCTGAATCTTCAAATATCAGCACATCACCTGCTGTTCATCCTGTTCCTCATTTGAGGAGTTATTATGTGACACCTACTAATGAAGTAGCCAATGATATTCAAGACCTCTACATCCTCATCCTCACACCTATCTTTTCATGTATGTTGACACTTTGGATATACTTCTTGGATAGGATAGTGAAGGGAAAAAAAAGGCAGAAGACCTGTGCTTTCATAGGAATTACGCAAATATTACTGAGAAACTGGTTAAATGGAGTTACATAAAATTGACAGAAAGTCACTGGTAGAGTACAAAACTGAATCTAAAGCTCATTAATATCATTAAATAAATACCTTAATTTCAAATACCCTTTCCAATGCAACATTGTTTTTTATCCTTGACTTTACTGGAACATTGTACATAATCAGCAAAGAGATGAGTCAAACTTCAATATTGGACATGGCAAGGGAGTTTTGTTTCTCTACATTGCAAATATCACCAGGTTTTCAGATTTAAACTTTAGTGTTGGATGTATTTTGGCATAAACACTAATCAGAATGAAGATGATGACATAAGAAGACCTGCACAAATCTAGGGTGTCTCTTCTTACTCCATCCAAGACTTTTGAAAGGTTTTTGATATCAGCTATTTTCAGGAAGGTCCACTGTCAATATCAGAATGAAAGCACATATTCTGCTTCTCTACAGGACATCACTAAATGAGATAATCAAGATGCTCATTACATTTCATAGCATGTTTACCAGGCTACATTATTGATTATTTAAAAAAGAAGTCTCATGCAAGAAAAAAGTGTATTTCATACTGTTTCCATTTCAAGTTGATTTAAACCATTTTAGTTCACAAGAAAAATTCTAATATGAAATACTAGTATTTTGCATTTTGTTTCCCTCTGTTGGGGGTAAGTTTTTTTCTTTTTTACTTATAGAATTTTTTCCCATAAGTTGCTAGGAAACTAACTACTGAGTACTTATGGGTGCTTGAGGAAAGCAAAGAAGAGGTCAAAGGAGAGGAGTGTAGCACCTGGCTACACCTTTTTTGGTCTCTGGGAGTTTCTCTCAGAGGGGAAAGATACCTTGAGGTTTTGGGGGCAGGTAAAGGACGGCGCTGGGAGTAGCTGTGCTCTCTCGCTCTCGTCATCGGAAGGAGGACGGCCAAGCTGCTGCTTACTGCAGGGAGAATTCACTGTCATCACCAAGGTCCAGTCCTACCTAGGGATCTGCCACCATCTGCTCATGTGTCCAGGAATTCTGAGCTCGCCTTCTCCTGCCTTGCTGGAGTGGGGCTGCCTCTGCCCCACGCCCACTGTTTCTCCAGCACTGCTCTGGATATTTGCTACACTGCAGCCCCGGCACCTCCTGCCCTGCCGGGACATTCTGCAGCTCCAGCTACCACTGCGGAGCTTCTGATACATCTCATCCACCAGCCCGGGGTTCCTGCTCATTCCTGCTGTTCCAGTTTGGTGCTCCTCAGAGCCCTGCAGGGAGCCAAGATCAGAGTGCCCCATGGGGTTTGTGAAGCAAAGCCCCTCCTTCATCCTTTCCTGTCTTGGCTGAGAAGGCTGTCACAAGGTTCCTGGTTCTGTTTTATTGTTAAAGCTGTAGTTGTTGATTTGTTTGCCCTGTTATACATACTATCCCCATACCTTTGCCTGAGAGCCCCCTTAATTTCAAAATTATAATAATTTGGAGGGAGGGGGTTTACATTCTCCATTCCAAGGGAGGCTCTGGCTGTTCCCTGGCAGGCACCTGTCTTTCAAACTAAGACACCCTCCAATCAATGATTGAGAAAACAACATGGAATGCATACTAAGAATAATAAAATGTGGTTTACAATAGAATACATGTACTAATAGAAAATTTGATGGAATATCAATGATTTTTAATTTGTTTTTAAAGTCCTTCTTCCTGAGACACATCCATGCAACATGGATGGGTTTCATGGGGTTTTTTTATGTAGGCAAAAAGTACATGTCCTTGCAACATTTTTAAGACAGTTGCTATCTTCTCAGATGACTTTATTATTACTTTGAAGAAACAAACTCATCTAACAGAATCCAAGTGTTGAAACAAAAGAGCAGAGGTCTTAGGGAAGTTCTCAGGTTTGAGAAATGACAGGCTCACTAAATAATTATTATTTTCTCTATGTAATATGAAATTTAAGCATTGATATATAGGAGACCCAGAGGAAGGATAAGATAGGATTTTCAAACATCTGAGTGATGTTCCATCATTTTTTCCAATTGCCTTGTTAGACTATCAAATTTGAGTCAATGAATATATGGTTATTACTTTTAAATATGGAGCAATTTCTGATAGGATTCCTGAGCTACATTTTGTAATATTAACTTACATTTATTGGAAAGCTTAATGAGTGGTGGAATTAAATCCTGTTATCTGATGTGTTTTATATTTTAAAAGTACAATATTTTTTTCATGGTTGACGAAGGCAATTCTGAACGCGTCCACCAATTAGCAACTGACCTGCAAACAAATTCTTTGGCTTTGTTAATTAACAATTACTGTTCAGTTGTCTCCTAAAATATGATATTTTGTAGCCACCAATCAATATATTTGCATTTGACCTAAGACACCAGGTAGTATCTCAACAAATCTATAATAAAGTCACTTTTTTTTCCAAACAGTTGTGCTAGATGCTGTCTTTTTGATGAAACCTTCAAGTTTCTTTATGTACTGAAAGAAATTATACTTTCTTTAGCTTTTTGACAGATGTAGGTATATAAAGCAATAATTATTCAAAAAAATATGTTCTATCAAACATGTCAACATCACTTGTATGGAGATACCATCATATCCAGAAATTCATGTTCTTTCTCTTCTGCTGGATGCAGGGGGACTGAAAATGCAGAAGGACCCCACTGTAATTTTGTAACATTCCTGAATAAATATCATGGTTCATTCATGGTATTGTTACCAATATTTAAGGGGCTTTTTCCTTTTTTTTCCTCCCCCAATGCGTTGCTAGGCATCATAGGAACTCTTTGGGATCCACCCACAAAGGATCTTTTCCAAGCTCTCTCCTCTCTACCAGCACCAAGACTGACACCTGGTGACCAAGCCGAGGATACCGCTCAGGTCCTAATGAAAACAGCCATCCAAATTAACAGTTATTTCCAATAAAATGTATTGATTTAACAAGGCTGAAAGGCTCCCATCCCTTTTACCCACCAATTTGCATACATATTCTTATTCTCATTCAAATCTTTTGAAAGTGTAGCAAGCTTATGGACTATGATTTCAGCCTTGTTCATCCCTTAACAGTTAGAGTTGCTGGATCATTAATATCAATAATGAGCTAGAATAGCAATTAGTGTCTAAATGAAATATGCCACAAATTACTGATTTATCATTATATTTGTCAGTAAAAATACACTATGGCATAGCAGGATAAGTAATTTTATCATTCCAGTGACTGCAAAACTACAAGTTTTTCCTAGTAGGTATCTGAGAAAAATAATCAGAAACACTGTCATTTTATTGCCAAACAATTTGTGTGAAAGATACAGCTTGCAGTACAACAAGAAAATCCAGCAATTTTTTAAAACAGCAAACTCTTAAATGCTGTCTGTTAAACAGTTATTTCTTTGCTAGCTTGTCTGACTCATTGACTTCTTCCTCAGATGTTTCTCCTTTCACCAGTTTTAAGCTCTATATCTCCATTCTCTTCTTGAACTATATTTCAGACACTTTCAATAAACTGGCTCGGACTGGCTCAGGTGGCTTAGCCACCCCATTCTTCTCCTTTCTTTTGTGCCTATTTTCCAAAATCTGTGGCAGAGCAAGGTCCTAAAACCAGGTTTGATCCTCATATATAATTTTTGCATTTTCTAATGAAGTCATTGAAATACAGATCTCAGAGATATGCTGCTTGTAGTGTATAAAAAGTATTTCTAATCTCATCTTATACAGATATCATTTCTACCACTCCATCTTCTACAGTATTTCCCTGCAGCAGGAAGAATCATGCTAATTTGAGGGGTTTTTAAGAGCATGTCATTGGCTATTTCAGCTGAGTTTTAACATGAGTTTCTGAATGAATCTTTTGACTTAACTCTTCTCAGATACAGAAAAGTCACTTCAGTTTTATACAGTTAAAGGAATTTTATTATTTTTTTGTATATTCACATATGTATAAAAGTATGAAGTATTCTAAATGCCTGGTATTATATAAGAACTATCAACAGCAAACAAAAAAAAAAACCCAAAGCAAACAGACAAAAATTTAAAAAATTAATTAAAAAAAAAACCCAAAGCAAAACTTGATATTTGTTTTCATTTATTCTAAGACTTTCAAATTATATCCATTGATCAGAATGTGTCATTACAGCAATAGAAAAGATCACTTTCCTTGAATCATTTGCCAACAAAAAAACCACAGAATTTGTAGTTTATTCATTCTATTATTTGAAGATGATGATCAGCAAAATACAAAGTAGCCAAATTGAGACAAACTCTCTCTAGTCATTAACTATAACTCAGTTATTTATATAAAAGTTTGCATCAGATATTAAAACTGAACCGATTCCTAGTGCTCAGCTGTTTGGAAGAAATTTATGCTGCAGATCATCTGCTACTCAAGTCAGACTTTTTCTGCTATTTCTTTAGCTTTTTTTAAGAGTTCCCTGGCAATATGTCAGCAGTAGCTTATGAACTCTAACAATCTTAGAAAACACACAGTTGCCTATTCTAATAAAAGTGACACTCAAATATAAACAGTGAAGAAAAAGTCAATAAAAACTTCTATGTGGATGAGCCACATGTTTGGAGTTACAGTTTATTTGTAGTCTCACTGCCACCAGTATTCCAAATGAACTTTTACACCACATAGTCACAATTTGGCAAGATGCTTGGGGGAATGAACTTGTCATATAGTCGTATCACTATAGGAAGACAAGGACATTCTCCCATCACTATCAGACAGATCACAGTTGTCTGGTATCCACTTTTCTCAGCACAATCTCTGGAAAAGTCTAATTTTTTTCTTAATTCCTCCTTCATGGACCTTATCCCTTGAACTAGAGGCAGAGAGCTGCCTGCTATGGAGTAGAAACATTAAATAAGAATGTGAGGAAGTGTTGGAAGCAAAGCAAGAGGTAAGATCTATTTAAGTAATGGGCCAGAATTATTCTACAAGCCTTTAAAGGTTTCAAAGTTTTTCAAACCTTGCATTTCAAAAGCCACACATCTTGAGAACTGTCACTGCAAAGATAAACACTGAGTTGTCAATCTGGCTTTTTTTTTAAGATGACAGCTTCTATTTTAAAACAAATAGCAAAGACAAAGAAAGCATTTGCCAGGCCTTTGGTGTAAGCTTGAAATTCTCAAATTGTAACAAATTTAAAGTTTTTGTGAGAGGATATCCTTGTGCTTCTTAGCAGTTGTGTTAAAGACTCTACCAAGAAGAGCAAGTGACTCGGGGAACCAAGGTGAATGGTTGGTCATGGTTAGCACCTTCAGTTCTAAGTAACAACTGTGACATACATCTCTCACTCCAAGAAACCATAGTTTTTTCACAAAGGAAAAAAATGAGAGCTATTCTTGGAAGATTTCACTGGATAAATTGTAAAAGCAAAGGATAGAAAGTATATGTCACATATTCTTACAGCCTGAAAACTTGATGAATATTCATGGCAACAAGGAAAAATATTTCAAAATTAATAAGCAGGAAAGCTATACTATTATCTAATTTCTCACAAATAGAATGTCAAGACTCAAATTTCTCATTCTACCATAACCACTTTTGACTGTGTAGCTTTTTCTCCTAAATCGGATTTCACAGCTGAAAGACTATTTTAAGCAGAGGAGCACAAGCAATAGTAAGAGATCCATGGAATGCAATATGGATACCACCTCATCAAAAGGATAAATATTACACCTTTATTGTCTTGAAACACAAACTTATATCCCTGATGGTGAATTCATTGATCTGACATTACACACCATGCATCCATGCAACAGCTTTATTGCATTTATGCAGAAAAACCTCTCAAATTTGTGTTCTGTAAGTCAGTTCTCTCAGTGCATAAAGTGTAGAGCATAGTCTGCATGGCTGTAGTAACTCCAACTTACTTTCCACGTAGGCTTATGGCTAACTCAGATTTTTCCACTGTTGCTTCTTTATCTTCCACTAGATAAAGCGTGCTATGGGAAGAAATATTGGTCAGTCATTTTCAACAGGAAAGGCAAAGGACAGACCTGGCATTTTGTTACTCATCTCAAGACATGTCTTCCATCAAAAAGGCAAATTTTCTATAGAAAATACTGTAGTGTTACTTTATTCCCATGATATAATTTGTGCTCAAAGGCCTCCTGTTATCTTGGGCTCTTGCCTTCATCCTTTAAAGTTCAGCATCAACATCATACACTACCCTTCATCTTCATCACCATCACAGAAACTAGTTCAGAACTGAAAACAGAAATCAGTAAAGGCTTGGAGGATCAGTTCAAATAAGCATTCTACAGTTAAACTGTTTATCAAAACAGGTTCCATTTTTAGATCAGACTGGAAATCCTTTAAAAGTAAACTGGACAGTAAGTTTAGGCTGTGACATGCAGAGGACCCTAAGAAACAGATACACTAAGACTTTTTTTCATTCCTTTAATTGACAATTTCTAAACAGCCATGTTTGTCTTAAATAGAAAATTCTTGATGTTTAGAGGCAAATTTGGGAACAGAAGGAGTAAGGACAGACAGAACATAAAGCCCAAACTAATGTGTCACTTAGAACACTGAAAACCCGGTTTGCAGGGATCAATCTATAGGGTCATTCCTGCACAGCTCCCACTCACCTGTCTGGTTATGGGAGTCCCTGAGTAAGAATAGACAAATATCAGCTCAGTGAAACTCAGTTGTGATTCCCTTCCCTGCCTACTATACCAGTCAGTCATTTCCCATTCCTTCTGGAGTATGCACTTTGAGGAGAAGATATAGCACAAGTTAATTTGAAGGGTGGATTGCCAAGAAATAGGACAGTGTTCAAGTTTGACTAGCTAACTGGAGAAAGTTTATGTGCAGTCCATCAGCATGCTCTATCTTAGACAGCCTGTAACTAAAGACAAGCATAAGAGCAAGCAAAGTGTACACATAAATCTGCAGCTCATTAAAAAGGAAAACACGCACTGTCCTTGACAATATCTTTCCATGTTGCCAACTATAGAGTAAAAAAGTACTTTTTCCCACCTTTTGAAGACTCCAGCTGATTGAAATGATTGAGTTTTCACTCACAAAAATGTATCTATCTTCATGGAAAATTTTAGTTCAAGTGAGTAATACTTTTGACAACAGTTGTAATGGAAACTTCTGAGCAAAGTTCACAGAATTTCAGTGTGAAAGACTGTCAGATATATTTGCTTATTTTTTTAATTATTACGAGACTGATTGATGTACAAGCACAAAGGCCTGGACATGAAATCACTACATTGTACTAAAAGATAAAAATCAGAGGATAGTGAGGCATGGAGAAGTGTTCTTGAATAAGTTAGATGAAGGTGTGTTGGAGATACTAAAACAAAATGTGCAGGTTTTTATTCATAGATCCTAGAGAACTGGCAATGCATAAGTTTTTTGCTTTGGTTTTGCACATCAGCACTTACACAAAAGTCATAATGCGCTACCTCATTGCATTAGCCAGCTAGTGAGTGTTACTGCTTCTGAAAAGTCTGGCTGCACAAAATCATCCTGAATCAGAGGTAGCAAAGGAGTGGCCTTTTCCTCCCCCTTCTTCAAAGATCTGCCAAGCATGTCAGATCGTTCATGTTAAATTATGCTGGATGGCATTGAGATGTGCACTGCTGTCATCTAATGGCTGAGTTGCAGCTGTCAAATCCATTTCACTGTGAGCCTCCTGCAGCAGTCCAACACCAGTCCAAAACAGGGAAACAGGCCTTTATCCGCTAATTTATGACTAGTTCAAACCTGACAAATAAAGAATGTGCATGACAATGAGAGAAGAATAATAATCTTATCAACTCTAACAACTTCTGTTTGCCTGCAGACAAACTAGTTTATTAAAATCCCATTCCTAAACTCAGTTCTGGCACAAAGTGCAATGGTTCTGTTGATTTAGTCAGCAGCTTATTTGGCTATAAATTTTAAACCTTCATATCAGGCAGAAAGAGGGGAATTACCAAAAATTAAAAGAATATCCAAAAAAATCAAAATATTTGTCTGTCTATGGATACCTTGAATTGTGCCGTGACTTTAGCAATTTAACTCAAATTACAAACTGAGACTCAGTAATAATTAAGCTTGTACCTTTTACATATTTATTGTCCTTACTGACCGCTCTATTTACTTAGTAAACAATCTTTCTTAAGTCTTCCTGTGGTTCAGTCCGTGCCAGCAAAACACTAATCTCTCCCAGGTTTTAGCTTTCTCAGTTCCCTTGCACCATGGTTTGACCTGCAGGCAAATGAAGCCATTCAAATATTTGCTTATCTTGTCATCTGTTCTCATCAGACTTGCAATTCCTGTCATGCCCCACATGTCAGTTTAAAGCATAACGTCATTAATACCTCCAGTGCACTAATGGATGCTTCACACATGAATGCATTAATGAAATGTGTTATTGTTTTCCCTCACAGGACATTAACAATCTCGCTCATGCTGAGCCTCTGAAGCCCTGCAGTGCTGCTGAAAACCACTAGCTATCAAATGAACCCTCAGTTACGCCTCAGTAACTTTAAGTTCAAGTTTATCACTGAAGTGTCACTAATGTGAGGAGAAGATACAAGCCTCTAAGGTCTTTTGGGCCCAGCTTCAATTACCTTAAAGAGTAACAGGAGGCAATAGCTGCAAGGGAAAAATACACCATCATATAAATGAAATGCTGTCAAGACAAAATAGGAAAGATCTGGGTGTCAATGTGGTAATTTGTTTCTTGTTTCTACCCTTTGTCTGTGGACTGGTGGCTTGGATAATGAGGCCAGGATTGCTTTTCTAGGCGATTTAAACACAAATAGTCTAGTTTCCTGATAGACATTTTAAATATAAGAGACAATAAAAATTTCTTACACAAACCATATTTTAAATTGCTTTTCAGTATCTTTAAGAATTATTTCCAGAGGAATTGTGAAATGGCCACAGTAGGTTATGTCGCTTTTACATACAGGTTAGCTAAAGAAGACTGCTAGTTTTCTGTTAGGCTGTGGTTGCAAGAGCTCTTTGGCAGCAGAAATATAGTGGTGGTGTTTTCACATTAGGAATAATGTCACTACCTTTTCTATAGGTCAAAGTAGAATAAAAATCAAGGTTTTTCCTGCAGTCATATCCACTATAAGGATCAGCTTCTGATCTTGCATTAGAAGGTTTTGGGTTTTTTCGCAAAGCTAATGGATTAAGGTATCCACTGTATGGTTAGACTAAAAAATCAGAAGTCAGAGTAGTTGGTAACTTTAAATTTTCCTCTATGTAACATATATTATTACATAAAGTTCTGAACAGAATAAATACAGAAAATTCTAACATTTTATGAGGCATATTCTAAGATTTTATCAGGGTGTTTCAGGTATGAAATCAGGAAGTTCTCTTATATTACAGTCAATCTTTGGCTCTCACTTTATTCTCAAGTAGTGATGCTCCTATATAGAGGCTATGAGCACAGCTAGGAGTGAGGCCATGCTAGGAACAGGCAGGAGAGATCCCCAGCTAGAAAATTTGTAGAGGAAACGAGTAAGTAAATCCTGGAAAGGCCATTCCTGGCTCATTCTACTCTAGCATACCTCTAGCACCTCCTTCCTGTGAACTCCCCTCAAGGCTCCATTTTTCTTTATTAGTCCAAGACACGACATGAATCTCAGAGCTCTCCAGCATAGGAAGTGTCTGATGAGTAGCCTCCAACGTCAGGGAGGTCAGCCACCCCTATTTCCGTTTATTGCCTATTAACCTTTTAAAGCAATCCCTGCATGGCTTCATATAGTTGTAGCATAAATCCCATATACATTCTGCATATTGTACCAGATAAGGGCCACAGAAATAAAACATAAACAGGGAGAGTAAGTCTTGTAATCAAAATTAACGAAGTACTCCAGGAAATCAGGAACTTCTACTGCCACAAATATACAGCTGTCTTCTATAGAATCAAGTGAATTGCCAAGACATTTTTTACTCTTCTCAGGGTACCAACAAATAATTGCTGGTTTTTGTTTCACAAAATTCAGATAAATGGAAATATTATTACAGAATTTCTTATATTTACAATCTAGGAGCATTTCTGATACTCATCACCTTGTTCAGTCAGTCTTCTTTCTTAAAACATTTTCTTTTCTCCAACATATATTTCCATAGAGAGCATGGTAAAATTAGTGCCAGCATATGACAGGTTTTTCTTCACTGTGGATTTATTAGTGTTATCATGTCCTCCTTCTCAGGATCTCACAAATCAGTGATGGATCACAGTGTCTCTGGCATGGGTATCACAGACTGTCTGCAGCATCCTAATTTTTTCTTTTTATTGCCATTAGCTAATCAATATGTCGCATAAATCTGTGACAAGCTAATGCTATTACATGTCATACTGGACTTCATTTCTGAACATTTCAAAACAAGAATTTTTCATTACCTACCCATTTCTTCCTCTTAATTTGCTAATGGGAAGACTTATGCTGACGTGAAGAAATTTTACCCCATGTACTGCTGAACAAGCTAAAGTAAGGTATGGACCACAGCTGGAAATGATTTCCTAATGACTTCCCTCTTTTTTTTTCTGGTGTTCTAGCACCAGAAATTCTGATTGTTAACTAATGGAAAGGATGAATTGCATGCCATTTGGAAATGTTGTACAGCATAAAGTATATGGTGACAAGCTTCCCATGTAATTATGAGTATACTCAAGTCAAGCAAATCAACCATTCATTTGATAACATGCACTCTAGTAAATTAAAGCACCACGGAATATTTCTATACACAGAAATCCAGTTACTTCTAATGCTAGGTCTTTAAATGGCCCCTACTGCTCTCCTAAAAAACTTCCAGGTGCAGCTCAGGAGTTGGGAAGGACTCTTGCCCATGGTAATTGATGGTTTAAGAGCAAACCTTGTGTTTCAGATGTCAGCAGTTTAAAAGAATTTGGACATGGCTGGTTTGTGTCAGTGTTAAGAAAACTCTAACCTCATTCAGCCTGCTTGAGTAGATTGCAGCCTTCAATATCACTCCAGATATATACGTTTATATATGTGTAGTGATATATATGCAACTCACACATACAGATTTCCATATTAAGTTGTTACTGAATTCCTACTTATTCACGACAACATTTTTGTAAAGGAGATGTAAATACATGGAATATTAAGGTGTGTTCAGATACTGTGTGTTAAGATAAGGTGTGCTACTTGCTATATCAAATGGAGGGGAAAGTTTATCTACCTATGTCTACATTAAAAGGCAATTCAATGCATTTACAATTACAGTGATAAAACACTGATGCAGGTCGCCCAAGAGGTGACAGATATCTCAACCCTGAGAATATTCAGGATTAGGCTGGATGGGGCTCTGAGGAGCGTAGTCTAGTGGTAAGTGTCCCCTCCCACACCAGGGAGGTTGGTGACCTTTAAAAGCCACTTTCAACTCAAAATATTCTATGATCCTCTGATTCCATTTAGATTGGATCTGTACATTTAAAGAACAGATACTGAGGTGATTTAATGTATACATCTAGACAGCATGCAACAGAGGGGGGTGCTAATTAAGTGCAACCCAGGGCTGAGCATTCTGAACACTTCTGTAGACTAAAGCTATCCAGTTCTCTAATGCATATGGAAATTAATTTCTTGAAATACTCAGCACAGACAAAATATTATTTATTACCTGTTTTACTACTGCAGTGTCTTTGTAGCTTCTCTTGCCCAGGGAAAGAGTCTCAAGGGCAGCAACAATGCGTGCATGAATAATAATGAGAAAGATCTTGCAGATGCAGGCCCCTCAGTTTACAAAGGTGCATCTCAAAAGCAATATATATATATCTATACGTAGATATAAAATTTATATATATATAATTTTTTTGTTCAAATTAACTTCAACTTTGGTTAAAAAGTGATTTTTATCATAGCTGCTGTGGTATTAATTCATTTGCCTTTTCTTTTTGAAACAAAATCTAGTGCAAAGTATAAAATGTGAACAATGCTATTATGCATATGAGAAATTAATGTAAAACAAACAAAAATTATTTGGTTAAGAGTTATCTTTTCTCTTTGTTAAGTATTTTCTTTCCACAGTCTTGGAACAGATGTTGCTTTTACTCCTTCCTTCCCCATTAAAGCATGGAAAAAGCATCTCCCCAGGCTGAGGAGAAGCTCTGCCCATTTGGTACTGCCTGCCTGAAACTATTAGCTCTCCATATCTTTAGCCAGAAAAGCATCTAGTAAACATCTTCATTTGAACAATGCTCAGATACACCACACTAATTCAGGAAACTATCTTTTGTCAGTTAGCATTAGAGATTATTACCCAATAAATAGACACATATATATATATATGTATGCATGTGTGTGTGAGTTTGTGCTTGTGTGCATGCAGAAAAGTAGAAAACTTTCAAAAGTGTCCAAGGCACACATTTCTAGAGGTGCTCAGGTCAGCTGGGCCTGTAGGTTGCATTAAAACACTTCCCATGATACACTTGGGTGAAGTTTTGAAATGTTTGCAGAAGCCTAGTTCTCCATAGCTATAAGGAATATGAAAATACAGAGGTGGAGAGAAACTTAGCCCATAGGGAGAAAAAACGACTTTTACTAAAGAGAAGAGTAGTGCCAACTCCTACTGGTCATGCCTGCATTGCTTCTGGTGAGCAGTTCTCGTAGCAGCTGGGATCACAGCATGCCTCCTGTCCACGTGGCAGCCTGCTCTGAAGTGTCTGCCTGTACATGACTTCATCAAACAGGCACACACAGCTTCATGGACTTCATAGAATTCCTTCTGGCTATACTTCAAGCCATGCTTTCAGACTTATTTTCTGTATGGGCATGTCATGCTTTAACTGCTAGCAATTAAATACCCTTCAGCCTCTCTCTCATGCACACTCTCCAGGAGAATAGCGAGAACCATGAAAAGGTAGAACCCATGGCTTGTGATAAAACCAGTCTAATAACTGAAAGAAACTAAAATAATAATAATTAAATGTAAAAGAGAGAGAGGATTAAAACCCAAGAGAAACAAGAGATGCCCAATACAACTGCTCAGCAGCTGCTGAATGATGCCCAGCCCATCCCTCAGCAGTAATAAGTACTTCCTGGCCACTTCCCCCTAGTTTATATACTGGAGGGGCATGACATTCGATGTTATGGAATACCCCTTTGGCCAGTTTGGGTCAGCTGTCCTGGTAGTGCTCCCTCCTGGCTTTCTGTGCACATGCTGGCTGGCAGAGCATGGGAAACTGGAAAGTCCCGGACTTAGGGTAAGTACTATTTAGCAACAGCTAAAATATCTGTGAGTTGCCAGCAACAGAGAGAAAGCCTACATATGTGTGACTAGATGTTTGGCATGTATGTCTAATATATTACGGTCCAATGAATTGCAAGACTTCATTTTCACTGAATAATTTGTTGAAGAATCATAGGCATGGAAATAGTAAATATTAACTTAGTGACAGAACAGACGTGTATCTCAGGGCAATCGTGCAGTAAATAGGGTTACTTTTACTATGAACCTCTAAGCAAGATCCATGCTGTTATAGTATCCCATATTCTTGCTTCTATCTCATCCCTGATCCAGGTTATATTGCCAAAAATGTGGCAGAATGACAAGACTTCTAGGATATAGCACAGAAGCCCAAGGGGAAGCAAGTCACAGATGATATGACCTAGCTTATTGTTTCATCTCAATGAGTAAGGCCATTGGATGGTGGTGATTTTTGATCTTTTGAAACTGGACTACCCATGTAATTTCAGAGTTTTTAATATATTTTCAATATCCCTCAAATTTCTACTCTCAAAATGCACAGGGATATTAAAGAAGTTTACTGCTGAGGACATGGAGTAAGTCTATGTCCTTTACAGTGTTAGTCCACTATGATTTTAATCTCTAGTATGTCTACTAGCAGCATTTGTGGATGACATCATATACTGTATAAGCAAGGATGATACAGCTGATGCACATGAAAGCACAGCCTAACTGTTTTCAAGAATAATGAGATTTACACATGTCCTGGTTTAGGGCAAATTTGGGAGGAAATCTCCGAATGGGGTTCCTCTGAAAAGCAAATCCAAACAGCCCCTCCCCCCAGCCAGTCTGGGGAAATAACTCCCCAGAGAAGAGTGGAAAAAAAAAGCCTCATTTATTTAACAAACAAAATGCCCACAAGCATAAAGAATGAATAATAATAATAACAATAATAATAATATGAAACAATAAAACCTCTCGCTGCTCCGAAGAGAGATGGCAAAACTGAGAGTCCGTGCCAGGAGTCTGTTTATCAGTCCCTTCAGTGCTGGAAGATGCCGAGTCCCGGCCCGGTGGGCCACGGGTGCAAGATCCCAGTGCTCCTCTGGGTTTTTCAGTCCAGAGCAGATTTAAACAGTCCCAAAGAAAAAATAAAATAATAAAAAAAAAACAGTCCAGGAAAGCTTCTTTGCCTCAGCTAGCTAGACTAACAAAAGGAGAAAAAAAACTCTCTCTGGCTGCCCTCCGTGCATCCGACGAAGGAAAAAAAAAAAGAAACCACACAGTCCCAAGGACGAGAGCAGATTCAGAGGAGTGAGTTTGTTTCTCAAAACAAACTGCGCGCTTCTTTCCCTGCTCACTCTCAGAACCAGTCTTAAAGGTACAGAACACAGAACAGACGATTTGGGGATACATAGTCACCCTAGGACAACACAATACTTAGTTGATTATTTTCAGGAATAAATAATATCTAAACTTCAGGAATATTATTGAAAAAGATTCTTGTTTTCTGAAGGTTGACAGACATTTAACAGGAAGTCTTCTATCCAATCTAATGTTATTTTTAAAAAAAATCCCGGAGTTAATAACTTCTTTGCCAAAATGCATTGAAAGCTTTCTTTCATACATGTTATCACACTGAAATATCATACATAAATTCTTGTTGGGGTTTAGGATTTTTCCTTTTGCTTCTTTCAGATATGGAATTTTGTTTCATCGGTCTCTAAGAAACCATAACCACTGGTACTTAGAAGAGACAGAACTTCTCTTATCTGTGGGGTTTCTCTTGACGCAGCAGAGATACCTCGAGATTTGGGCTGGGGGAAGGGGCTGGACACATTTTCTAGCTCTCTTTCATGTCAGCTTCAGAGGGGGAGACAGGCTGCGGTTGCTGTGGGGAGAATTCACCACCACTGTGGAGCTCCATCTCCTGCTGTTTTCTTGCACCATCAGTGGAGCTCTGCTCGTAAGAGCTGCCATTACACTGGGATCTTATTAACACACTACCTCACTAAAGAAAGAACTTTCACCATCTGCTTGGTTGCCTCAGGGAAAACCCCGGGACCCTGAGCCCCTTCTCCCTCCGAGGGAGCCTCTCCCGGCTGTGTTTGGGAGCTGGGCTGCCACTGCCCAACCCCGCCGTTCCTTTGCCACATTCTGGGGTCTTTGCCACACTGTAGCTCTGCACCCCCTGCCTGCCAGGACACTGTGCAGTTCCAGCTACAGCTGTAGAGTTTCTGCTGCCTCTTGTTTGCTGCCCTGGCCGAGCCCACCCTGACATTCCAGCCGCCGCTCCGAGGTTCCCTCTGGGGCCCATTTTTGCCATCCTGTCCGCCGTTACCGCCGTTACCGCCTGAGGGCGCCGCGGCTCAGCGCCCCCTGCAGGCGTGGGGGAATCACCACACCCGCCCCGCCCACCGGGAGCCACCAGCGCCCCCTGCCGGCTGCAGCCGGAACAGCCCCAACGGGGAAAGCACGGAAAGAGCGGGAAGATTCATTGGGATTTCTGCCCTTTGGTTGGGTTGGCGTGGCCGTCCTTTGTTCGCCTGGTTATACATACACACACCAGTAAAGAACTGGTATTCCTTTCCCCATATCTTTGCCTGAAAGGGCCTTATTTCAAAGTTTTAACGATTTGGAGGGAAGGAGGTCATACTCTCCTTTTCAAGGGAGGTTACTGCTTTACTTGCCAGACACTGTCTTTCAAAAACCAAGACAATTCTGCCCTGGTTCTCTAAAATAATTAGGAAATGTAAATATTTTGCAATACTGAAACTGATTTCTGAAAAGAACTTTCAAGAGTGGTAATATATCAATGAGGTCTCTTTGTGAATAAAAACAATTCATTTGATTCAGTTGTATTTGACTTTCACATTCTGCAACTGTTTGTAGTGAATTAGATTCTGATCCTAAGATAAGGGGTTGATAAATTATAGCAACTTTCTTTCTTATGCTACTAATTATTATTACAAGAATCATCTGCCACAGAAGCCCCAAAGTCATGCATGGAGTTGGGATCAGGAGTTATACTACACCACCTGGAAAAGCAAACAGTACATGTATTGCAGTGAACTGTAACCAAGAATTCCATGCGCTGTGTTTCTAAATAGTGTATTGCATAGCTGCAGATTTTGAAAAACACCATAAAAAATTACAACTGAACGTCAGTCATCATTTATCATGACTGAATAAAACATTCCCTAGTCCGGACTAGTGGCTTTTTGAATGGAGAAATTCTTGCATTTAGATTTTGCATCAATTCTGAAGCAGCTGCCATTCACATTTTTTGGACTATAACAATTTGCTGCTGCGTAGAGGTCTGGGTACACAGACATTCTTTAGGTTGAGTCACTATAAATCACTATCTTTGCTCATGATAGTGGAAAATAATGAACAAGTAACATCACCTGAACCTTAACAAAATTCATCCTATATTTGCCCCTCCAACAGACTGTGCATCATTGATGTTGAATCAGAAACCAACTGACCTTGTTATTATTGCCTTTATCATAGTCATATTTAATCATATCACCAAACCCAAAATTCATTTAGATGTACTGTAACATTAAATGTTTATCACCTAAGAAATCAGGACCACCATTTTCAAGAACAATGGAAACCAAAAAATCTGTGACATCCACACATCTGTCCTTATCTGAAAATGAATTTGTTTTACTAGCCTTAGTGATAACCATTTAAAAAAAAAAAGCCCAACAGCACAAGAGAAATATTTAAGATTCTATTCCTTGGTGTCTCATGTGCACTTAAGTTGTTAGAGGTAATTTATTATAGAATAAGTATGTGTTACTTAAGAGAAGATTGCATTGCAAGAACCTGGTAGCACATGGAAAAACTTCTTTATATCCATTGACTTTACATGTATAAAAGTGAATTCTCACTGAAGTTGTTTAGGCTTCTGGAAACAATCTGAATTTTGTGGGCCTGTCTACTTCTAACCCTACGTCAGTTTAAGTGTATTGGAGCATTGCTTTTCCTTTGGCCTCTGGGGCCAAGCAGGCTGATCACATTACACCTTCATGAAGATGGAACCTTTCAGCCATGCATAATAGGCATCAATTCTGATGAATCCCACACTTACCCTGAACCTGGATAAAATTCCTTTCCAAAATATCCCTTTTATCTGTGTCTTGGATTTAAACTAAACTGTTTGGTGGACTCTGTCGGCCTTCCATAAAACTCACAGAGAAAGGGTATTTATAGGTAGAAGAATTATGCTACACAAAGAAATCAGGAAAAACCCAGGAAGAATAACATTTCCAAAACACCTGATTTTCCCTGATGCTTTATTTGGTCTGACACATTACTTCTAACTACAGTATCCTGCCAATGAATAGGACAACTTGTATAAATTAGATCATCATCTAATTTCATGCAAGACTTTGGAAATCTAAGTATGGGAAATTCACAAAGTCCCTCTTGGTGATATTATCTGGATAGTAACAGCTGATATGACACGTGAGCATGAAGAGCATATATGAATGACCCATGCAAAATTTTCACGAAGTGTTTGCCAAAAGCCTGATAATAGTGTGAGGCATTTAACAAGGTTTGCATGAGACTACCATCAGCCAAGATTAAACACTATAACCAGGGGAATATCAGAAGACTTTTAAGAAAGAAGAATGAACTTGAAGAGAAGGGTGAGATTTTAATGGTGACTGAGGGAAAGACCTAATGGAGCAGCCATTCGGAGTGGGCTTGACACAGCTAGAAGTTATCTCACCACTGTTGTGACCTTTGCATAGGCCTGATGAAGCAGCTTCACTCCAGAGGTGTAGCCTGCACTATTCAGAGGGTTGATAGGGCTTCCCACCTCAAGTAGACCTATGTGACCTTGTAGAGGGGTATCTATCTCACCATTGTGTGGTCAACAAGTTGTGGAAGGTTACATGGATGCAAATTGAGCTGCAGCAGCTGCACCTCTCCCAGAAGGGGTCGTGAAATAGAGGTACCTGCCTGTTCAAGAATGTGGGTGAGCTAGTGATCCACAGATTCTCTGATAATGGCTTTAGGACTTTGGAAAATTACTATTTCTGAGGATTAAAGAAGCATATTGAGAAAGTTGTAAAAATTGTATAAATATCTAGAGAAAGCATTCTATTGTATTGCTGATATTGACCTTGTTTGTCAGATTACTTGATAATTACATGTTGATACTAAATCAACAACTATTATGTGATTTAAACAAGAATTGAGCAGTGGCAATACACACGACAATATTTATTGTTTTCAGATAGTACCTGTAAGCCCTCCCTTCTGGAAAGTCAAAAAGCTTAAAGACAATAGAGAGCTTCTTGGATTCCTTTTGAAACTGGGAAGCTTTTCTTCTCTCCTCCTCTTTTGTTATAGGCCAGTTAAGTCTGAAATGGAAGTGGTCCCACAACTAAACAAATGCTTCTTCCTTGACAAAGAGCTTACTTTATACCTCTCTCCTTCATAAACTGTTCTAAAAATTGAGATTTTCAGGAGCTTTATCCCATTACATAATCATTTTGCTTAACCAATTTTTTCCTTTCATTTAAGTCAATTTCTTAGAAAGAACATTAGTGAAACCTGCCCATTTAAACACTACCTGTGGGCTCAATAGAGCTACAAACAGGTGCAATTATGACACTGAGGAATCTATAGTTACTCTTTCAAACAACAACTACACTTAATTACACAGCATAAGCCAGAATTTTGGTATAGCATATCTTTCTTAAAATCACCACAGAATATAGATAGGCTAATTATCCCCCAAGTTATTAAAGTCTAAACTTGTACAGTGAAAGCAAAATGTTTTATGTTAATGAGCAGTTTCTTTATAAAGACCAAACCAGTCTTTTCTTACACTTAATTTAATAAGAATATTGCTCATCAGCAAGTCTATCAGAACAGCATGGCCCTGTGGGTAATTACCTTATCGGTTTACTAAAATAACATCCATCAGTTCCTTTCAGTCTGTTTTGCCCAGTTTAAAAGGGTTAAGACAGAAATCTAATCTAATCTGTATTTTACCCCATCAATTCTAGGACAATGGTTCTGCTATAATCATCTTTACGAGTTTCTATGTCTATCACATTCCATCTCATTCATCACTTTAGATCAGCATTATTCAGTCTTGCGTAGTCTTTCCAGAAAATTTTATAATTAAGGGATTCTTAACTGTAGTTTAATCATAATTTTATTTTTTAGGTAAAACAATTGTGATTACCATTGGACACAATTTCAGTCAGGCCCAGGAAATACAATGGTAGAACATTACATTTCTGGTTTTTTTTGTTGAAAGATTGAATGGTCTTGATCATTTACACTAGGAGTATATGAGGAATATTTCTATTCCTCATATTTGTTGTAAAAAAAATGAGCCTATTTAGATCATACCAAGCATTCTGCAGCTGCATGCCTATCATCTGTTGTTGTGGTTTGAGTCTGGCCCAACACCAGGTCACTTCACCACAAGAGTCACTTCTTCACCCTTCCCTGCTACAGCTGGGCAAAGGAGGGGGAAAAAAAATTAATGAAGGTTGCATGAGTGAGATAAGGACCAGGGGAAGTATTTCAGGGCAAAACAGGCTCAACCCGAAGTTGCAAAGTGAATTTATTACAGAGTCAGGGGAGGATAATGAGAAACAGAATAAGCCCTTAAAACACCTTCCTCTGCCCCATCCTCCTTCCCACCAACAGCACAGGAAGACATGGGATATGGGGGGTTTTGGTCAGTTCATCACCGAGATTTTCTTCCTCTGCTCCAGGAGAGGAGTTCTTCCCCTGTGAGACCGTAGGGTTCCTCCCACAGGAGACAGTTCTCCGTGAACTTCTCCAGAGAGGTTCCACTCCCATGGGCACATAGTCCTCCCAAAACTGCTGGGTTTTGGGTCTCTCTTTCCATGGGGTGCAGCCCTCCAAGGACAAGCTGCTCCAGCCTGGCAGCAAGGGCCCCTCTCTCTCCACTGAGTCTCCCAGGGGATCACAGCCTCCTCCAGGATCCACCCGTTCCAGCATGGGCACCTCCTCCATGGGCTGTGGGTGGATCTCTGCATCCCCCATGGATCCCCATGGGCTGTGGGTGGATCTCTGCCTCCCCCATGGATCCCCATGGGCTGCAGGGGCACAGCTGCTCATCATGGTGTCACCATGGCCTGCAGGGGAATCTCATCTCCAGAGCCTGGAGCACCTCCTGCCCCTCCTTCTCCACTGGCCTTGGTATGTCTGTGCTGTTTCCCTCACATGTTCTCACTTCCCCCTCTTCTCTGACTAGGAGCAAAAACCCTGTGACTTTCATTTTCTTCATAAATCTGTTATTACAGAGGCATTACCAACCTCTTTCACTGACCCAGCCTTGGCCAGCAGCATGTCCATCTTCAGAGCCATCAGGAATTGGCTCTGCTGGACATGGTGGAAGATTCCTGCAGCTTCTCACAAGAGCCACCTCTGAGGCGCCCCTGCTACCAAAAACCAGGCTGTGCCAAACCAATACACCTGTGTAGTGAGATTTTCTAGTAGATCAAGAATTTCTGAGAACATAAATTCAGAATCAGTTTTTAATCTAAAGAAGAAGTTGGACATGTTGATAAGAAATAACAGATTTTGGAAGAGAAATACTTATTTTTGTGGAAAAGGCAACGTGAAGTACAAAATGAAGTAGTAGCAAGCATTTAAGATAACATCTACTTGGTGACCCAGAACTACTGGTCCTTAGTACAGAAACCTTAGGTAAAATAAAGATTCTTTTTCAGCTCAGTAGGCAAACCATTCAAGGCAATTGTCAATATCAATACTGGAAAAGAGCTTTGAGAATGGACAGTTTTCTAGCTGAAATAAAAGACGCAAAATCTTTTACTTCCTAAGATTTCAGCTAGCTGCCCATTGTAATCTAAAGAAAGACCTCATGAGTGTTTTGTTGTTTGATAGAATAATTAAAATCTTCTGTTACAAAAATCTTCACAGGAGTAAGACCAATTTCAGTTCTGATTATGTGATAGGGCTATAAAGCACTTGTTTGTAGTTTAAAAAACCTCTCACTTATAAATAACAAATAAACAGAATTTTGTATATTTTTTAAACATGCAAAAGGGTTGGGCTTTTATCTTTAAAGACGTCAAGTCAACAGGTTCATTAAAGCAAACCAGCTGCCAAAAATAAATTAAACATGTGATTAAAAATAAAACAGAAAAAAAAAAAAAACAAAACCACAAAATCTTTCCCACTCTGCTGGGAAAGAAGGAAAAATTGAAACACAAAAAGCTAAGCAATTAGCCTTTCTCATCACAGATGTAAATAATAAAGTTTATAGACCAATACATTGCAAAGCAGATAAAAGATAATGGATCTAATGTAATCTAGATTAGGTAACTACAGTTAGATATGGATTGCAAAACTCAGAATTCAAGACCAAAATTACACAGCTTTTGAGAATTCAGTGCCAACAAACCCATGTGAAACAGCCTCAGAAATCATAAAGCAACACAACTTCTCTATATATGCAGTGTATAAGCAACTTGCCTCCAAGACAGTCAGAAATGTTTACACAAGCACCCAGGACAACTATCGGTTCTCACCATTTTGAAGCCATGAGCTAAAAAAAGTGTCACTAACTTGTAGTTTGTTACCTTAAGTAAAAACCTTTGGTTTTGATAACACTTCTGCAACTGTGCACATTTTGGAAATGAGGAGAATACCAGGTACACAATATACTATTCATGGTTTTATATGTCTGTAATAAACTAATTGGAATGAAGACAAACAACAACAAGGCTACTTAAAGTGTTGGAAATAACAGCTTCTGTAAGCCAGGTCAATGGAGAATGGAAAAAAAAAATGTTTTCACAGTACTCATAACATCACAAATGACATGGGATAGTGATTCTCAAGTAGATCTAACAAGAACTAACATGTTGTCACAGATGAAAATTATATTAAATGGATCCTTATCCTAAAGGACACCTAACATTCCCTACAAAAAAAGGCAAGAGACCTCATTGCTATACTTGGTGGATTCCCAAAGGGAACTGGAGCACCTTTAGGCTGAAGACAAGGCAAAGAAGTTCAGGAGGTTCAGCCTGGAGATTACATGGAGATGTCATAGTAAGCTTCCAGTATCTGAGGGAGGCCTACAGCAAAGCCAGAGAGAAGGACTCTTCATCAAGAACTGTAGAGATGAGCCAAGGGGGGAGGGCTTCAAGCTGAGAGAGGAGGAATTTAGATTTGGTATATAGAAGAAATTCTTTATTGTGATGCTGGTGAGCTTCTCTGCTTCCCCAGAGAAGCTATGGATACTCCATTCCTAGAAGTGTTCAGGCCAGATTGGATGGGGATTTGGGCAGCTTAGTCTAGTGGGATGTGACCCTGCCCACAGTAGGGGGATTGTAGTTAGATGATGTTTAAGGTCCTTTCCAGCCCAAAGCATTTTATTACTCTAAATCCAGACTGAGGTTGCATGTATCTGCATTTCAATTCCATCCCTTTTGCAGGAGAGATAATGCAAGCAATGCTTTTCTCTGGAGCCAGTCACAAAATCTCAGAAGAAAGCATTATCTTCCTGTGTCCCATATATTGGTTCTGCAATAGATTCATGATGCTTGACTTCCTGAATTTTAAAACAAATTTTGGCTGTTTCTCTCTAATATTCCCTAATATATAGGGAATGATAATTCATACTTGTGATGCAAACTGACAGTTTCATAATATTTTTATTAATATTTCCTTAAGTTGTAAAACTTGTAAACTCTTAAGTTCTCAAGTTGAAGGGAGTATTAATTGTAAGTATTTATTTACACTGCTGAAACTATTATCATCTACTTATTTATATAGTACCAATTTTTATATATGACAACCTCCCAATGAATCAGCAGTGCTAAATCTAGAACCCACTGAAAATATTTCAGATTAATTTATGGTAAGTTTGCTAGAATCTGATGCACAGTCAAATACAGCAAATTAAATGTTCTATAGGTTTATGGTTTATGCTTAGTGATGAGTGTGCATTAAAATATGTACTGAAGAATCAGATGGTGCTTATAGATAACCACCAAATGGATGTAAGGAAAGCACAATGAGGTTGTGTTACTTGCAATGGAAAATTAGGGGATGAAAATAGTAGAAAATAGGAGTACTGTGTGAAGTAGCAAATGGTGAAACAAATGAGGAGGGTAGCAAGGTGTTGAAAATTATTTATTGACGTATCTTGAAGAGGAAAACTGATGTATAATTAGTAAGTATCATCATTAATCAATTTAAGTCTCTTTTTTTTCAAGTAGGCTGTTATACTGAACATGTTGTGGAAGGATGTATTACCTTCAGCATTTCTTTGAGCTGAAGGGCTTGTCAACTTACTGGCTATTAGGGACACAAAGTTCAAATGCAGAAGCTCTGTAATAGTTCTTATGTTCAAACACAAGAAAGCCACAACAAAGCCATTATGAAAAACAAGGCACTCTAGTGGATATCAGTGGATTTTGTGCACACAAAAATCCTATTAAAAGAGCCTTCAAATATGTCAGTACAAGTCAAATATATCAATGGATCATATAAGAATAAAGCAATTAAATATTGTCATGTTAAATATGAAAAGACATAGATACTACAGAGGGAGAGCAATGAAGATTTTGACCAAGTGTTTCCAGCTACAATATAGAATCTGTCAAGGGGATGTTGTTGCAAACAATCCATATTTCAAAGTTATTATCACAGATCATCTGTTACTCTGTTAAGGCCTGACTTGCTACTCATTCTGTTATTTTCCTGTAGCTGTCATCAGATATCACAATATTACACATTTTCTGAAAGGTTATTAATCTGTACTTAGAGAAATTAGAGTAATGAGAGAAGCATTCATGAGCTGATCTCAATTAAATGTGTATCTATGCAAAGAAGTCTAGGATTATTTACCACACCAAAGATGTGATTCATACTTGAAAGTAAATCAATGCTTTCACATACAGTTTCTCAACTAGAAAAAAATATTATTTTCAAATACTACTTTCTTTCATATTTGAAAGAGATAATCCACCAACATGGAATTTCTGCTCCAATGACTGCCCCAGCATGTGTTCTGCTGTCACTGATTGCAACACTGCCCTATTTGCTAAAACATTAATCAGAAAATTTACCTCATGCCCAGCAGGTCCTTTTCTCTTTTTTTCTTTTATTTATTTATTTATTTTATTTATTGGGTCATCCCTTTTAAAACAATTCCGAACCACTGAATACTGACACCATTGTTTGAGTGAGCTTAAAGTGTGATACTCTATGCCTTAGTTATCAGATATTTCTAAATCCAGGCCAACAGATGCTTACATTTGATCCCTCTCTCTTCAACTAGGAGATTTGAGCAAGAAAGCCACAAAGAAGAATTATCTTGGCAAGAGTACATAAGGCTTATTCTTTTACCTGATATAGGAGAAAAAATGTACCTAAAATCTCTGTAACTTAGCAAACTCCTTTTAAAAACAAAAATGTATATAAATAAAGAAACACCTTAAAAAACCCAACTCAGCTTCACAACTCTCATACTTATGCAAAAAAGAATTGCACATATCAGCCTGATCTTTGTCTGTCACAGAGCTTGGATTTCAGACACTTTTTGCCACAAAATAAACTTTTCTTCTTGATATAAACAGGGACAAAAAGGCCATAAAATGTTAGAAAATTTGATGTCAAATTGATGGTTATACAATTGTTTGGCTGGACCTTGTATATTTCTTTTTCATGACAAAAAGGATAGTCAGTAGAATCAGACACTGGGATTAAATGATGTTGCCATATTCTTACAAGGAAAAAATCTATCATATTTTATCATTTGCTGTCTAAAATTTGCTATCCTTCTCTGGTGTGAAAGATATTCTTGTATGTCCTATTGGTTATGAACATACTTCAAGAGTGGCTAAGGTCCTTACCACACATACTCTAAATTGAAAAATTATTTATTTAGAATCAAAATAAATGGAAAAGAAAGATAAGCTGATTTAAGTTTCATTGATTTCACATCCATTTATAGATGATCCTTAGTACTATAGGTAGCTTGATTTAATGATGTTAGTCATGTTGTTCAGTACTGGTCCTTTTTAATCTACAGGATAGAAAACAAGGTGTAGTTTTAATCATATCTATAAAATTGTACAACTTTTAGTGCAGGGTTGTCAACAATTCTTTTCAAATTCCCATTACACAACCATCATAAAGCTCATTTGTAAACATAAGCAATTTCTCTCTGATGGTATTTTAACCTCTTTGATTAATTGCAAATTAAAGCATCTCAAGCCAAAACTGAAGGTTCTGCATAAATAACACATTCACTGTCCATTTATAAACTGTGAGGAATTTGAGTGATTTCTCACATACTATAAATTTTAAGTACTAGCTTAAGTTTTAACTCAACATGTCTTTCTGAAAAGACAACAAAACCAAGTAACACAACTCAGTTAAAACGTAAAGGACATCAAGAAGGAGCATTTCTCTATCAGTAACAAAACCCACTCTACTGGGTCACATGAAACGTCATTTTTTGGCTAAGTTTCTCTCTCTAATAGCATCCAATACTTAATTTCTTTCTATCTGGCTAAAAGGGAGAACTGACACACATTTCTGGGGAGACATTTTCTTAAATCTATCTTGTAACAGACAAGTGTGATGATTAATCCCAGCCAATATACAGATATGCAGACAGCTGCTTGCTCACTCGCTTTTGGATGAAAAGAAAATAGGAGAAAAATTATAGAAGTCCATTGAGTTTGTTCAGCCCATAGATGGGGTTCCTTCTATAGAATACATAATGGAATACAAGGCTTCTTGTGTTGTTGAGAAGCAAAGACAGCTCAGGCTGTCACCAGCTCACTTGCCCAGTTCCTTCTGAGGTTGGCCCTCCATTCATTTGCGTTGTTCCTGCTATATCGCTTCCTACAACATACAACTCAAGCCATCGGTTACAACATATATAAATGCTAAGATTAATTGTATATCCACTACAATCTGGACCTGTTTGGACCAGATGATAGAGTTACCTTTGAAACAATATCCACACATTGCACCTGTGCCAGCATGAATCCTCCAGGGGTTGCAGTTCTTCTGAGGATGTGCCTGGACCAGCATGAGTTATTCACGAGCCACAGTCCCTTCAGGGGTTTTTGACCTAGCTCATAGTAGACTCCATTCATGTCTGCTTTAGCAGTACAGGAATGGAAGCATTGCCAGGGTCATATACCAGCCCAGGCATGTGGGAATATATTGTTATCATAATATTACCAGGCATGGCAAAGTAAGATGATTAGCAGAACAGCAAACAGCAAAAACAGCCTTCAGCAAGCCACAGGCTCCAATACACAGTAAAGTAAATGAGCCTCATGGCAAGCATGAGAGCCTACCAATAAACAGCTAAGCAGTTATAACAGCTATAAATTCAAACTATAGTCAATCTGATGTTATCTTGCACCTCTTAAGCCCCACAGTGCAACAAAAAATCCTGTGGTGGGTAGGGCAAATACCTACACACCTAGCTAGCCACTGCCTTTTCCCTTGGAAAGAG
Organism: Trochalopteron elliotii; assembly: GCA_024734555.1. Taxonomy (NCBI): domain Eukaryota; kingdom Metazoa; phylum Chordata; class Aves; order Passeriformes; family Leiothrichidae; genus Trochalopteron; species Trochalopteron elliotii. The sequence continues at coordinate 371,022 of JANPWX010019821.1, forward strand.
GAGAAAACAGAACAGAGACAAGAGTATTCATGGATTTAAACAGACAGTTTAATAAGAGAAGAAAAATTACATGTGGAAGCAGAAAAGTTTCACTATTTCCCATGGGCTAGGAGATGTTTAGCCACCTCCTGAAAAGCAGAGCCTTAGCACACACAGTGATTACTTGGGGAAACACAAGCCAAAAACCAGAAATGTTCCTAATCTCTCTTCCTATCCTTTTATTGCTTTCATTGCTGACTATGATGTTATACGGCCTAAAACATCCCTTTGTTGGTCTTTTGGGGTCAGCTCTCCTGGCCAGGTCCAGCCTAGTCCCTGAGAGGGGAAGGTGAGGGAGGAAAGTGAGAAAAAGGGAAAACCTTGATGATGGGCAAGGAATACTCACAGCCAAAACATGAGTGTGTTTGCAAAAGCGTTTCAGTTACAAGTTCAAAACAACACCATACAGACAGCTATTTAAAAATAAAATAAAATAAAAAAAAACCAAAAAAAACCCCCAACCCACACCCAGAAACCAACATACAAAAAGAAACCCCCTATCTTAAATAGACACAGTACAGTAGGCATGAAACCTGACACTTATCTGGTGAATTTCCTTATTTTCAATAGGCTATATCTTAAGGTTTTCCTGAGATTATGGCATTAAGCATTTGATTGGATGCCTTGTGCTATTACTAGAATTCATTGCCCTCTTCTGTACTTGCTCCAACAGGTCCATGTCCTTCCTGTGCTGTAGACCCCAGAGCTGGATGCAGTGTTCCAGGTGTGGTCTCACCAGGGCAGAGCAGAGGGGCAGAATCCCCTCCCTGGCCCTGCTGCTCACGCTGCTTTGAATGCAGCCCAGGACACAACTGGCTTTCCGGGTTGCAAGTCCTTATTGCTGGGTCATGCCCAGCCTCTCATCCACCAACACCCCCAAGTCCTTCTCAGAAGAATCTGTTCATCTCACTGCCTGTGTTGGAACTGGGGGCTGCCCTGACCCATGTGCAGCACCTTGCTCTTGGTCTTGTTGAACCTCATGTGATTCACATGGTCCCACTCCTTCAACTTGACCATGCCCTTCTGGATGGTATCCCATCCATCAGGAGTGTCAATGGCACCAGCTTGATGTCATTTGCAAACTTGCTGGAGGTACACTTGCTCCCTTTCTCTATGTCACTGTTTAAGTCATTAAACAGTACTGTTCCCAATATGGACCTCAGAGGGACACCACTTGTCATTGATGTTAATAAAGACACAGAGCCATTAACCATTACCCTCTGGGAAACCAACCCAATTCAACCAACTTCTCATCCACCAAAGAATCCACGCATCAAATCATCTCTCCAATCTAGAGGGAAGGATGTTGTGGAGAGCCATGTCAAAGGCCTTACATAAACCAAGATAGGTGATGTTCACAGCCCTTCCTTCATACATTAATATTATCATTCCATCCCAATAATCTGAACACCCTGAATGCTCTTTTGATTACCCAAAACCTATGCATTGCAACTTCATCACTACCCCCATAGCAGACTAGTAATGGGGAGTAGCCCAAGGGCCTTACCAGAAAGTCTCCTGGTGATGTCCTCTACCTTGTCCCCAGGTTCACACAGCATATTGGACTCCATTCCAACCTCACCTATAACTACATCCTGTCTTCTTCTTTGTTATGGAAGTGGTTGTGATATGAGGTGTAGGTCTTTCAGACACTGTAACACCTCCAATGGAGTTGGGTCTTCATCCATCCTCATAATCCACTGACTGGCCTCCCACATACAGACCCTCTTTTCTATTGTCCCCATTCACTCTTTTTTTTTCCTTCTGTCCTACTGCTTCTCTCTGTTGGAGGGATGACAGGCAATCCAGCTGATCTTTTTATTTTGTTTCCTGGTGGCTGGTTCTGTCTCAGAGAGTTAAGGTGGTGCTGTTCTACGAGTGAAAAACACGTTTCATTGTGTTGGAGGTCTTGCACAAACAGGACATGAATACTGTGAGATGTTCCTTGAACTATTATTGAGGCATCAGTCTCATAACAGGGTTTGAGACAATTGAAAGATGCAACAGTTCATATCTTGCCAGCAGCAGCCAAAGATCTCTTTGTTACAGGGCATTTTAAAAGTCTTCCAGCCAATAGCATATTGCTAAACCTTGCAGAAAACTGTTCTAGCCAATCACTAAAAGCACACGTCTGCGTCAAACAATGCTTGCTGGTATGCTTTCTATTAACAATAAACAATATTCCACTATTAAGCTTAAAACCTTCCACTATCTTGCTAAGCATATTTTTCTGCAGTCTTAAGGTCTATTTGAGCCAAGCCTAAAAACTCAAACTATCATTTTATGTCCTTGCTTACTGTATCATTGTATCTTCTCTGCTTTCAGACTTTGCAACTACAGCTAATTCTAAATTCTTCTGCTCTTTCTGTTTCTGGGGCCTACTTTCACAGCTTCTGAAAGTCTTCTTACCTTTAGTATTTCCCATAATTCATCTCTATTGGAAAGGTTCTGTCTGGGGAATTACACAGGGAAGGGGAAGGGAAAAGGGAAGATGAAGGAAAACAGACTACATGACTTTAGGTACCCCTCAAAAACCAACAGATCAATCCTTCCTACCACATAATAAGTTTCACATCCATAGCAATTTGAATTGAAAAAATAATCACAGAAAACTATCAAATAATTTTGTAAAAATAATTCTGAATTTTCCATGCTGGATATTGATGCAGTAACAGATCACACGTAAGTATTTTTTTACATATTTTTCACCAAGTATAGGAGTAATTGCTCCAATACATATTCTATTTCTCTTCCTCTACAACTTTCACTTCAGTTCCACTATTTTTGTGTTGCAAGAAAAAGAAAGACTGCATTATGCTTATTATAATTCTATCCCTTGCTTATAATTTCAGCAAATTTTACTAGTTAAGAATGAATATGTCATGCTTCTCTCTGCTTAAGGCTATATTAAATTTATTTCCATGTATAATCAGAAATTACTCAACTATTTCCCTGAAAAAGCCATCCAAAAAAACAAAAAGTGAAATTATCCATTGGTATTAGGTGATTTGTCAAATGGTACTAGCCGTATCACAACATACATTCTGCAGAATATAAGAAAACAATCATAAAGTTACATTTTATTTTTTGATATGAGTGTCCAGATTTGAAGAAAAAATAGTTGGAAACCAGAGAAATCTTCTTATGTCCAAACTCAGACTGAGATTTGTGTTTTAATTCTTCAAAAGCTCTAGCTTTCCCTGACATTCCCAAATCCCTTCAGCCAGCAACTTGGCATTCTTTATTATTGACGTCAGACTCTTATGAAGAAATACACATATTTATCAGAGATAATACTGTGCATCTTGCAATATCTTCCTGTAAAACCAAAAGAGAACTAAGTCTTCTGCCACACAGAGCCATAACATCTAGGATGAAAAGATTAATCCTACACTTGGTCGTTCTATCTTCTGCAAAATTTTTCAAAAAATGTTTTACTCTTACACCAGAGTCAGGGGTCAGCTACAAGAATTTCAGGTATCAACATGCCCGTGGTTTCCAGGTAACGCACTCTAGCGATTCAAGTAACACCAAATCTCTAGTTACTTATGTCAACAACATAAGCAATAAAATGTAAGAATTTCTTCTTGTGCAAGATGAATCCAAGGCTGAGATGTGAACAATGAGTATTTCAGGCTCTTTGGCCCTGTTGGGTTCCCTTGATCCCCGGAAACAATGGAAGAAAAAAGATTAACCAAATCAAACTACAATACCCAGATCACTGCTCCAGCAGTCTAAGTGGCTCACAACATATACTTGCACTCTAAGCAAGGTATAAAAACCATGTTTTCTTCTAGACAAATAGTGTTTTCCATTGAGGAGGGCTTACTATTCAGAATAACTTATTTCAGGCAATTTATTTTAGATCTTATGCTCTATCATTACTCATTTTACATGTTTCCAATATATAGTAAAGACCAGCTCCACAACCCACATACTTCTGCCTCCTCATTGCTGGGCATTCAGCTGTCTCTCATTGAATGTAATCAAGGTTTAATTAAGAAAACCTTAGCTTAAGCAGCTGTTTGGTGAGCTTGACTGATATGGACCCAGCCTCACCTGATTTACCCAGACAGAAGGTAAAACAACTTGGACAGAGGCACACAGTCTATGGCTTTCTCAAAATAAACAGTTTTGCAATACAGGCAGAGGTTCCTGCTCTATACTTCATTTACTAACTAACATAGATTCATACTGAAACTGTAAATAGTGGGGAGGGTGGGGGGGACGACACACACACTGAAAAGAAGGATAAAAAAAATTATAAATGAAGTTTAGACTTTCAGCATTCCTGTTAAAGTTGTCTTGCAATGATTTTCAAAGTGCTAAAATAGCTTTATCTTTTTGCACACACTCAAGAAAAATAAAATCCATGAGACCAAATAAGGAAGAATCATTTGTCTGCAAAGTTAAGTGACCAAACAGAAAGTTCTTTTTTCCAAGTGTTTAAAGTGTACGTACTCACAGTACATAGCCAAAAGATTAATTTCCATAGCTCAAGTACACATGCTTGTTTTGTGGAAATCTTTCTGAATCATAAATGGAAAAGTCTTTGAAATGAGAAGTCCAAGATTACCACAGAAAAAAGAATAGCAAACATCTAATGTCAATATTTCATAGAATCATGGAATGGTTTGGGTTGGTCTAGTGAAAGGTGTTCCTTCCATGGACAGGAACACCTTCCACTAGACTGGGTGGCTCAAAATTCCATCCAGCCTGGCCTTGAACACTTCCACGTCACCCACAAATTCTCTTGACAACCTGAATTAATGTCTCAGCATCACATTGTAGAAAACTCTTTTATCTGACCTAAGTAAACTCACGTTCTGTTTGAAGCCATTCCCCCTTGTCCAATGTTTACAAGCCCTTGTAAAGAAGTCCATCCCCAGCTCTCTTGTAGCTCCCCTTTAGATACTGAAAGGCTGCTATAAGGATCGACCTGGAGCCTTTTGTTCTCCTGACTGAATGGTCACAATTCTTTCAGCTCCTCTTCACAGTAAAGGTGTTACAGCTCTCTGATCATCTTCACGGCTCTCCTCTGGACTTGCTCCAGTGTCCTTCCTGTGACATGTACCCCAGAGCTAGATGCAGCACTGCAGGTGGGGTCTCACCAGAGCAGAGCAGAGATGGCCTGATGGCCACATTGCTTTGGATACAGCCTGATTTTCTGGGATGCCAGCTCACATCCAGCCTCTCATCCACCAGCACCACCAAGGCATTTTCATCAAGACTGCTCTCAATTCATTCTCTGCCGAGCCTGTATTTGTGCTTGGTATTTTCCTGACCCCAGTGCAGGACCTTACACTTGACCTTGTCTATCTTCATGAGGCTCATACAAGCCCATCTTTCAAACCTCTCCCAGTCTCTCTGGATAGCATCCTTTCCCTCCAGTGTGTCAACCATAGCACATGGCTTGGTGTTGTTCAAGTAGACTCCATCCCATGGTCCATATTGCTGACAAAGCTGTTAAATAACACTGGTCCCAATACCAACCCCTGAGGACACCACTCATCACTGGTCTCCATTTGGACACTGAGCCTTTGACTGCAATTCTTTGAGTGTGGCCATCCAGTCAATAATGTAGCCACTGCTACATTACTGCTAGTTGAAAAGGATGAAGCAAATCACCAGTGTAGATTTCTGTCCATTTTTTGCAAACAGCTACATCTTACAGACTCTATAGAGCACTCTGGAGACAGTGTAATAACTACCATTTGTCATATTTCTCCCAATAAGTTCTCTGATAGTCATTTTCTTGCTATGAAAAAACCCTTCCAGGCGTTCTTAGTCTCTTATTTACTAAGTTTTTAGGGGATAAGCCAAGTGAATTTAAAAATCTTTTAGACATTATCTAATAGATTCTTCTGAGTCCAGCACTCAAAAATAGTTGCCCAAATACCTGTCACATCCCTCTTTCCCTAGGTGCAATCAGTTGTTTCAAGTCTGGATTGAATTCTAGGTTTGAAATTCAAGCTATTAAATTTCTGATGTATGGAACTCACTTGAAAGACAACCCTTCAGCTTTGCCATAGTTGAGGAATGACTAACACCACAGTTTGAGATGGAATTTTAGTGACACATGAGAAGATGCAGCTGGTAAGGCTCTCAGATTAAAAAAGCTACTTTCTTACTTGTTCCAGATCAGCCTTTATCTGTTGCTGGAACACATTGAAAGTAACTGCTGAACTGCAAGAACCTGCAAGAAAGTGACTGGTGAATGAACAGTGAGGTAGTTGAAATATGGGCTACCCTTTTGTATCTCCCACTGCTTGATTAACTTATGTCTGATGGAGTTTCATTCATCTGCTAGGACAGCCAATTCTACTCTGTCAGATTAATGATTTTGGAGTACTGGTAATATAAGGGTTAAGCCTGCTCTTGTAGGCTAATTTAAATTAGCATCACAATGCCCTGTAGTAACTGTTCCACTATCATCTTGTGAAGGCTCCTAAAAGTCACATGGATATTTGTCTTCCTAAACAACTTTCATAATCAATTCCTAAAATACACTGCCAATTAGGATTTTTTTATTATTATTATTATTTATACAGGAATCAAGATCTCTTCATTTACAAAAACTATGTTTGGCAATAATCCATATTTCAATTGTACCACAATAAAAAGCAACATTTACATCAATTAAAAACATGTGGTTCAGCCATCTACTTTAATATATATGTTTAAACCTAATTAGCCTATTAAGTCAACCTGATTATGTCTTTTTAAATGTCTGCTTTTCTTATTTGCTAAAAGTAAGCTTTTAAAAACAAAATATACTAAGCAGTATTTCATCTGAATCCTATCAAACAAAGTTATTGAGGCATGAGTTCTATATAACCAGTGAAGCAGAAGACCATGCTATTACATGGATAAATGCTCCAGAGTTACTGAAGCAACACAAAAACAATCATATAAACATGGCTTTTGAAACCTCATAAGCAACTTGTTTTGGAAAAAAAGTGTGTGGGGGGGTGTCTGTATATATATTAATAGGCACACACAGATATATATATATATATATATATATATATATATATATATATATATATGCCATTTGACATCGAATCTCCACAAGAGATACACCTGGACTTGCTTCAAAATAATGTTGTTATCGCACTCGACTCCTCCCAAAAACCACAGAAAAGAAGCCAGAAATTATGGCTTTCTATGAAACTTAAAAAAATGAAATCCTTTTTATTCATGGTTTAAGTTCAGGCAAAAGAAAAGTAACAATTCTTGATCCATTTTGTCTCTGGAAACACTATCACCTCACAGTAGCTTCAGCATCCACCTTCTTACAAATTCTTTGTGGGGTCCAAGGGGTTTCTAATTCAACTTCTACTCAGTTACCATCTAATTTGGGATTAAACCCTATCTTTACACATCAAGATGATGCCCAAGTTTGTATGTTGTTCCAGCACTTGGTCCCCAGGGTGATTGGAGAGGTCTGTTGGGTACTTAAGCCTGAACATCCCAGCTCCCAGTCCCCAGCAGTTGCAGCCACCAATATGGCTTTTTCAGAGAGGTAGATGATGTCATATCTGGGTCCCTTCCAGAGAGTGGACATGAAACAATCTTGAAATTCTCTGTTGTAAAAAAAATCCAGAACTTACATAAACCACTGTGAGCATCTATAAAACTGTACAGCAGAGTCCCAGAGAAGGGCTGTGCCCTGCTCCCCCACAAGGTGTGTGGGAGCTCAAGGCAGCACCAACACCCCAAGTGTGGCAAGGACACATGCCATACACAGACTGGCTGAGAACAAAATATCATCCTTCTTTATGCAATTCACCTAACACTGCAGAAGAGCATGCTTAAAGTCTACAGCCCTAACATCCTCTCAAAAATAGGTGCTGTTGCAGGCTGTCCATATAGACAGCACTCTCAAGGCCTCCAGTCACCCACTTTGTGGTTTCTCTTCCCACCGCTCCCCAAGCCTCTGAGCCTATTCCCTTTCATTAATTATGAAATTATTTTGTTCATTACAGTGATTTCCTCTCCACACTCACCACAGCCTTGCTAGTCTGCAACAGAGGAATGTTTGTTCTCTCTTCTCCCACAGAAAGGGCCTCTACACACAATATGGGAGAGGATTGGCTCAAAAGGATTGGCTCAGAAAATACACCCTGGGGCTTATCTCCAGCAGTAGACACCAACACCCACCACCTCGCCATGCCATGCCATTCAGGCCAGCAGGCAATCTTTTATACATTGGGTACACTGGGCTGAGAACCTGCCTAGCCCTGCAGCTCCACCCTCCCACTCCCACTCAGCAGCTGCTCTGCTGAGGGGGAGCTCTAGATGAGCCCCCAGAGCCAGGGTCCTGCTTCACCCTCGCTCTCCAGCTCCCAAGATCCTTAGCCCACCTTAGCCACCAGCACTGGCCAGCACCTTGCAGGGTTGGGGCCTTATAGGTGGCCAGAAATGTGATTTGGGCAGATCCTTTTCTCTTTTGTTTATACAGCATATGAAAATCTTAAATTCAAGGATACCATGGTCCCACAGGGGCATCATGCTCTCCCCAGCTGCAGGCAGTTAGCCTAGACCTCATTTGCAGGGGCTGTGGGAGCAGTGGTGGGCTAGTTCTCACCTCAGCCCACCTCCTCCACAGTAAAGGCAAAAGCTACTGGAGTATCAGGTCAGTGTCTGCTCCAGGGTCAGAGGTTCACCACTTAATGAGTAATTTTTTCTACGTTTGCAAGTGTTTTACACTGCACACAGTAAGGCTAGCATGGAGCTTATTTGTTTCCAAGTGCAAACATTTGTTCATTACCCTAGGCTGATCAGTAGGGTAAAGAACTAACATTTCTGCATTAATGAAATGGGGCGACGAATAAATAAATACCTTGGGACTAGCCAGTCTAATGTAAACTAACATTTACAGCTGTTTTAGTTGAATTGAGTTAATTGTCAATTAATGCAAGCCTTTACACTACCAAAAATAATCTGGATAGTTTCAAAGCGAATTTCTTCTACTTCTTACATTTTTATTATTTGCTTACTCAAAATTAACATAGTTAGGCTAGCAAGATACACATATAAAGAGATTCTTAGAAGTAATCTCTTAAGCCCACAAGATAGTCTAGGACACAAAATGCAGTACGCATTCCTCATTCTGTGAAACGTCAGTCAGAGGAGGTAGAAGGGGTTTTCTACACTTCCCTCCATTCAAAGCTGTAATGAAATGCTTGTCATTAAAGAAATTTGCCCTAAGCAATGTTCTTTTCATAATAATAGTAACCTAAAAGACAAATGAAAGAAATCAAAGAATGAATTTCATCCAACCATTTTTGCAAGGCAGCAGCTGGCACCCATAGTCACAGAAGTATCTGCTGTACCACAGACTCTAACAAGAGAACAGCCAAGCAGTCTATAGCAAAAACCCAATGTGATGGGGGTGGGAAGGAAGGTGCTGTAAGATTCTTGAATGTGAAGTTTTACGCTTGAGGGAGTTTTCACAAGAAAGTAATACACTGCTCAGAAAGGCTGTTTTACTGAAAACAGAACTGAATTTAACTAACGTAGGGCAAATGTTCTGCTATACAAACCCACGTCTGAACTGTATGTGTTTCTTAAGTGTGGGGTTTGTGTGTTGGCTTTTGCAACACGAGCCAAACCTGAGGCATAAAATAGTTTTATGTTGGACATTGCTGCCCTCCAGTGACAACACAGGACATGTTATTGGGGAAGAGAGCTTTTGCTGCAAAAGGCTTCTTTGCTCTCAAGGTAAGTGATCAGCTGAACATTGAACTATGACAGAATTTAATGAGACTGAAATCTTAATTAAGCCTAGCCTTAAAATATCATTTGAGTAAACAAAGTATTTGAATGTAAATAAATACATATTTCTGCAAATGCAATGTGCAGTGCAATACAATTACAATCAGTAATACTTCTAATATACTTCTGTACTGCAATAAAACTGTGTATGACAAACATTTCAGAAAAGCTGAAAGCAAGAGATCTATATTACATGACAATTAAATAACAAATGGGTCTAATTTAGCTATGAAACTTCTTATTAATGTGACAGTGTTTACACTACTGGGGACTTTCACAATAAACATTGTCAGACATTGCAACAAAAAGCAATGTAAATCATCATTTCCTTCATTTCATAAATTGCACATTTGCAGGATTGCCCAGCATTTCAGTGGGAATAAATGACTGTGTAATAGATACGTTGATAAATTCGTGCAATAAAATATGGGAAACATAGTAGATGTAGTAAATGATTAAATGTATTATAAATGTTATACTTTATAACTTTGTAAATGCAAAAGTAAGTCCTGGTTTCCGGAACAAGGAGGTGTTTCCAAATACCAGGACATACCTTGCAAAACTGTGAAGTGACAGATTAATACCCCGATTTGCACGAGAAAGAAGACCAGCTCGCCAGGCCAGGATGTTGGTCCTTGATGAAATCAGACTTTGTGCACCTGGACCATCATGGACCATCGAACCATTAATAGTCATCTCCAGGGTGGACCCTGGGTTTGAGGAAATCAGCATCCCAAAAGGAGGTTCCGGGAAAATCCTTTCAGAGTGTCCCAGTGCGGGAAATCTGTTTAGGATTCAGCACCGAGTGAAAAGACTGTGTTTGAATGAGAAGACACAATACCCCCGCTGCTAGGCACAAAATACAGTATAAGAACTCAGACTCAAACCCCAGAAAATTGTGGAATAGGGCAACATAGCATCCTTGCTGTCGATCGTCTGTTTCACCCAACATTCGAATGTTGTTCTTGTGGCTGTCTCAGATAGATTTTAAGATGGAAAAATAAAAATTTGTTCTTTCTATCCAATTGGCTAAAATTCATTTATAGCAACTGCTTTAATGTTTGCTAAAAATGAACCTTTTTTTTTTTACAAGAAGTGTGTTATATGGTAGACAAGTTGTTTGATAGTCCTTAATATGGTAGTTCCAAATTTCCAGTATTTTGTGACTTATTTTCTCCTTGTTTAGCTTATAGATTTGCATTCTGATGGGACCTTGTCCATATTGCAAAAAATTATGAAAATCATAACCTTTGATGAAGTTTCTTGATGCAAAATCTTAAACCTACCTGTTTCACCAGGAAACAAGTGTGTACCTTATGGGGAACATGATCAGAGCTCACACCCAGGTCTTACAGATCAGCCTGTCCTGAGGACACATTATTTTGATTTTGCAAACTTGTCTTCTGTAGCTGGCTTCAGTAAAATACTGTTTTGGATCAGATTAATAGTAAAAAATTATTAATCAGATTACTAGTAAAAATGGTCATACATTTTTAGTCTTTAAGTTTGCCAGCAGCTTTTGGAGTCTCATGCACTTGTGCTCTGACAAGCAGAACACATTCCTTTTTTTTTTGTTAACCCGGGACTACAATGCTCCAGATAAACGCGGCGAACTATTTCCTCTGTCATTAGTAAACCTTTTAGCTCTGCAATGAACCTGGCAGAACAGTGTGCTAAATACTAAACAGCTATCTAACCTATAATCAATCTCTGGGACACATAAATGCACTCTTCTAGGTTCCTACACTGCACTTTTCTACTTCACCAATAAATTGTGATCTGAAAAAAAGTAGTGATAAAAACACACTACCTGAAATATCCCTACCTGAATTTACCTACCTGAAATATCTCAGAGGAAGTGTCTAGGACACACTACCACCTAGGCTCCTTTTTAGTAACATGGTAAAGAAACTATCACAATTATCTGAGAAAATTTCCTGTGACACAGTTCTGGGAGTGTCAGGAGACAAAGTCCTTGCATTGTTAAACAGAAGGGATGGATATTTGCAAAAAAATAACTATGGGTGAAAGAAAATCAGAAAATATGAGTAATTGCATGTAGATGAATGGAAGGGTGTGGAAAAGCACGGAAAGAGCATAGTGAGTATGGGATGGACAGACAGGTAGAGACACAGGACAGAGCATAAGATAAAAATATGACAATACAAACGAGAAAACTCCAGGACTTGAGAGCAGAACAGAAAGTCTTTCCATGCACTGTCCAGACTTTTTGTCTTCAAATATTTTCTTGTATTTTTTCAATAAATTGCTTTCCTTCAAAAAGAAAAATATTTTAAATTCTTGATATATAAAGTACTCACTCGCCTAAATCCTAAATCTCAAATTTAAGATAAAAGTAAGAAAAAGATGGAATTTAAAAAAAAAAATGACTTAACAAAATGTTTATAGAACTTGTCTTCAAAGAAAAACATTAACGTTTAAACCTGCTTATACATCTTTCATTCAAAGTTATATAGGCATGTCCATGCTTCATTGGTTGGGTTTTAAGGCTCCCCATCTAGCTTCAAATGTATTCTTTGGAAGTAAAATTTCACTACTTTTATTTAACAAAATCCTATCAGTAACTAATCACCAAAGATATTTCACACTCTAAAGTACCTGTTTGTTTCATTACTGCCACGACTCAGAGACGGGACTTCAAAAGAGGAGTGCAAGAAGTAGTCCAAGCAAGAAGTCAAAGCAAAAAGAAGTCACTTTATTGTTGTCACAGATCAGTTTACATACTTTTGTGGCCCCAAGGAGTCACATCCTTAAGCAGAAATTTCCCACTAGTTACACAACCAGCCTACTGTTTGCGTTACTTGGCAGCCTTACAAAACTAGTTTTAAAAACCTTGATAGCTGCATATGCTGTACTTTTTGAGTTTTTTTCATATCTGTAGTTGCTTATCCCACAGTCTGTATCTGACCAAGGCCAAATATCTCGATCCATAAGCTCAGCTGTGCTCTCTGTTTCATCTCCCATCTGTTCTCCCATACATTCATTTTAAATGTCGTATTTATTTTGAACTCACTTAAAACCTTGATTGTCATCAGTCTCTCTGGGAAAGCAATTACACACAGGCCGAATGACTTCTACCCACCTTAGTACTTCATTATTTGTAAGAACACTGAGAGAAAAAAAAAAGAGATCAAAAGTCACAAGATTTTCTTTAGCAGGAAAAAACCACAAAATTATCTGTGTATCTTCCCCACTTAAGAACAACAGATTTTATGTTCATCACAGCACTTTGAGGCTACACTTATTCACATTCCTTTTCAAAAAGCACAGCTATTCTGTGAGAACTGCAACGCTCAAACGGTCCATGAATTCTTTAGAAAAGCCACTATTTGTTCCTTAGGACCACCTTGCAATGTAAATTATTCATGTAAATCTTGAGAGAAATTCATTCTGAGGCACTTCTATACTCAAATGTTGATACACATCCTCAGGTAAATAGAGAACAGGATTCAAAAATTGTTACAACTTTGCCTGGTGACCTGTTTCACTCACCAACCCTGGAAAGAGTTAAAAGACAAGGAGATGTGGCACTTAAGGTTTAGTTACATGGTTTACTGACAGCATTACTGGTTTAATGGTTGGACTGATGACCTTTAGGATCTTTTCCAACCTCAATGATTCTGTGATCCTATATACAAAGTTGTCCACAACACCTCACAATGAAGCACTAAAAATTCCCTGAGTTTCAAAAGCAAAAGTAGTTTCCAGTATGTGTTTAGCAAGACACAGCCTTGGATATAGAGCAGACATACACTGAGAGGCAAACATGACAAGATGACTGATGTCACCATTATCTTTTATGAAAACCACTACAGGAAGGCTCCTGTGATCTAGGATTTTAATTTTTTTAAGAGAAAGATAGTAGTCATTGTTTCACATGCATGTATGCATGCAGCATATATACATATACATCTGCATGTTTCTATATAAATGAAAAGAAGAAAGAGTATATATTCTAATGTTTATGTGTATACAGGTATCTTTAAGTATATACCTCCCTAAACCTGATTTTCCAGAACTGGAACATTGCTATACGAAGCAAGTTTACAAGTCACTGCTTAGCCTTAGACTATCATTCATGTCTGGTCACTTCTGATGACTTGGAAACAAATGTGGAAGTGCATGTATTCTTGTGCATTTGCAGAAATCTCTTAGTAGAATTTACTTAATCTATACAACTTTGGTACAGATTTCCACCAGCTTAATCAAGTATAACGAATAAGAATTGCCAGAGTTGGCAAGGGTTGTGTATGGTTCAGTTAGGATTCTTGTGGCCCAGAACTCAGCTATGGGCAAGCTTAATGTTACAGCTCTGATAGTGCCACAACCATGTCTTCACTTTAGCATAAACACTAGCAGAAATATTTTGGAAAACATGAACTACTTCACAAACTGTTACTATAATTCACAGTTTGATGTTTAGACTAATCTAAAACATTTCACTCAATTAATAGCTTCTACTTTTATTTTCATCACTTACACACAGTTTAATACAGTACCATCTGCTCTTACAGACCTGGTTTTACTTTGACATCTTTCACTGTTAATTTGCTTCCTTATTTTATCTTAGAATGTGCATCTATTCAGTATATGTTAAGTGAGTTTGTTTTGTGGAATCATTGCAAATCTCAGGCACTTTGACTTATTCAACTGATAAAGAGAATTTTGATAAATTTACTGCAGAATGCCTGAAGATTTTCTCCAACTACTCCAATTACAGTTATCTCTCTAAAAATACATTTGTGACATGAAAAGAACAATTCTCTAAAAGTTACAAAAAGGAAACACTCCACAGGAATGGCTGGAGACTGAAGTGGAAAGCCACTTTCAGGAAAAACAAACATGAGGCAGTCAGTATTGTGTACTAAGTATAGACCCTGTCTTTTTTTCCTGTATCTTACATATTGTCATTGGTCTTTTATTCTGGTGAAAATACTTCAAATTTTTGTCCTTGTAGAAGTTTCTCATTTGGTTCTGGGGAGCAAGAGAAATAAGCAACTCAAAGTATTTCTTCCTCTCTTTTAAGGACTACCTCTTTGATTCTGTCTTTGATTTGTTTCCTATTTTTAAGATTTTTTTTTAAATACCTTTTTCAAAATGAAAACAATAGCATGTTCTTAGTAAATCTGTGATTATTGACAGAAAGTAACAGAAAAACTTAAACAGAAAATTACTAGGTGTGTATTTTTTGTTGTGGTAAGATGACCGTTTGTTGCTGCTCACCTAATTTTCCCTGGATTACACCACTAGCTTGTGAACAAGAATTCCCTGCTGGTTATATCAGTAAGAAGATATAGTCCCCAATGTAAGATTATAAAAATTGTTTCTGATTATATGTTGATAACATATAGGTGTTAAATATGGGCAAATGTTTCAGTTTCAACAATTTTTAATTTGTGCAAATAATAAAGTAAGTAAAATCATATTTTAATTGTATTTTAACTCTTACTGCTTTTTACTGGCTGGTGAAGAATACGTTACAAAAATAAAAGTGAAAAATACCTCAAGAGGAAAATGAACATGAAAATTAAATTTGATCTTTTTGTTCTAAAAGAAAGGAAATCAGGTTTTGAAAAGGGCATTTTCACAGTGACACTCTCCTCATCCCCATCCCATCCTTCCTGGGCTTACTGCTCTGCTTCGGAGAGCAGCACACATTCATGCTTTAGCTCCAGATACAATCGCTAGTGAAGTCACGTGAGCTTAGAAGAACAGGACTTGGTCTTACCTGAGGGACTCAATCTTGGAGGTCTTTACTAACATACATGATTCTGTGATGCTATGGTAACATTTAAATCGGCCAATTTTACCTGATGCAGGCTTTAGTTTGTATTTTGGGGCATTTTTTGTCTTTGATATATGTACCCCTGAATATTTTTTGCTTGATGCCTAGAGCCCTATATAAAGCATATTTGCAAGAGGCTGGTTATTTTGGGCTACTTTTCTTCTTTCTTACTTTACCAATATCACATCTTAGTGGTTAGAGACAGCATGGCTAAAGCATTGCTAGGAAGAGGTACAGCAAGATTTATCTGAGAATCACAGTGAGGGACATCTCTCAGCTCAAAGCTGATGACTGTTCATTGAGGCTACAAATTTGGAGGCAGCCCGATACCAGTGACTGGTTGCATCACTCTTGCATGCAACTGACTGCAGAAGCTGATGAACCATAAGAACACTAAGCTGACAGGTCACAGAAGTTATGCTGGACTGCTGTTCATAAGCACTGACTAAAAGAAAACACACTGATTAAAAATGGCTATTGAAGCATATTTTATTATACAGTGATTTGTAATACAGGAAAGGTGTCCGTTTTAAACATATATAAACAAACTTACAGTAAACAAAGTGATCAGTTGTTTTAAGGAGAAACAAGCTGCAGTAAATCCAGTTTTACATGTAAACAGTAAAAAATTTTAAAAAACTTTTCACAATTTAGAGCCTTATTTATAGAATATACAGACTTTTATTGAAAGATGAACACACAATAGGCACAATTTCTTCCTCATACTAGTATGAAAATACACTTATATTTTACATACTTCTTTTTATATTCAGTGGGAACCTCCACAGCTTGGTTTTATTTGTTACTCAGCCACTTAATGACCAATGTTCTATTAGTCCTGCTACCTGAACCCGTAACTCAAGGAGCAGAATTGTAGAGAAAGGACTTCTTCGTACACTTTATATATAGACTCACATTTTCTTTTACAGGAAGTTTTCTCGAAATAAAAGATAGTTTAAAAAAATTAATAATGACAAATACTGATACTACTAGTCCTAAGGACACCAATAAGAAAGGACTGATAGTAATACAGAGGAAGATAAATAATAAAATAACTAAAAAGCTTCTCTAATCCATAAGTAGCCTAGTCAGGGTTAGAGAGAATTACATGCTGTATCAGATCTGGCAGAGGTAGTGATGAAGGCCATTGGAACTGTACATGAGATATTGGTCCATTTTTATAATTATCTAACACAGCTAGAAACATTGAAAGTATGTTTCTTTATAATATACTGAAGTACCATGAGTACATGAATATATTTCTCCCACCGGTTTATGAATTGGGGATTGCTGACTGCAGTATTTTTACCTAAAATGCTACCCCTACCATTGCTGTATTAGCAGTGGATAGGGGAAAAAATAGGAAACCTCTTTAAAAGGCTATGTGGATTGCCTGCACTAGCACAGAACCTATTACTTTATTTAATCTGCATGTATGCACAGCTAAAGGATGTCCCTTGAAGGAGTGGCCTATAGATATTTAAACTACTTTTTAGCATCTTATACAGATTTATAACTGTAATTTTTTTTTCCTAAGAGAGGATTTTCTAGTCAATACAAAAGTAGTTACACAGAAAAATACTTAAGCCATGTAAGGCCATAACAGAAGTTAGAAGCTGCAGTTTGTCTTGTTAAGCCACTAATATATGCTAAAGAGGCCCAAAGTGGTTACAAGAGGCTACATGATCAAAACATTTTTGGAGCATGTCACAGGAATTATAGCCTCAGAAATGTGTAATAAATTACAATTAAAAAGGGTCAAAATACATGATAAAATAATGTTTCCATGTCAACTGAATAAAAATAATTTATTTACAGATCATGAGGAAAAACATAAAAGACCTTTCCTTTTCAAATAAATACATCTATTAAGGGAACACTTCCACTAACTAAAAAAATAAACTTGTGCGATTAAATGAATAGTTCTTATGTACTAAACAAAACCATAAAAATATTCAAAGGACAGTAGTGCAACCATGTCAAAGCATAAACCCGACGTATGCCATTTTACCTTTTACGCTGAAGACAAAGTAAACTTTTAAAGCAAAAGAACAGAAAAATTTATGCATTCATTATTTACTTGTAAATACACGTAAATATATGTAAATACATAAATACATGCTTTAATTTCTAGATTTAAATAGTTTTCGAAGTTCTTTTGCTTTAACATGAATTCAACATGGTATTACGTGAGCATTCAAGACATGGAGCTGACCATCACATGATTTCTAAACATGAGTTCTAACTGAGCTATAGCTTTATATCCCCATTTAACAGTGTTTTTTCAGTCATCTAGACATTGATCATAAATTTACTCCAAGGTAAAACTTTGTTAACAGCTAACAACCTTCAATCCTGAATCTTATTTAGAAAACAACATTGTTTCAAATTAAAGTTGCTTTACATGACACAAAAAAACCTACAGAACTTAATAAATGGATTCAGGCTACATAATTTGGCTAAATAACATAAGATGCATTTTGGTTATTAAAATAAATGAAAAACAAAAGTACCCAAAACGTCAGTGGTCTGCAGACAGGGAAAAACTTGTGAAGTCAGGTCCCTGAACTCACATACCTTCCATCAGCCTCTCTACAAACACAGATAATTCACATGGCACCCTCTGTATGATAAAAATACTAGATACTAAAGCAATTTCTACACATGCACACATGCCCTTAATTCTGGAATGGAGAACCCAGACATACTTTGCAAGAGGTACTCCTGATGTTGTTACACTGATGGAGAGAAGACCAAGGGAGATCTACAGATAATGAAAGGGAAGTCACCAAGACTGCAGTCAAATTCTTGTTAGTAGCAGGAGATGATATAATGCAGGAAAATTGCTATAAATTTGTAGTCATTTGGGGAACTGAAGTTGGACATGAAGAGAAATGTTTATCCAGAAAAGGAGGACAAATATGAGAACATGTTGCCCACAATGGTGGTAGTACCTGTGTCTTGGGTTATTTTCACAGGCTGGCTACCCAAACTCGCAGATATCCAAATCTAGGGCTGGCAAAAGTCCATCTCTGCTTGGGTCCTTGGAAGCTTGGACAAAACCACTTCCAGAAATCCTAACTGCAAATCACTTTATGTGATTCTCTGTATCCAGCCAAAACACTTTGCTCGTGCAGGTGTGTCAATAATGGTTAAGCAAACATTGCACCTCATTTACTGCAGGCCAAGAAGACCACAGAGCTGGTCAATCACAGCAGCTCAGGACACACACAGAGAACACTGATCCCCAGCCCAGGCTCTCCAAGTTAACAACACTGAAGGAGAAATATTTTGGAATGTAAGTAAGAGCTTATAACCATGATCTTATCCTGAGAAAATGCAAATGCCTGCATGTTGCAAGCTCACACTTCACAAACCAAGCACTGTATCATCTTCCTCTCTTCTCCCTACTGCAAACACATTCCAAATTAATTTTACTTCCATTTCACTTGTACCAACAGAGGGAAGGGTTCACACAGTTCACACTCTTCTGTAATTTTTTCTCAGAAGAGGCCCTCATCAATGCAGTCAGTTAAATTTGGCTTTTCTCCTCAAAGAAGCTAACTGAAACAGTGTTTTTTTTCTTTTAATGATATCAGGTTAACCACAAACAACGTGTATGTGATTAGGCATACTCCTGATACACCTGAGTGTCTTGCATTCTCTGCCACCTGCTTCAGGTAAGTCTCAGAACTACATTGAGGCCTCCTGTACTGCTGTGTGGGAAGATGCTACAACCCCAGAATTTCCTGCATAGAGTTAAGTAGCATGTGAAGAGTCTCTCAGTACTTCAAAAAACCCTCACCAAATATGTTTTGTCTTCTAGGGCTGAACTATTATACAGTGAAATAAAATGTCTAATTCATTCTGGCATTAGATTTCTCTGTGTTGTTAAAAAGTTTGCTGATAATTACCCCAGATTAGCTGCACTGATTACAGTTTGAAAGGATGCCCAAAAATGATACTTTTCCTAGTTGAAACCTTTTTTATTTTTTGTAAATTATAAACCATCCTGTTTCTCAGACCCCCACATTTTTACAAGAGATAACACAGTACAGGCCATACAGTGTTCACATATAGTGCTGATAAAGTGCAGCAAACAGCTGCTTGTCATATGGGTTTTCCATCAGGTGATAAAACTTTATCCAAGTTTGATTTATCAAACTAGGCTTCAGCCTGGAGATGCTTTATTGATGGAAACAGAGAAGAGAACAGTTTGCTGGTTCTGAAAAGGTTCTATCCTATTTTGATCAAAATCAGTGAAAATTAAGAATAACTGGATTTTGACCGCTAACTATATAAATGCCCTTAGTTTTTTACTACACTATGAAACTCTCGGGAACTAATTTATGCAATAACTCAGTGTTTAGAGATGCTGACACCTAAAACTGCCACCCCCTGGTACGTATCTCAGAACATTTTTAAAATCAGGTGAAGGAACTCTCTTTAAGGTGATTGCTGTTCATTCCAGGGTTCTCTTTTAACGAAAAATTTACACAAATGCTTCTGCATGTGCAGCAATTCTTTCACCTGCTGATTTAAAATTTACAAAAAATGCATTAAAAATATCTATTAAATCAGACTCCTATGTACTATTGCAATCCTTCAATTACTGACTGAATATAAGATATTTGAAAAACAAGGGAAAAATTACAACTCATATTGCTCTGTAGTAACAATAATGATCTAGCATAAACAGGCAGATAGATATTAGATCATAACTCATTTCAGCAATCCTACATTATCACAGGTGTTACATTCTCTCTGGAATTTTGAACTGTAATAGTCCAGACAAATGTTTCTTTCATCTCTGATGTGTAGTATCAGATGTAAAGTTTACAGAACTAAAGAACTGTTATGTCTTCAGTTCTTAGTCAAAACCCAACACTCAAAATGAAACACATTCTAAATAGCCAAGTTTTGAGGAACTACAATAGAACACCATGTACCTGCCACTGCCTTCTCCTAACAAAGACCATTCCGGTTCCCCTAAACTTAGGTATTACTTGGACCTAAGCAACCCTTAATGGTTTGGAGTTTTCTTAAGAAATGTTTAATCAATATATACTTGAGCTGTCAAAAAGTAGATAAGCAGACATGATCAAAAAGAGATTAAATTAACTGAAGCTGCCATTTTTTCTTTGCCTGTGAGTGATATTGGATATTACTAAGTTCTCTATGTAAGAAATATTAATGCCATAAAGAAACATGCAGGTAGAGACTATATATATTACAATATTGTGCGCAGTGACTATTGTAGCATTGTTTCTGAGATCACTGCATTGAATTATATTACTTAAGAAAGTGAAACCAGAGTCTATGGGGTGAAGCAATTTCTCAAATTTGAATGAGCAGAAAGTAGAGTCTGGATTTTGAACATTATGTGTAGCTTCTAAATATACAAATGTATAAGTCCATAATAGAAATAAAACACTACTGAAATATTTCATTTTTGTGGTTGGCTTAGTTTTTTTAAAATATACAAGTTTTTAATTAAGGAAAATTATCTGTCATTCAAACATTGCAACAGTTTTTCGTGAGTGCCAACTTTTTGACAGGTGTCCCAGCCAGGCTGGTTACTGATCTTGTATCATCTCGGTTATCACTTCGTTTTCGCACCTCACTGTAAAAATAACAAAACAAAACAAACAAACAAAAAGGCACTGAATTAACATATTTCTATTCATGTTCACTCTTCTATTTTTTCCCCACTATATATTGCAGAGTTCATCATCATCTATTGTAATACATCTAATACAATGTAAATTAGCACAAAATCAACATGTCTCACAGGTTTCAAATCTGGGAATCATATTGATGTTTTTATGCAATTCATAGTGATAAAAATGTAATTTTCAAATATCTAATAATTCTCCCATGTTCTGATTTATTTTCCACATTCTTTTGAGAAGTTTTTCTTATTTGCTTCTGTATTTTACCATAGAAAAAGAGTATGTTCATAGCTCTAAGTATAAAACCAAGTAACTTCAGTTTCAAGTACAAATTTACTTTCATAGAAAAAGGGCATGCTGTTGGATGTTTTTTAGAAATGCAGACTTAAAAGCTGTGTACATATGACTGATCATGGATTACAGACCACTAGCTTTTCAAAATTATACTTCAACCAAAAAATGGTTTGAAAAGGTAGTAGAATTGTAATATTTGGCTCACATACTATCATAGAAATACCAGGGTACTAAATTAACATAAACAGAATTTCTATCTTGTAAATAATTTAGAGAAGGGAACGTGAAAGAAAATACGTGTAATTGGAAAGGTCAGTAATAAAACTGAATACATATTAATATGTGTGAAAGAATTAAAAAATAATTACACATTGAATTATTACATTTCAAAATAAATTATGAAAGAGTTAAGAAAATAAATCCATGTACAATTAAAATTACAATTCATTCAGCAAACCAGTCTTAAAATTTGGGCTCTGAAACTGAATCCTGGTTTAAATATCAATTATTGAGAGAGCTTTCTAACATTTTCAAGCAAAAATGTTACTTCATTAAACATGGGAGAATATATCCCATCTTGTAACTTATCTATAATGATCTTACAGAGTATTATCTTTAATTTTTTTTTAACATTGGAACAATTTTTAAACCATGTGTGTATCTTTCTATGTATAGTCACACACAATGTCCTTTTTATAAAATATACTCAGATGTGTTTAGGTGGAAATAGAAACATGGCTACTTACCGAGCAAGATGAAGAACTGCTTCTACAATATTAGATCCATCTTTAGCACTTGTTTCACAGAATAGTGCATTATAAGTCTGTGAGGAAAAATAAAATGTTAAACTAACTGATCTGAGATGGTTCCCATGAGAATGGGTACATTTAATTACAAATTGTTTTCTAAATAACACAAAGAATAACAGTACATTTAAATGCATAGGATTTCTTCTAGTGATCTTCATTGTCCAACACATTCTCGTTAGTACTGTGAAATAAAACAGTAATTGTTTTTTAATTATTTCTGGTTTATAATCAACATATTCTGAAATAATAAACTGAATAAAAGCCATATTGTAAGCTTAATGCCCAAACTCAATCTTCTTGGGCACAAGACTGCAAAACAGTAAGAAAGTTGCCAGGCCAGGTTACTTAATCTAATTTGCTAGCTACTATAACTACAGCATCTGGTTACTGTAGGTTAACCAAAAAACATCATTCCATAAGTAACAAGACATGGTATCTGCCCCAGTATAATCAAACAATTGTGCAAGCACTCAGCCATTCAAGACTCTTAAGGTTCTTCCTATTATTCTACAAAATACAGGATTTGTGCATTTCTTTTACCCCATATAAATAAACGCAAAAAAACCTTGTCCACACTTCTATTTATACCAGAGAATTTATTTTTCTTTACTGCACATGTGGCAGAAATACAAGAGAGTCTTTTGAAGATGAAAATACTTCACACAAAATCTGGACAGACACAAACTGGTCAATAGTGTGCCTCGTATTTGAACTGGCAACTTCTACTTGACAGCAGAAAAACTCAGTCTTCTGTCCATCCACTTTTTTATGAAAAAGATTGAGAAGTCTTTCACAGCCAATAATCAATTTCAGCTCAGTAGACAGTGAGATGTGATTTAACCCAGCAAACACCACCAAAACACAATAGTTTAATGAAAAGTATCCATGGATCCTCATTGCTTGACTTGGACAAATGAACAGAAAATTACTTTTATTTACTAGTTTCTCACATGATTTTCAGATTAAAATTCCTAAGACCATTTTGTACTAATGAGGTACACTTGGACCTTACCATAGCCAGCTTTTCTCCATAGTTTATAGGCACACACTTCTGCCCTTGTTCTGTAACATCTTGACGGAGATCTGCCTTGTTTCCCACCATCATAATTGGGATATTCTCATGAGTCGCATCCTGTAAAGAAAATCTTATTTCCTTATTGCTAGAACACTCAGAATACAAAGAAGTGGCTAACATCATCATGTCATACAAATTTCCTTTCCATAAAATCTCGCACACTAGTAGAGAAAAACTGAAAAATTACGAAAGCTATGCTGAGAACTTTTTATAAACCACTCAAAATGTAAGCAGTCAGCTTAACTATCAGGCTGCAAAGATGTGCTTCCATTCCCATAAGCCTTGAATTTAATGTGTTAAGTTAATCTAATGGAATGGATTACTGCGTCCAAATGCTGTAATGAAAAAATTACTAAGGGAAAAAGTAGCCAACTCCTATACCATGACTACAAGAAAATACTTTCACAGAAGATGAACTAAGTATTTTGATTGCCACTTTCTATCCTATTAAGCATCCCCAGCACAAGAGAAAAACTCCTTGCACTAAACGCAAATTCATATTCAAATAAAAAACCAAGAAGTATACATAGAAAGACTGAAAATTTCACTTGAACTATAGCTAATTTAGAGATTCTAATATATTGGTTTAAAATGCAAAGGCTCCAAGGAATATTCAAGCCATCCACAAGAAGGTATCTGAAATGTGCTCCACATTTATTTCAAAAGGAAGTGAACAGGAAGAGTGTCATCAACATCCTTTAACACAAAAAGATGTATCAGACTGAATTCTGAGTATGTCAGGATATATTTAGGACTTCCATGTAGCTTTTATTTCTATGACAGCCTCCAGTCTGAATAATTACAATTTACATCTAATATAATTTTATAAATAATAAGGCTAACAATGCAGTGAAACATAGCTTCTAAGTTGTATATATGTAAGAGCCTTACCTCAATCATATCGACCCATTCTCTCACATTAATAAAGCTTTTTTCACATGTTACATCATATAGTAGTAAGACACCATCTGCTCTTCTGAAGTATGATTTAGCAATACTTCGAAATCTTTCAGAAAAAAAGGAAATATTTGTAAAAGGCCACATTATCAAATAACCATTCAGTTTAACATCATTAAGAACGCAGCATTATTTAATTTCACTACTGAGAACAATTCTTTTAATATAATACAATGAATCCTTGAAAACTGTTCCTTGATAGATGCTTAAGGATCAACAGGATTCTGTCCTAAACATCAATCAACATTCTGTATATCAAAACAATCTACAGTGTATCTATTACAGATAATCTAGTCTCAAATTGTGCCAGGGAGGTTTAGATTAGATAACAGGAAAAATTTCTTCTCTGAAAGGGTCAGGCATTGGAAGGAACTGTCCAGGGAAGTGGCAGAATCCTCATTCCTGGAAGTGTTCAACAGGCATGTGTGGATGTGGCACTCAGGGACACGTTTTAGTGGTGAACACAGCAGTACCAGGTTAGCAGTTGGACCCCATGAGCTTGGAGGTCTTTTCCAACCATACTGGTTCTGTGATTCTACAATCCACCTACACGTAACTTCCTATATTGATTAGCTCACTTTACTTCCTTTGAAAAAGACAGAAATCCAGTAAAATTATTCCTAGTCTTCACGATCAATTACAATCATCTTTGCCACCAACTTCCTACAATCTACTCAACCAAGTACAGTAACTAGGTATATATACTGGGTATTAAAATATTCTTCACAAATTTATTACATTAGAGAAAACTGACTGGATCTTTACCTACATACAGCCCAACACAAATCTTGGTCAATGAACATATTAAACTGACTTCCATGATACTAGATTAACCTCCTAATAAGCATTAAAAGCTGTCAGTAAAGAAATAACGGCTCTCAAATAAAGATGTCATAGGATTTTGAGGAAACTTTACACAATTTTGAAGAATCTTAAATATAAATTCAGCAATATGCAAAGATATTTTTGTCAAAATTCCAAAGTGTTTGGAAAGAAGTTTCTATATACTAAAAACAATGCAAATCAGGACCGTGATTTTCAAGGAAAGAATAGGAAATGGGGAGGAAGGGAAGGGAATCTCTAAGAAAAAGCCTGCTTAAAAATACAGGTGTATAAGAACAAAGAAAGCTAAAGACTAAAAACAGAAGGAACCATGTGCATCTACTCCATTGCTTAGAATTACCAAGGAGGGACACACAGATTTAATTAATTAATCCTGTGGTTAACCTGAACTATTTCTCTCTATGGCAAGAAAAGATTACCTCAAGCATCACCAAAGCTAACACAAAAACATTCCATCTGTCTTGAGGTCTCAGAAGAGAAAAATTGCATCTGTTTACAAATATTTACATATGAACCACAAAATTAATGGTTTTTTTCAGCTAGATGAAAAAAGGCAAATTACTTTTACAAACAATTCAAATTAGGTAAGTGCAGAGGATCACTAACCTCTCCTGCCCAGCTGTGTCCCACAGCTGTAGCACTGTAGGTTCTCCATCAACAATTAGTCTTTTCATTTGAAAATCCACACCTGAAAAGAATCATGTGTATCGTCTAAAAAACCCATCAATAATTTTAAAGAAACCACAGAAAATTAAACCATAGGAGCCATATACAACATTTTTTCCAAAATTCATCTCTTTTAATAGGTTATGAGACTTCAGTCAGTCATGCACGTACTTCTGTAGTGCAATAATCCCCTGAATGTATTCGTCTTTTCCCAGAAGAATTGATTCAAATTGCATTCTGAACAACAAATATGATCTCTCGCTCCTTTATTTGGCTAAAGAGTTTCATCAAAGATGTGAAAATGTTTTACAAAAAACTTGATTTCAAATATGAAGGAAGAAAAAGATAAACTAGAACAAAAATCCTGACAAGAGGCAATAAAACAAATATATAAGTATGATTTGATTGGAAGACAAAATTCAATCTTTGGAATCGTTAAGACTCAAGTTTGTTAGCTGACAACTATGCTAATGTACACAAGAAGTCAGCCAGAAATCTTTCTAGCTGTATTTAAACCAAAGCTTCTTCACTTCGAAGAAATCACAACAAAAAAATAGTAGGAAAGACATCAAAGGATAGTACAAAATAAGAAGGAAAGAGGGAAGTGTTGAGAAAAAAAGAAAGCAATGAAAAATGCAGAAAAGTTCATACACACACTGGAAGTTCCTTACACTGACATTCCTTCTCTGTTGCTTTGTGCTTTCCAGAAAGAGGCTTAATAAAGAAAAACTAAATTAGACCAGAACCCTATTGTGCACTACAAAACAGCTGTTATTACTAAGCTTCAGTACTCAATTAGATCTCACAGCCTGCATGAGAAACTGCGTGTGTATATCCAGGAAACCTTAGCAAGCAATCACAAAGGCAAGCTTATCACCCACTTCACTCCAAAATAACAATGACATTAATATTTTAAGAAGAACACCAACTATACCCAGAGTCGCACTGGTATTGCCTCGAAATTCATTCTTGCAAAGTCTCATAAGAAAACTGGATTTTCCCACTGCTGCATCTCCAGCAAGAACAATCTTGTAAGCTTTCTCTGAACCGGGGTATTTTGGAGTGAATTCAGTTGCATCTGACTGAAAATAAAAAGAATCCCTCTGTAACAACCTACAAAAAAACCACCTCTGTACCATTCTTTTCCATATTCTCCCTGAAGAGCTGGTTACCTGAGGGGTGAGAGCAGATATGTGTCTCCTCGTTGAAGCAACTGAGCTGCTTCGACTTACTGGTCGTGAGGGCTTCCAGTCTAAAACTGCAGTGCTGCTAGCAGGGCTGTATGCTTCTTCATCCCTGATCTCTGGAATCTGAAAGTATGAGTTAGTCCTCTGGTGAGAAAAGGATGATTTTTTGGAAAGGCACAGCTAAGACTGATTAAAACATTTTAGCAGTTTGGATTAAACAGAGATAAATGACCAGACACAACTGTGCAATTCTAATCAAAATACTGGGATTATTCCATTCTCACCCGTTTTTGCTATTAACTACAATTATATTTTGTCTTTTAACATTTTTATTGTTCAGCATCCATTCTTTCAGTACTCAAATACAGAAAACTAATATCTACATGAAAAATTCAGTGCAAAACATAGTCACAATAAACAATTGTTGACAATACTTTATTTCAAGGCTTACTTTGCAAACATCTTCCCAAGACATTACTCTCTATGCTCTTACTATTAACGCTAAATTAAGTAGAGCACAGCCGTAATCGACATTATTCATAGCAAAGTCTCCACAGAGATTAATGTCTACTAAATGCACAGCAAATTATTTACCTTAAAAAAACTCCAAATTCTACTGTGCTTGATAACTGTTTTTGCTATGGTAGTCCTCAGTAATTTGTTCACTGTTACTAACAATAAAACGGACACAGTAACACCTTCTTAGACTTTTTAATTCTCCAAGACTTAGCTTGTAAATCAACGTGTGCACTACCAGTATTCTATCTCATACATGCTTTTTTTCTCCACTGCCACAGCACAGTAAGAGGAAGTGAATGTAGAACTATTTTACTTCTGTGATAGATATGATGGTAAATTCGTGCAATTAAATATACAAGATGTAATAAATGTAGTAGATAGAATGTTTATTTTTGTAACCCTAAAAATGTAAAGCTGATCCTGGTCCCTGGAATGGAGAGGGCGGTTTCCAAATACTAGGACATGCTTTGTGAACTGTGAATGGACAAGTTAACACCTTGATTTACACCAATAAGGAGGGTGGCTCGCCAGGATGTGGCTCCTTGAGTTAATCAGATCTTGTACATCTAGACCATCAATTCATCGATACTCATCTCGAGGGCCGACCCTGAATTTGGAGAAATCAACATCCCAAAAGAGGATTCCCAAAAAATCCTTTCAAAAATGTTCCAGTGCCAAGAAACCTGTTCAAGATTCATCACTAAGGGAAAAGACTGGGTTTGAATCTAAAGACACAATACCTCGGCTGCCGGGAGGCACAAAATACAGTATAAGAACCCAAACACCAGAATATTGTGGAACAGTGCAAGATAGCAGCCCTGCTGTCGATCATCTGTTTCACCCAACATTCAAATGTTGTTTTCGTGGCTGTCCCAAATAGATTTAAAATAGAAAAATAAAATTTATTCTCTTTATCCAATTGGCTAATTTTCATTTATAACACTTCTATCTGCTTTTTTATCATTAGAAAATGAGCTCCTTTCTGCATACAGTTTAACAATCTTCAAAAATCACAAAAACTTCAAAAATGAATTGCTTAGCTAAAAAATGTATCAAAAAATGAAAAAAAAGGAGAACTATTTATACATTCTCAAACAAGTTTTCACTAATAAATTTAAATGTGTATGAATACGCATATTTACTTTTAACTGGCCTGTGGACAAAGATCCATTTTCTTTTAATAACAGGAAGCTAATTTTGTCTCCAATCAAAGGCCTTTCTCAGAGGAGTAAATCTGGCACTTACGTCTGTATCAGAAGCATCACCACCAAAGCCTTCTTGCATACACTGTGACCTTTGAAAAATCCTTTGATGCCTATATTCCACTTCTGAATCATACTCATTTGAATCTCTCAGGGTAGACAAACCACTGTCAAAACAGCTCTCAGGTAAGCTGTCAACTTCACAGTTTATCCTTTGCATCGGATCACAAAGGGCTAAAGAATCATAATCTTCATCAACACAAGATGAATGAGACGACCTAATAACAAAATATTGGAGGGGAAAAAATAAATTATTCCATACAAAAAATTCCAATAATAAATAATTGCTCTTCCCAACAAAATCTGAGCCCTTCTAGAACAGTCAATTCTTAGAAATGTTAATGTTAAGTTTACGATAAATGTCAATCCGCATCTTGCCTTTATAAAGAATTTCTCTTTCTCCATCATATATCTTGGGAAGCTCAGATTAAATTATTTAATCTGTGTTGCTGATGATGACTTTCCAAGTCTAAGTAACTATGACTATTTGTTAATTTTAAAAAGCCTATCTAAAAAAATTTCAGAAAGTCATGTACTATGAAGACATCAGAAAAAGAAAAATACACATGAAATTTTAGCTAATTTTGGCCTAAGACATAAAATGACCTTGACATATTGTATCTCATTTAAATAAATGCATTTGCTCACAGAGGCACACATGCCAATAAGAAACAACTACAAATGTAGAAGAGGGAGTAGCCAAGTTTCAGGAGATCAGTAATGGTGGAAGAAGTCACTGAAAATTTTTCTTACCATTTGGTTAGATAAATAAACTTTTACAACAGAATTCCTCTCTTTTCCTTTAACCTTCCTTCAAAAGTCTTTTGTTTTTTTTTCATTCTGGATACTTCAAGATATAAAAGTATTTTATTGAATGCTGCAATGCTAGTAAGGCTTATAGAAAAAAAAAAGGGTTTATTTATGTAAAATCACAGAAAAGGAAGGTTAACAGAGTTAATCTTAAAAAAAATCTTATAAAAAATGTTACAATGGCTACAATCATTATCATGCTCCTTCAGCAAGACAGGGACAGGCATCAACTAAAGTGGGGCAGCAAAGGTCTCCAAGTCACAGCAGAGAAGAGAGGGTCTGGCTTAGCCCTGTTGGGAATGGATGTGATACACTGAACTGCTAAAGCAGACAAGGTCAGCATCAATTCTTGTAGTAACAGCTTACTCCCAGAGGGGCTCCCCTGTGATGGCACAACACAGGAGAAAACACTGGGGAAAATCACCAAATTATTAAGTTGTTACTGCATCAAATTCCTCCCTGCAACTGGCCAAAAATGGGGGTGACAGTGGCATCACTGTCCCATGCAGTAACATTCAGAACCATCTAATTTACATCCCTTCAGGCTAATGAATAATCACATGAACACATGTGATCTTTGCTGTAGGATATCAAAGTGTACATGGTCTTTGTATTCATGCACCTACTGGCCTATTTCAAATCACTGAAATACTGAGGAACAGTGCATGCTATAACAAAGTCGAGCTTGTCAGGCATTCCCTGAAATAAAGCTCCTTAGCAGGCAATTTTCAACTTCTCTGAAGCATGAATTCAATGCTGGGAATTTCATACATGCTTAAAGCAAGTTAGATCAAAATGAATCTTACCAATAAAAAATAAGTCATACTTTTAGAACAAATTGTTTAAAATATGTTCATACGCAAACCAATACCTCTTAAGGCTGATCTGATGTCAGGAGACAAAGTACTGAAAACAAACAGGTTTTGGGACATTCATGTCTCTTTCTGTCTTTTGATACTATCAAGCCACACATGTTAAGATTAACCTTCATTCCTACCACATAAACATTCTTGTAAAGTAGCATGTATTTCTCACTTTTGTGGAAATGCAAGCATTGCACCATGTGGCAGGTACTAATAAATATTCATAGAGAACAACATAACTAAGCCTCCAAAGAAGTTTTAGTTACTCCCTCAGAAAATTACTGAATGTAATATGCAACTTAGAGTCGATGCCTCTAAAAATTTGCAGAGGGTCCAACATAAGGGAATTGGGTTTATATGCATTCCGAAAAAGGAAACAACTTGTGACAACCAAAACTTTACAGCCAGCAAACACATCTCACATGGAGACAACAGAGTAAGAATGACACTACTGAATGAATGGGGATATTATAAGTGTGATGCAGAAGTCAATTTTATTCCTATCCAAGATACTTTTCTTTCTAGCAAAATGTAAAACACAGACTACTAAGACTTCTATTAGAGATCTCTCTATGGTTTGCAATACCACTGAAAGAAAAAGAAGACAAAATAATCTATCAATTAAGGACACATTTTTGCTGATGGATCTAACTGTTTAAGAAACCAACTGTGACAGCACAGCATGATTGACAGCAGTACAGCACTCCACTGTCTTCAGTGAGTCTCTGAAATGATGAGAGGAAGTTCTGAACAATGATCTGTATACAGCAAGTACAAAAATAAATACCTCTGACCATCTAATTGCATTTAGATAACTTACTGGTTTTGCACTCCTATCTCACTAATATCCAAGTACACTCACTACTCTCACATGCCAGTGTGAAATGAGATGGTTTATTCTTTTGAAGAATCAGGCTCACATTTGTAATAATTATTACATGGAAAAAAAGGCACACAAGCTGAACACAAAACCAAAAATGTCTTATTTCTCAAGTATTGAGTAAGGCTAACAAAGGCCCTCAGAAGAGGTTTACAGTTTCTTGGTGACAAACAGACTGAGAATCAAACTAGAACCAAAAGAGACCAGGACCAGACAGAAGGCTGTCTGAACTCTCCATAAGTTTATGCTTCCACTGAAGAGGGTTATCCTGAGCTTTCTGAAGTAATTGAGAAGATTCCTATTGACTTCAGTATATTTTGGATCATGTGCTATGGTCACACATTACTTCTAAATCAGACAGTACTATTGTCTCAACAGTAATCTGCTCTTCTAAAACCAGTCATTTTCAAATCAACAGAAGCAAGCCCAGCTTACCTGTCATACTGTGGGTTCAAAGGAGAATGTTCACCATTAAATTTAGGACTAATTCTAGAAATGGTACTTCCTGGTGAGGTATTTGCTAACCGCTGCAACAGATACATAATTAATGCATTATAACTTCAATGAACACAGAGGACGTATCTAGATTTGAGAAAAAAAGTGTGCATCATCAAAATTACAAACTGGGTGTAATTAATATATGCTTCTTTATATTTTATATATATATATATTTAGCTGGTTACATTTAGTTAAACCTCATAGTATATATATTACTGAGAGTCAGAAGGCCTATTACCTATAGCATGGCTTCACCACTGCCTTTATACTGAACCTACTAAACACATTCAACCACCAAAGACAATAGAATTTCCAAGAGGATGATATCATCCACACCTAAGGACTCTGAAACACTAAGCTTTAAAAAGTGGTATTTAGACCATGGCAAGCTGACTACTAAATAAAAAGGGGAATTGCCACTAGCTGGGCTAGTTTCAGGAGAGCTACCTCCTAGTTCTTCAGAGAGATAGCGAAGGAAAAGTCTTGACCGTGACAAAATATTTTGTACATTCTGCTGTGCCTCCATACATTTATTCACTGGAAACAGCTTCTTGTGTCTTCTCTGTAATATGCTCATTGATATTTCCAGGCATGACAGTAGGAAATGGTATCCATTGTTGCATCTGTAGCAAATCTCTGGTAGCTTGTACCAGCAAAAAGCACTCATGTTCACCGGTATGGAATACTGGAAACAGGCAGTCACCCGACCCCTATTTACCTCCTTCCTGTCCAGTATAGTCTTTGTGGGCCCATTATTCTGGTTCCATCCTTCTAAAAAAGCTATCGGCTTTCCTTACAATGTCCAATCATTAGTTTTAAAGGTTTTAACAGATTTCACAGGACTGCCAAATGACAGTGTAGAGTAGGTTTTTTCTTACTTTCAAGTCTTTCTTTCTCTAGTTTGGAGGATGTTAGATGACATTTGTTGAAAGAGACTCCAGTGCAGCTCAAAGAGCCCAGAAAGGGTCTGACTAAGGTCTCTATCGAGTAGTCCATGCTATTCATTTTGCCAGTGACTTGCCTGGACAAAAGTTCAAGTTAGGTTAAGACCTTGCTACTAAAAAAGGGCAGTTTTCTGAGAAAGTGTGTCGTCAATGACAGGACACTCCTGTACACAACACAAATACATTATCTTTAGCGCAAGAGAAACTGTTGATTTATTCACCTCATTAAATATCACAGCATATTAAAAAAAAATAGTTACTTTCCAAAGCACCTCAGAAAGCAGCTGTGTTTTAACAAAACTTCCACTATTTAACAAAACATAAGTAAAATCTAACAAAACTATACAGGAGTATTCCCACAGTGAGTCCCCTGAATAAAATTCCATTTTCTGAGTACCCACTGAGGTACCAATTTAAATTTGCTTTGTTGATTCTTACACCTTCCATGACAATGTAACAAAATCATAAATACATACCAATGATCTGTTGTACTTGCTGAAACTGTTTTCAAGTGCACTTCTTAAACCATCGTTGCTGTCATGTAATTTTCTATTAGCTGATCTAACAAGAAAACACAGTTTAACTTGCAGAACTAGAGAAAACATGAAAAATTATGTAACTTCTCAAAAAGAAAAAAATTAAAAATGCTTTTAGAAGACCCCTTTTTCTTCTTTAGCTAAATACTAAAGATTATCATGAAACTAGAACAGATACTGATTGACACATACTCAAATACACTGACAGATACTCAAACTATCTGAAAAAATCACTGTGAATTTAAAGCTTCAGTGGCAGCCCAGGAAGGCCATTTTCACTTGTATAGCATGGTCTCTGGCCAGCTGAGTGGAAAAAAATATACCGTAGGAATGGTCACAAAAAACCAAAAAACCCACATAACAAAACAACTAGTCCAGCCATTTCTGTACAAAATGACTAGACTTTAAATATTGCCAAGGAGATTCTGAAGACAAATACAATTCATTTGCTTGAAAGAAAGAATTTGTTTAGGATAAAGAAATTAAATAAAGATATAAAAAAATCTATTCATTATGACCCTTCTTGTGCACCTTTGGTATAATACTGCACACTCTTAGTACTTTCCAGACAGCAATAAGACAGGGAGTTACTGGAGAACCAAAGCCAGCAGAAAAAGGAGAGAGGCAATAATTTCTGTGATAGCATATATAGACTCAAATTGCATTCAGCTTATTAGAAAGAAATGAAAGTTAGTGGGGCTAAGAAAAGAGATGGAAAGAAGCCAACTGAAGTGTTAGTGGGACAGTACCACAGTAGAGTTAATACGACAGTAACATTTATGACAGTTGAGAACATCTTTCATGATAATTTAGGCCATTTCAGTATTTTCACTTGGCACTTTTTCCCAAATTTCAACTCAATCTTTTGCATACAAAAACATTTATCCCAAATATATTGGGACAAAGTTCGATAATAAAAAACTGAATTACTAAAAACTTACTGAAGTATTTCAATTTGTCTTTCCAGATTATCTCTGTCTTCAGTATACTCTCGGATAATTTCTAGATCCCTGGAAAAAAAACCAAAATCAAACACCAAACTTAAATGAACTTACACTGAACAGGATATTGACATATTTTCAACATATCGCCTTTGGCAGAGCAGTTTAATGCAAAGTAAGATCACTTGTAGACTCATTAATCTCTGCCATTGTAACTCAGCAAAGACTGTGAATGAAAAATGAAAGATCTACAAAATAACCAAACGGACTGCCTCCTTTTCCCTTGAAACATAATTTATATTATCTGAAGATAACCACACAATAAAACTGCCTTTTATGCTCCTTTAAAAGAGTAACTAGAAGTAGCTTTCATCCACTTTAGGAAAACAAATGGTTAAGCCAGATATGGAAGGCTTTCAAAACTATTCTCCCTAATATTCATACACTCATGTGAGTGCAAGCCATGAAGAAAAGAAATGCCTGATGCTGTATTGGTGTTTTATTCCTAATAAAGTCCCACTAAAATCAATGGATATTCTTGCAAGATTGTGAGAGTTTGCATTGGAACCAGAACTTGCTCTTTCAGAAACACAAGAAAAGTGAACAGAATTGATGAAACAGTGTCAAACATGTACCTACCCTTTAAGGCAAACTTAGAAAATAACAGTTGTCAACTGCATACATAATAATTACATCAGAAAATAGATTTTGTTTTTCCCTGGTGAAAATATTATCATGTAGAACTAACTTACCTCTCAGTGTTCAAAGACTGATCTGCATACTCGCTTTTCAAGGTATCTAATTCACTCTGAAGAAAAGCTATATTTGTCTGTGCTTCTAGAAGATCTTTCTTAAGTCTCTGATTTTCCTTCAAAAAAGGAAGATATTAGGTGTTAACTGTCATAGTCATCTCCACAAAATGTTTGTATTTTATAATAATAGAATAAAAATCATCAAAGTTAAATAAAAACAAAACACTATAAAATTTGGCATAGAGAGGGAAAGAACATGAAGGAACACTAAATCAACAGAGAAGTCAGTAAATTAACATGCAAGAATCTCTTAACTTTTATTTTTCCATTCAGTTACAAAAAAATGGGACCACATAATCTCAAGCCATTTCTAAATGTCTGACATAGAATGTGTATACATTTTTACAGGTACTTTTTCAACTTAAAAGATCCACATACCCATGACTTTAAAAGTTTACTTTCTAGCTTACCAGTACTAAATTAAAAAAAAAAAAAAAACAAACCAAACAAACAAAAACCAAAATCCAAATCCCCACAAGTATAACAATTTATACTGCAGACACTAAAACTGAGGCTAAATTAATATGTTAATGATAATAATCTCTTGCTTACCAGCAACATATCATGTATTCTTTTTTTCAGTTCAACTACATCTTCCCTGTGACTGACATATTTGGATTGCTCCTCCAGCTTCAAGTATTAAAAAAATGCACAATTAATGTATTTGATTGTTCTGATAAAAAAAAAAAACTTTATGGAAATCACAATAAATAATCCTTAAAAGGTTTTACAGTTACTAAAGTTTTTAAAACTTAAAAGAGTTTTTCCAAATGTAGCAGACAGCATTATTTCAAAAATTACTGTCTTTCTAGAAAACTGATATGCATTTTGCTCTCTTTGGGTATAAAATACTCCTAACTAGTTACACAGAAGACAAACTATTAAGATAGAAACAGACAGAAACATTAACTTAAAAAATATATAAAAAACTATTACTACCTCAGCTATGTAGGACTTGGACAAAAAGACCTCATGCTTCTCGCAAGAAATTTCCATTTTTAAAAATGTTCTTTTAAGTACAATTAAGTACAAAACCCAAAAAGTATATCCATTTTGCTTGCTATTATTCTGCTAAAAGTTACAGCAAAAACCAAGGTCAAAATCAGACACGAATTACAAAATATCCCAAAACATCATTCCTGAGATTTCAGTTTACTTTACTACTAGGTATCAAATTACAAGATCAGATTGCAGTTGGGTTCTAAAAGGCACTGTAGTACTGCAAATTACTGTATCTGGATTGGTATAAATTACAAATACCTAGTGGCAATATATTGGACTATTTCTAATGGACCAAATACAAGAATAGGCAACTGCAATGTTAATAAACCTGATGGACCTAGAAAATTGTTAAGCCACAGAATTTAGGTAATAGTTGCTGCTCCCTTTCCTAAGTATTTCAACTAAATACACAGCATGAATACAAAAGCACAGTTGTGACAACACAACTTAAAAATTATCTGCAGTTGCCATTTACTAATACAAATTAAATTAGAAACCTACAGTTATGATTATCCATCTTGAGGGAGGCATTTCATAAGGTCAAAATCTCTTAAAACACTTTAAAAACTCACCGGACTTCAACTCACTTACCTTTTTAAGTTTTTTTATTGTCACCTGAAGATCCCCAACTTCAGTGTCATACTGGCGCTTCAGCTCATTTAGTGCTTCTTCAGCTTTTTGCTTCTCCTGCAATATTTCCAATCTCATTAGAAGTTGAGAAGTTTCAAATGCTTATTAAAAAATTAATTCATCAGATTGGAAAGCACATACTTTTCACTTAGAGTGCTTCCATTCTGTCCCTTCCTTAAGATCCATAGATTCTTATTCTGCAATTGCAGTCCACTTACAAAACACTCACAGAAAGAAAATGGTGGCATGAAAGAAAGGTGTTACAGTGTTTTTTATTCATGATTCCTGTGCTTAACATTCTCAATGTCACTTACTTTTTTACTTCTATTTTTCTTTTGAATTTTTTTGCTTGCAAGTGTTGGAATGTAACAGGCCCATGTCAGTAAAAGGCAAGCAGACAGCATCTCTAGTTTCAAATGGCACTGTCCCAGGAACAGAGACAAGGGGCTGGCTTCAGGGCTGTCTACTCAATACCACCCACATCACCAGGATGGTCTCAGCAGGAAAAATGCCGTGGATGGAAAAGAAAGCAGTGCCATCTTTTACCAGGGCAGGGTATGTGCTGGGCGGGAATCAGGACTGCACAGCTGTTGAGCACCAGGACAGAGCCCCTCTTGCAGCTGCTGGAGCCATTGGAGCTGCTGTCCCGTGAGTGCTGCCATCACCACAGAGAGAGAAAGCCCGGACATCTGCACTGCTGCCACCACCATGGACCCAGAGAGGGAGAGGCTGCACTGGTACTGACACCACCACTGGAATCAGCATCTTGGCAGCACAAGTCCTATTCAGACAAACTCTCTCTCCAGGTTTTGGGCTCCCTTACTTCCCTGTCTTCCCTTACTTCAGAGGTCCAGGAGGAGGAGATGGAGTTGTGGGAGCCTCCAAGGTGCTGCTTTTGTTTTCATCCATGGACTGGGAAGCCACATCAGGACGGTCACCATTTTGCCTGTGTTTAGAGATTGCAGCAAGTACTGCTCACAGGGACCTTCAGCAGTGAGTGCCCTTTTGTAGGTACAACTCCCACATTACCTTGTATACCCTATATTATTAATATTTTTGTGATTATTACAGCTTTCCAGTAAACTGTAATTCTAGTTTATAATTTCTCCTAGTTTCCTCTATTACTGGAAGGAGCAGAGGGGGTAAAAGGTGACAACTGGAGTGGGTTTAGCTTTCTCACGGTGTTTGAAACCAGCACAGGTGCTCAGTCTAAACACCAATACAGTCTGAGTATCAAACCAAGTACAGCATTCTGAAATTTATTTTAATCAAATTAGAGAGATTTTGGAAAGAGGCTGCATCAACCACAATGAGAAGAACAGTGTGTGTGGTGTGCTATAGACTGGTGTGTTTCACTCACTCCAGTCACTCCCCAGGGACTCCAGTTTCACAACACAAGAAATCAGAATGCAGCAACGACAAGTGGAGCCAATGAGACAGGTTGAATTATCACATGGAAGAGGCCTGCATGGACTCTTAGTATTCAGAATTAAAATTTCCTGCAGGTAACACTGACATTTGTGTATTAAAACAATAATCAAAGTAATCAATTTAAGGTGGATTCCCCTACTGTTGCCAACTATACAGACTTCCAAGTATTATTTGGTAACTATTTGCTTCCCTGAAGAAACAAAATACAGGATAGGCTCACACAGAAACAGGTGTCCCGGTGGCATGAGTGAGATCACTCCGACAAACAATAGCCTTGATTACAGACATTAAGATTAATGGCTTAGTACATTCCCACAAAGTAAATAACTTCACATTTACTCTCAGGGCGTTTTAGTAGGTGCGGTATGTGGAGCTAGGAGCTACAAGGAACACTGGGGAGTGAAAATGAAAAAAGCCCTGTGAGAAACAAGTTAACAGACCATCTTTCATACCTATGGCTAGACGCAACCAGTGATTGAGAATACAGACTACATTTAGATAATATATAGAAGATCGACTTTTGCATAATTCTAGTACATAACTGTAGATGTTCTCAGAGTACGCAAACACAGACAACCCAGTCATCTTTTTAAAGCAGTGAAAAAGAGTATTCGGGGCTTTTTCAGTAATTTACCATTTTTGAGAACAGTTATTTTGCTGAGAAAATGTATTTGTTTTCTAAACATTAACAACTTAGTTTCTCTGCAAGCGAAAATTTATCTCTACTAAGAGCTGCATTACCACTAGTTAAACATATTGAAACAGACTCGCTTTTTTGCAGAGGTGATATCTTTAACATTTTTATGCCATTATATTTTGTTTCTAGAAAC
Organism: Trochalopteron elliotii; assembly: GCA_024734555.1. Lineage (NCBI taxonomy): Eukaryota > Metazoa > Chordata > Aves > Passeriformes > Leiothrichidae > Trochalopteron > Trochalopteron elliotii. The sequence continues at coordinate 410,108 of JANPWX010019821.1, forward strand.
ACAATAGGCTTTTAGGGTGCGGTAGGACTGTGTTCTCTTGTGCAGGAAAAAAAAGCTATTTGAAGTAAATCTATCAGAATACCATTTACCTTCATGTATCAATTAGTGTGAGCTACTTAAAATCACCAGGTTGGCAGACAGCACTTTGTTGCTTCTGGTTCTGTGAATACTCTGGTGAAAGAACTCACAGCAAATATATACAGATGTTCAGTATACTGTGTGTCCTACTGAGCAATAATTATGCCCATAGTATGTGTTTTAATTAATGCATTTCTTATGTCCACATTAGAACACTTCCACAAACTGCCAAACTTATGCCCATAAAAAGTTTGGCTTAAATGAATGTAGGAACAACTCAAAATGAAGCAGGGATCTGGTCTTGTTCCTTTGAATTACGCAGTCACGTGTGGCTCTAATTTATCTCTCCCCAGGTAAAAGAAGAGGATTTTTATACCTTTTCATATAGACAGCAACTGGGTTCAAACAACAGCTAAAATTGAGCAGATCTAAACACAATTTCCCATTACGTTTGAGAGGCCCAGGCCCTCACACACTGTTATCACAGCTATCCTTTCTTAAGTCTCTAAAATGCAGTTGCAGGAGAATGGAGGAAAGAGAGATCATTACTCCAGACAGATATACAAAAGGAGGACCAAACAATCCAACCATTAAATTCTAAATAAATTCTTTTACCAAGAGAACTAGATTGCATTCTTTAGCACTAAAACATGATTTTCTCTAGACTGTTTCCAATATTGGTCTCAGAAGGAAACTCTTCTTGGCCAGTATGTTCCCACAAAAGGGAAAGACTTTTTTTTGTTTGTTTATTACACCTAAGCAGATACTCCTCCTTAGGAAAGCATTAAGATAATTCATTTTTTATGTCATGGATAGCCCTTTTTTATTCAGGCCCTGCCTACAGCAGCTTTGAGTCAGTCCATCAGGATAAAAAACACATCATCAATCCTACTTAAGACCACTGGGAGTTTAGTAATTATAAAATTCTGTAAATATAAAATACTCACTTCCTTTTTAACTTTATGCTCTGCAGCCTGTATCCGTAGTTCCATCTCCTCCTCTAACTCACTGAGTTGAACTGCTGCTTTGTCCTGAGCTCTAGAATTTAGAAGAAAATATTCGCTTAGGAATTGCCCTCTGGCTTGAAAGAAACACTGTGTGAAACACATATGCCTACCTCAACTGAAACAAATTAGACAGACAGACAGACAGACATGGAAACAGTTTAACATTGCCCAGACCTTGAAACTGGTGCAGCTGGGAACCTAAATCCCAAATTATTTTGAAGATAATTCAAAATATCTGGATGGAAATTTGAAGATAATTCAAAATAACTGGCAAATTATTTAAATAGATTTTAAATAATAGCTGCAAGCTGATGATTAGCATGAAATACATCACATCTACATCTTTAAAATTAAGTTACAAAGATAAAAGGTGCCTCTTGCTATCCTATGAAGAGACTTCAAAAGCAACTTGCATCACCCACACAAACCAGATCTCTGTCCATTCTGTTTGGTTTTGGCAGCTACGATGTGAGACTGACAGTGCCAAGCAGTTAAAACAGGTAAATAAACTCCTTGAAGCTCATGAAGCCAAAAGAAAAAGATCTCTAAAATGAAAGTAGAGTGGACATGTATGATAAAACTCAAAGCTGCAGTCAAGGAAGAATGTTTTAAGGCATTAAACTAACAACAGAGTATGCAAAAATTTGGTCCAGAATTTATCAAAAGTATGAACAGCTTATCATTTGCAGACTTATATGTGCTTGTATGTGCTTATGCACAAGGGTATGCATACAAACTAACTTCAGAACTCAGTTTACGGAAATACTTTGCATTGCATATTTTGGCATTAACTCTCAGAAGTTTAATCAAAAGAAGCATGAGAAGAGAAAAAAAAAAAAGAAACTGCAGAACTGAATTAGAAATACAATTCACTATACCTTTTTACTGCTACGGCCAGAGTTTCCATCTCTATGCTTTGAAGTTTTATCTCTTGGATGAAGTTCTTAATGACATGCTCGTACGGCTGGATTAATCTTGGTTCTGCTATATGTATGTTCTGATACAGAACACTGACCTGTTCTTGTCTGAAAAAGAGAGATATGCTCATTTTAATGCACTTACTTGAAACAATGTTCTATTAAAGGTTTGAAAAACTTACTAGAAATTAAAATATTCCCCTCTTTGCCTATTTTTGAAATTCAGCTTTTTTTTTTGCCTATTTTTGAAATTTAGAAAGCTAGACACAGGTTTGAACACTCAGTACAGTATGTCTAAATTTTTAAAATTATGTTTAGCATTTCCACTTCTCCGCTTTAATATAGCTATTGCAAAAAAAACCCAAACTGCCTAATGAAATATATTTTTTACTTCTACACATAGTGTAGTGAAGAGAATGTCACTGGAGTAACCTACAACGTACATCAAGTTTCTTGATTGCTGTAATGTTAATCATAATCCGTGAAGAAACCTAAGATTTCAGGAGGTTCCATAATGATTGAAAATAGGTATGAATGCCAACTACCTAAGCAAAAAGGGAAAGGAGATAGAGGGAGGTGGGCTGTAGGCAAAATAATACAGCTCTTCAGTTTCAGATTTGCAAATTATTCTGGTCTATGCACAAATAAATTTGTTGTTATAAGAAGCTAATTCTGTATATGACTCTCATGTGAAAAATGACAGATATATTTCATAAAGAAGAAAGAAAATATTTCTGTAGGTATTTCAGTTGTTAAAAGTGCTCCTGAAATTCATAGTGAAAAAGCTGCCTAAAAGCAGGAATAGTATATTCTGATTTCTATTTAATCTGGACTCACATAGATTGCATATTGTTATAATTGTCAGAGCAAAGAACCTTTACAAGATAATAAAAATTTAAAAAAATTAAAAAAAAAGAACAGCGTAAGAGCCAAACCACTATGACAAAGTCTAGTACATAAATAGCACTGATTTCAGTTCATGCTACTGGTATGTCATGTAAACCTTTGTTTTACATGCTAGGTTCCAAACCCTGGATTACATTAGGCAACACACCAGAAAATATTCTGTAATAGAATTTAGCTGTCCTAAGGAAAACTGAATCTGTTTGACATAGACTTGACATATGCTAGAACACGAACAGGTATTCAACAACTTAAAAACCAAATGGAAAAAAAGGAACAGAGAAGATCAAGTCTAGAAAGGTAGAGAAAACATGCCAGTAATGAGGAAATACACAATATCAGAAGCAGAAATACAACCAAAAATAATGTTTTGTAAGTTCAAGTCTAAGACCATATCTAACATCACAAATACATGCCCTCTTTTTGATGCTAATGAAAGCATGAACTCTGATTAAACAATCCTCCTTGTTAGACAGCTGAAGTTTTCCTATCTTCAGTGGAAGTAGTGCTATTTAACACCTTTGCCATACATGGTATCAACAATCAAGTGTATATTCTCTTCATTTTTTTCCCACTTGAAGCAATTCCACAGCTTTATCAATGTTGCAGCACTCTGCTTCCTGTATGTGATTTCTCCACTGAAGGTCTAACTTACTTTATTAAAACAGTACCATAACTGTTGCTATAACTCTAATTCCCTTTTAAACAATTTAACTACTGCAGGACACTGTAATACTTGTTTCCAGCTGAAATGCTGGCATTCATTTTGGGATAAAGAAACACAAAAGCAGCACAAAGAGATAAAGATTTACTGATGCCTGAGAAATTTCTGTGTACATACGTATTTCTGTCTTGCAAAGAATTTCCTTTACAAAGGCTAATGCTTCCCTGTATTTAGTAAGTTAAGTATCTTCCAATGTATGCACACAATTTCTTTTTCAAAATGTAGTCTAAACAGAGTAATGTTGAAGTTCACATATAGTTGCAATAACAAACAGATTTATCTGATCATCAGATGCTACAAACTGTGCAAAATAATAAAACATTAAAGAACTCCTCAAGTGTATATTTATTCAATTAATGATTTCCATTTAAAAAACTGTTAAAGTCATCTCCAGAATCCACCTGGAGACCAACAGCCAGTGGCATCCTCTGGGATCAATACTGGAACCAGTCTTGTTCAATTTGTTTATTGATGTCCCAAATGAAGGGATAGAATATACCCTCAGCAAGTTTGCTGATGGCACTAAACTGAGGGAGTGGCTGATCCACCTGAAGGTTCTGCTGCCATTCTGTGGGACCTGGATAGGCTGGAGAGCTGGGCAGAGAGAAATTTAATGAGTTCAGCAAGGGCAGGTATTGGGTCCTCCACCTGGGGAGGAACAACCCCAAGGGCCAGGATAGGTCAGGGGTTGCTCCTACAGAGGAGCTCTGTGGAGAAGGACCTGGGACTCTGGGTGGATCACAAGCTGTCCATGAGCTGGCAGCGCCCTCGTGGAGGGCCAAGGGTATCCTGAGGTGTATTGGGAAGAGCATGGACAGAAGGCAGAGGGAGGTGCACATCTACTTGGCCCTGGTGAGGGCCTCAACATGAGGAAAAGTCTATTTACATTAAGGCTGACAGAACACTGGAAGAGGTTTCCCAAAGATATTGTGGAGTCTCCCTCTGTGGAGATACTCAAAACACACCTGGCCAGATTCCTGTGCAACCTGCTCTTAACTGACCCTGCCTTGGAAGGGAGGTTAGACTGGATCATCTCTGAAGGTTCCTTTGAATCGTAATTATTCTGTGATTCTTTTCAAAGAACATGCAAACCTGAGATCAGTTAGTTAGAGCATGATGCTACTAACACCAGGTTGTGGGTCCAAAACCTGTATGGGCCATTTACTGAAGAGTTGGCCTTGATGGTCCCTTCCAACTCAGAATATTCTGTGACCTGGAAATACACATGCCTGAATTGAAGCTAGAAATCAGTACGTTTGTGATGCTGATCCTCTGCCCCACAGTTAAGTCTGCATTAAGATGCAGTAGTCAGAAACTCAAAGAAGTCACTGTGAGGTTTTATTCTCCCTCTGAGATTAAAAAAAACCCTTCTTTATTTCATATCCCTTCTTAGCCCAATGACCAGCTACCACACAGCTGGATTCAAAATATTCCAGCAACACAGTTTTAGGAAGCAGTACCTAGGCTTAAGAAGGCAAGCAATATCCATACAACCACAACCATGCAGGATTCTGGAAAGGCCTGGAAAGATCACAACTGGTCACTGAAACTCTCAATGATACTTATATGAGTGCTCTACAGCAATGATACAGGATGTCTTAATTAAAAAGTAGGTTCACAACTACTACATCAACAATTAAAAAAAAAAAAAAAAACCCACAAAAAAACCCACCAGAAACAACAACAACAAAACGGACGAGAAACCAAAGTCATGCAACAATATTAGCAGGATCACTTCATCACTTATGCTTTCAGGAAGATCTAATATACTTCATGAATTAGAAAGACTGTCAGTGATTTAGTCACTCCAAGTATCTATGAATCCATGATGTAGCAATTATGCAGACTCTGTATCAACATGCAGTAAGTATCTGAAGATTATTTGTTCCAAATTACTATTTTTATATTTTTAATCATTCCTCTGTTTTTACATTCTGTGGTGAATTATCAGTGAGACTCCTGCAGCAGGGCAGATTAGCTGCAATGAATATTGACCAATTTGTTTGTCCTCACTTCCTCTTGAATACATGCTATTTCTTTCTGCAAATTCATTAGTTATTCAAAATTAATTGTCAAAGAAGACTTTACAAATGGATTTCACCAAGTTGACTTGAACTTTAAATAGCGTCTCCTTTTGCTGGACAAAATGTTTCAGCAAAATTCATCTCAAATGCTTGGACTTGGCCTTTAAAACTGGATTTCCTTGAAATCCTAAATTCATTTCTCAGTGTATTTAGCTGCACACCTTTAAGTTACACACCACCACAACTGTGTTAGTGCGGAACTTAAAGATATTCACAAATAGTAATGCATAGAAAGAGCATTTTTTTAGTATATGGCATGAAAATAACTGTCACTTTGTTCCTCTGGCACTATGGTTACACTATTCATCATGTATGCATTTATTTCTGTTGCTTCTGCAAAGTGCAGACACCAAACACTAGTACCCACAAATAGTATAGCATTGTGACCAAGGACTGCTTTTGCTTTACCTTACCTCATTTCGAAGTTTTTATAGCATAAGCCATCTGTAAAATTAGTACTTAGCAAGAGTAATTAGTCAATATTTGCACAGCTTCACATGAGTTAACTTAAGCAAAGTTACAGTATTCACTTGGTTTCAGAGAGTTCCTACAAGAACTTCATACAGAAAATAAAACTGCTCCGATTACAATGGTTGAATAGAAGAGGAGCAGAAGTGAGCAGGGGGGAAGACCCACACCAAAAAAACCCACAACACTGATTTTGGGGATATCAGATATTTAGATAATATTGTGTCATAATTTCCTTTAATCCTTATCAATTCATAGTATTATTTCTGGTTTGCTGATTGTACAGTGAGCATTTGCCTAATAATCCACACTCCGAATCAGAGGAAGATGACAGAATTTTTCAACTAATAACAGCTCCAGAGTTGCTCAGTATCTTACACGTGCACCCTATGCAGTCTCCAGAAAGAATATGCTATGCTACACAGGCCCCTCAGTCTGATCCTAAGGGCAGTAGGTGGTTTTAGAACATTATTTTAATGATCTCTTCCTACTGTAGGTCAGCTTGTAAAATTGCTCTGATCACATGTAGAAGTTCTGTTCTAGTATGGAAATGAAGAGATGAAGCATAAGGTGGTCTGAGCTGGGAAGGTCTGAACTGGTGGTGAGAACAAAACAAAGCTCAAGCATTAAGCATCTGATAATTGTCCTTACACTGGATACCAGCACCCTATGTATGCCTCTAGGAGAGGAAAAGTACCTTCTTCTGAAAGGCACACACATTGGATATACCACTGTAACAGTGACCAGAAAAGAACAACAGAATATGATACAGATTGGAAAAGATCTAACTTTGTCACAGCTGAGTGCCTAACACTTTCTCTAGATTGAGTGCCTCAAGGAAGAACAGATTACACAGAGTTTTAACACAGTGTAAAATTCAAATTATTTGTAAAGTTAAAGCACTGTGAGTTTTTTAATACTACCTTTTCTTTTTCTGTATCTGCCCCTTCAGAAACAGGCTGCACTAAAAGAAGATGATCAAATCGGTAACCCCCAGATGACACAGCCAACGTCTGAATCCCAGAGGAAATATTTTTAATGTTCCCAAAGCATGAATGCTGTTCCCTTAGAAGTGTGATTTAGAGCCAGTGAAGCAGCAGTGGAAAGGACTGTGGGACAGGCAGGAAACAATGAAGTCTGTGGAAAAGGAGAACACCTCAAAGACATTATGGCAAATGACCACATGATGATACCAGGAAAATAATCCAGGAAAATGAACGCTACAGTGCTTTAGTTAGTTGGCACTGATACTGTTTTAATTAAAGCAAAAATCAGAGGAACAGTAAAATTCAAGGTAGCTCAGTAAGTCTTTAAGCTCACACAAAGGCATCCATCACTTTTCCAGCAGAGCTCACCTCGCAAACGCCTGTCATGATATGTATTAAAAGACAAGACAACATTCTTACAAAAGAAGATTCCCCTCTCCAGTATTGTGGCAAAAAAAAAGGACACAGCATTTGGTTTTCTTCAGGATTTGCCTTTATCCTCTCTCCAGGTAACATGCTTCAACTTCCAAGGAAACCTCTCCAGTTCTGACATCATGGCTCATCATCTCATGTAAGTAAACACAAATTGCTGACAAAAGTTAATACTGTGTTCTATATCAACTTTGGCAAAAATCCATCCTAGTTCATGACAGTAAGAGCACGAGAGGTTTTGGATGGGTCTTTTATGCAGCAGAGCTTCTCTTCCTTACTTTAGTACAGCAAGCATCGCCTGTTTTCGCAGTTTAAGTAGCTCACATTAAGAACAGCATGCTTTTCTCATCACATCCCCCAGATATCTTCTGTACAGGTCCAGATGACATGACTGGGGGCATACTGTTATCATAATCACATTAAGAGACTTTGGAATTGTATGAGGCACAAAATCTCACAATCAGGCAGCACTGAGATCTGAGTCTGATGAATAGTCAGTTTGGCTGAAAGTACAAGGCACACAAATAAAACAACCAAAGACTAAAAGGCAAAGCAATGGAGCATGAGGCCTCTCAGAGGCACCAGCTTTAACTCAAAATAGGGATACAAATGTTCTGCTTCTGATTAATCCAGCCATTCATGCTCCAATTAATTTAGTTCATTTTCCAACAAGATTATCCAATTTGCCAAATATTGCACAAAAGTTGCCTGGTAGGGCTTAGTCTTTTCGACAGTCCCGAGCCTTTGTCTTTCTGACTGAAGTCTTGAATACTGAAATTTAAAAGTCTGTTTTCCAGAAAGTTTTTTGACTGCAATTTACAGAGAGTGAAATGTCATAACTTCATAAGTACAGGATTTCTCTTGTAGTGTCAGAGGATGTTATATTTTTTTCTTCCTCAGGCTGAGGAATGGAAATGGATTGCCAGTAGGGAGACATTCCCATGCACTTAAAGGAACACATCTGTCTATTAGGAGCATGGAGGGAACCTTTCAGCCTTACCACTAAGATTGGCCACTAGAAAGAATGCAACATCCACTAACACCATCAAGGGCTAAACACTTCCAGTGTGGCAGTGCACTGAACCACTCACGGCCTGGAGCACCAAAAAGGTAAGTTTCTTTTTCGTTCACTCCTGCACCATTGCAAATACTTCCTAGAGGAATAAACTAACAAACATTGCTGACTTCTCAAAAAAATAGATCTCCAGCTGGCAATTCACTATATATATATATATATATATATATATATAAACTAAAGGCATTACATGATTCTCTGTTTAATTACTCATTATTCCTGATAAAATCTAACAACAGAGAAGGGTAGCTGCATTTTAAATGAAATTAAAAACAAACAAAACAACAACAAGAGAAAACAACAAACAAAAAAACCAATCCTCTGTACAATTCCACTAAAGTCTGACTTCACATTATCAGCCTGGAAAGACTTTCCATCTTTTTTTTTTTCCTAGAGGCAAATTGCCCCCAAAGCACAAGTAAAGGCTAAGGCAAACAATACTTTGACTCACAGTAACCACCTTACCAAGAAATCTAACTTAATTTAGTCAAAAAAATCTGTTCAGGTGAGGAGGAAAGGAGCAAGGCTGTAAAGAGACTCTTCAATGTGACTCTGCCTGTTCAACTGCAAACAACAAAACCTGAGCTTCAGCACAGACTTGAATCTTTTGAAGTATAATCTAAAAGGACTGTGCAACTGATACACCAAACTGCAGAGGTATGATCCATCCCATAATAAAATTACCTTTTTCCAACAAGTAATTAAATTCAAAATAGGCTTATTATAATGTATGCTTATTTTATTATCTGGCAGTAAATAATTTTGCATTACATGCCTGCTTACTATACTGAGGACTGGACCAGGATATAGATCTATTACTGGGTTTCACACCTTGTTATGGAGGCTTATTTATGCTTTTCAAAAGTTCAGTCACAGAAACTGAACTTTCAGTTTCTGAAATGGCAACAGAACTATGTGTATCATGAAAATTTTCCCTGTGATTTCCATGGGTATTCACTCAAGCTGAGGAGTGAGAGAGACAACAGGTGTTTACCACAGCATTTTCTCCTGACTTCAACCCTTTTCTCACTACTTCCATTTGCTATGCCTTGTTTCTCCGTATAAACTCCAATAACATCAAAGCACATGTGTCTTGCGTCTTGCTAGTCGGTGGCCACGAGGTAGAGCATTTTGAGGAACTGAACCCCAAAATAATCGAGATAAAAACCACACAACTGAGATTAAAAAATATGGACTACCAACTGCACTCATCTGGCTTTGAGGAGTTTCTCCTTTGTAATTACTTTTCTCACAGATGTCAATGTCACAACAAATATATGAAGAGCAATAAAACACAACATAAGGACGCCAACTCTTTTATATATCACTGAAGATGGAGGTGTGTTCCAAGCCAGTTCTAGTTTTCAAACTATTGCCATTTCCTGAATAAAAAGTTGGAAAGACAAATAACTAAAACAAATCAAATAATTTAAACAGAAAGATAAATATCTTTTTTGAAGTCCAGCTTGTACTTCACTTGATTTTGTTATATTCTTCTCCTTAAGACTCCTCAAAGAATTTCAACATATTCATTACTCGTGTAAGTGGTCCTAATGATTTTAGTGTGACAACTCACACGAAAAAAACCTTATCCATACGTTTCTACAAAAAAAGATGTGGGCTACAAATGGAAAAAAAAGTTGAGCTGTAAAACAGACCTGCTTCTAGCACTTCAGGACAGGAGAGAGAAAAAACAAAAGGCACGCTGTTTTTCAGTTGACACTGACTCACAATAAATACAGCCAACTATGAAGGATGTTCAAATCTGAACTCAAACAGGAAACATTTACATCAAATTAGTGCCTACTTGATAGTATTTAACCATCAAAACTTAGTTGTTTTCAGTCTTTATGTAAAAGAATTGCAACACAAATTACATTATGTCGTGATGAGTTTTGCGAAACTACCAGATGTGTCTGCATAGTGGAGCCAATTAAAGCTGTTCCCCTTCCTTACTATTATCTTTTTAGATATTCAGTTAGACTATACTGAAACTGCTGCTGCAAACAGTAACCAAGATACTGAAACAGAGCTATTACTGAGAGGAGACAGATGCTTTCACAAGTTACCACTGTTCATGAGTCACGTTTTTTCAGCTCCTATTGAGTTTCTGACTTCAGGTTATTAACTATGTGTGCAAGCTTTCAAACCGTCTTTTGTTCTCATTCTTTTTCATGTGAAAGCAAGTATCTAACAAGGAAAGTACCATGAACAAATTAAGACAGACCTGTAAGAATTACTGATCTGTCTCAAGTGGGGGGGTCCAGTAAGACTGAGGAGTATTAATCCAAAAGGAAAAGAAAATTGCCTCCAGATTTGCACATGAGTAGTAGGTTAACTAACTGAAAATTTCTCTGAAGAAACTTTTCACTTCATAATCCAAACACATTTTTAATGTGGCTGGAACCAAATTATTGGTATAGGTAGGAATTTAAGGAGCACTACATAGAGACAACTTAGAGATATATTCACATACATGATTTTTTTAAACTCCCTTGACTAGCTACCAAATCCTGAAACTCAGATTACTTGTTTTCCATCACAAATTACAATTTTAAAATGAAACAGAATCACTCTGTACTTTCTATAGCCAACATTTTCATATTAATTTCGAGCACCTCAGCTTTCAGGCGGACTCCCGAGAGTCACCAAAATGTGTCTCTGTACACTGGAACCAGCCCCGTACAGCCAGACCCGTGGTAAACGCCTGTAATCTCAAACCGAAATGTCATCAGCTGCCTTCACTGAGACCGGGGACAAAGACTCTCACAAACTTCACTGAGCTTATCAGACCGAGGGGCCATATTTACCAACACCGTTAACGTCGAGGCAACGATGTTGCTGGACAGCCCTTAGCAGGAAAAGTTGACAGGACTGGAAGAAAAATGCTGGGGGCTAGTCGGGGAATAAATAGCACGGGGAGAAAGTTCCTGCGGAGGCGGCAGAACTTTACAACTCGTGCGTTCTAGCACCCTGACTTTCCCACGTAGGTCGCCGGCAAGGCAGAGCAGAAGAAGTCAGGAGCGGCTGCCTGCTGGAAAAACAGCACTGGAAACCACCCCAGCCGGGAAGAAGTGTGCGGAGGGCTCTCTACACTTGCAGGCGCGGGGGGCGAGGGGTCAGGCACTTACTCAGCCGTTCCCCAGCTGGGATTGCATCAGCGCCGCTGGCGGCTCCGCCAGGAGGGCTGTTCCCGCCCCGCAGCACGGCGGGGCCGGTTGGGCAGCGGCGGGGCTGGGGTGGCCGCGGCTCAGCCCAACAGCCCCGGGGCCATGGACCCGCTCCCACCGCCGGGGTCAAGGCGGGACAGAGCGGGCGGGTCCAGACCTTACCTGGGGATGTACCTCGCCTCGTCCCCGAGCCGCACCTCGAAGTCCTTCCACGGTTGTTCCAGCCCCGAGGCGACTAAAGCCGCTGACGCCTCCTCCTCTTCCATGTCCTCGCCGCCGGGCCCGCTGCCACCACACTGCGGCCGCGTGGCGCCGCGGAAGCCACGGGCGAACTCCGGGAAGGTGATGGCCCCGTCGCGGTCGCTGTCGAGGCGCTGGAAGATGGCCTCAGCCTCGGCCGGCAGCACCCGCAGCTCGGCGCAGAGAGCAGCGAAGTCCTCCCGCTCGATGCGGCCCGAGCCGCTGGCGTCGCAAGCCAGGAAGAGGGCGCGCAAGCGGGACAGCTCGTCCCCCGCCTCCTCGGGATCCATCAGCCAGCGCCGGGGGCGCGGAGACTCCGTGCAGAACGCGACAGGATCGGGGGGTGGCTGCCCTACCTGCG